>OY718803.1:1489006-2089006 GCA_963070105.1 Litomosoides sigmodontis | reverse complement strand
ATTCACTTAGGAAATACTCAAGTGGTACTGCTCACACTCTAAATTTCATTAATTAAACATTTCATTAAAATTTAAAATTCTTTAGAAATAATTTAATTATGTTTTTGCCAATATGTGCACGTGTGTGTGTGTGTGTGTGTATGTGTAATGGAATACTTATACAATTGATGTGTACAATTAAAGGAGAATTTTAATTGTTTTTGTTAATTTTATCAATCAATTTCTTCCTCATTTCATATTATATTCATTAAAATGTTAAATTTTAAATTCATCATTTTGCAATTTAAATTCAAAATTTCACTTGTTAAACTTTGGAAGTGTAATTGCATTGTCCGCTTTCAAATTTATAATGGATACAGTATCATTGGATCATGTCTGCAATTTCAAATTGATTCCATTTCCTATCAGTTAGTAATCAATGCTTTGCTTACTCAATTCAGCAAATGAGGGGGAGGGGGGAGGGGAGGGGAAAAGGTAGAGAAAATGAAAAATTTTGGAATTTCTAAAAGTTTTAATTTACATAAATAAAATTTTAACTTTTGTAACTTCCTGTTTGTTTGTTTTTTTATTTTTCCGTTTTTAGCTAAGTGCCAAAACCAATAAGTCCAAATCGGCATTTTGGATCGATGGTGGTATTCATGCTCGAGAATGGGTGGCTGTTCAAACCGCACTGTATTTAATTAAACAGGTACTTCCTGAAATCATCTTTCTTTTTTTTAAAATTTTCTTTTTTGCTTCTTTAGAATGTACCAAATTGTCACCACAACTGTTCATTGCATTTTAATTAAATGACGGAAATTTCCTGTCCTTTCTTTTTTCTTCCATTACTTTTGCTGTTCACTTAATTTCAATTAATTACTTATGTGAAAAATAATTTGGTCACCACCTTATATAGTTTATAATTTGAAAATTTCTAACTAACCAACAGTAATGGTAGTAATAATGGTGGTACTAGTAGTAGTAACTTTCGAAATTTACTAGAAATCGTACTGTTTAGAAATTTTGCAATATTTTTCGTTTTTTTTTTAAAGCTAATCACCGATTACTATTCAAATCCAAAAGTTGCGGAATATCTGGAGCTGCTGGATGTCTACATCTTTCCATGTCTAAATCCGGATGGTTATGAATATTCACGCTCAAATCCGAACGAACCATCCGTAAGTTTTCCTTTTTTCATTTGAATTCACAAAAAAAGGCAACAACAACAACGATCCTTTCTCTCTCAATTCTTCATGAATTTAATGAATTTATTATTCTCGGAAAAAAATGAAACATTTGGGACGAATAAACATTTCAGCAATTTTTCAAACGTTTATTTTTTTTAAATTTAAAACAAATATTCTATTTTTAAAATAAATCTTTAAAACAAATGCTTTATTGATTTCTTTTTAATTTCCCTGTAATTTTGCAAAAATGTTCGTTTTTTAACTTTTTATTTATAGATGAGTAAAGATTGATTGAAATCATACAAAGGCGGTAAGTGAAGGATAAATAGATAAGTATGAACAACACAGTTAATATTTGAAAAAAAAAAACAGAAGAAACAGGAACAAAAAGAGGAGAGAGGCGAGACGATTCCAGTTTAAACGGTTACTTTTTAAGATTCGATTGTGGCGCAAAAATCGCGCATCACCGGAAAAATTCGAATGGAAAAATGGTCAAAAGCGATACTGTCCTGGAGTTGACTTAAATCGAAATTTTGGCTTCCATTTTGGCGGTAGTAGTTGTTTTCAAAACATTTCGCATTTCATTTGCAAGCGTAATAACTTCAGGAAATTTAATTTGAAAAGAAAAAAAATGAATGCAGTAACTTTTTTAGCACTTTATCGTTTATGTACATGTGAAGTGCAGAGGATAAGTAATCCAATGACTGTAAAATTTAAATTTAAACTTCGAAATAATGAACAGCACGGCACATCAAAATCAAAATTTTGAACAGGGTTGCAATTATTAAAAGCATAGATTTTTGCAAAAAAAAAAAATTTTCAACTTTAACTTTTAAACTTAGGTAATTAAACTTTTTGCTCATTTCTATTCCAATAATTTTGCATGGTTGTTGTTTTGCTCAATTGCTAATTTAAAGTAAGATTTTCAGAATCAGGTTCTAGCCCTTCACCATGCTCTAGTGTTTATCACGGCTCGCATGCATTTAGCGAACCCGAAACACGGTTAGTCCTTTTAATCTCACGAAGTTTTTAAAATATTTGCCAAATTTAAACAGAAATTTTTTCTTTCGGTTTGAAATTTTTATCCTTAAATAAATTTTGGATGAAGGAAATAGAAATAATTTGCAAAAACAGCATAAATATATAGTATTATGTATTTCCCAATGTGCATATATCGCAGTGTTTGTTGGTATTTTAAATTAATTTCAAAAAAAAAAAATTTCCTTCGTTTCCTTCTTTTATCAAAAAAGAAAAAAAGACAAAAAAGAGAAATACTTTAGAAACGGTAAGGAAAAAAATTTGCCTATTTACCTTTCAGTAATTATCCTACTCAGTTAAGCTTTGCAATCTGAGAGTAATTAATTGCAGAGCCGTACGTGATGCAATATTACGGTTACGTCAACGAATAAAAGCGTACATGTCATTGCATACATATTCACAATTATGGATTTATCCATATTCCTATGCGCAAAATGTATACCCACCGGATTTTGATGATTTAGTAAGTGTCAATGAATAATTTTAAATTTTCGAAAAAAAAAGAAAAAAAAAACGAAATACATAATAATTTTAGAAAGCAGTTGCGCACAACGCGGTAAATTCAATCGTAAAATTGTATGGAACAAAATATGAGTATGGTACTGGACCGGAAGTTATATGTGTGTTTTTATTTTCCTCCAAAGTTTTCTACCATAGCAAGGTAGTACGGTACGAAATGACAATATGACATTTTGGTGATTACGGTAATGCATAGAATAAAGCAAAAATTGAAAATATAATAAAACTATAGAAATTGGAATATTCTTAATGGAATAATGAATTTTAGCGTGAACGTTTCTAAAAACAGGTAATGATTGATAAAGTGTGTAAGAAACGGAATAAGTAATAATTATTGGCTAAATTCAATAGTTTTATTGAAATTCAATTTTTTTTAAATTTTATAGATGCATATTCCGGTGGATCGTCTGATTGGGTGAAGCAAGCAACAAGCGCCAAATATTCATATGTAATTGAATTACGTCCTTCGAAATCAGGTCTTATTTGCAAATTCCAATTTTCTTTTTTTTAATATTTTGTAAATTATAGATGATGAGAAAGAATGAATTAAATATTTGAGTTTAATTTAAAAATTAAATGTGATAGAAGAAGAAAAAAGAACCGGGCATGTAAAAGTTGTGTGGTATGATTTATCAAAAGATAATTTGAATTTAATTCGATGAATTATTTATTCAAATAATATAAATTAATTCAAATGTTTAAAAAATTTACTTAAAGCGCCGAATGGTTTTGTTGTGGACAAGCGAGAGCTTCTTCCAGTTGGCAGAGAAACATACGAAGGTGTTAAAGTGGTATTTGACAAAGTTATCGCGGAAATTAAACAAAAAAATTCGGTATATTTTCTAATGCACTACTTACTAATTTGCATATTTTAACTTAAAAATAAATTCAACCGAAAAGAGCAATTAAATTAAATCAAATTTTAATTGAAGCAACTGAATTAAATGATATAGCGAGTGTGTTTTCTTGATTTACCAATTAAATTTAGTAGGTGAAATGTACGTAATCACAAAATGATGAAATATTAATTTTTTTATGGAAAACATTTAGCTGTTCATGTTTTCCTCTAAACTAAATTTATTGCTAATTGCTTAATTGTGGCATAATTTTTTAGTTCTGGCACATATCACATTCCTTTATCATTTTTATTTAAGTTTGTTACAAGTATACTTTATTACATAGGATTACTACAAGTAAAATATTACAGGTAAACTGTGAGTAAAATAAATTGTATTATTATGAAGCTAAAGATTACTGTAGTTGTACCGTATATATTTGATAAATTTCATCATTTTTTTTCAGGGCTAATACTAAGCACCTCAATTTAGTGATCTTCGAATTGCAAATGAAAGAAAAAAAAGAGCAAATGTTATTCTTTTAGTTTCATATTATACTATTTTCTTTTGCACGTCTTTTTGTTTCAGCAAATGTATTCATTTTTGATTAAATTAGCATTTCGTAATTTGTAAAAACTTCATAATTTGTGTTGTTTTCACCTTTGAAAGTTCAACATTGCAAGAATTGCGAAAATTTTATGAAAAGAAATTTAAAATGAATAATAACTCATTTCAATGATATTAAGAAATTAATTTCTTTTTCCAATGAAAAGTAGGAAGTAGTTAGGTTAAGGTGTAGGAAATGATTAGCTCTTGTAGATTTTTGGGTCAATTTTAATTATGTGTTATTAATTGATAAAATGCGTGATATGTTTGTTTTTCTCAGATTATTCCCATTTTTGCTATATTATATAGGTGTTTATCAGTTAAATGTTATCACTGATAATGTAAATTTGTAAAAATATTGCAATTAAATTTTCTCATTCATTTTGAAATTTTCATCGTTTTTTTTTATTTCGCTCCTCCTCAACAACATCGTTGTACAACGAATTAATCAGAGCATTTGATTTTCAATGAGAAAATCACATTTAGATTTCTAAATCAACTAAATGGTTTCATTAATTCTTTTAATTTTAACAGCTTTTCAGCGTGAAATTTGGAAATAATCTTTTTTTTTTGCTTGAAATAATAACATATATTGAACGAGTGAAGAATTGCAGTAAAAAGAAAAAAAGGAGAAATTTTATCATCAGTTAAAATATTTCAAAACGTTTAAATCGTGAAATTTCATGTTTTGAAATATGATGTTAAAAATGTTACGAAACATTCGTCGTCTCCTCCTCCTAATCTGCTCCTTCTTTCCTTCCTCCTTTTTTTCTTTTTCCGATTAACATTCTTATCATTGAGAGTTAAATTAGTGAGAATTAATTTTGCACGTAAACGTTTCACGCATAAATGATCCGATTTATCAACCGTTCCACTCATACTCCTCAAATCTTCCCTTACATAGCACTTCTTTTTGATTTTTTTTTTAAAATCAAATATCGATTTCACGTTGATCATAGGATTTTAGTAGATTATTTGAAGAGTTGTTTGTAGATTGATGTTCGGAATTAGCAGTTATCGAGATGAATTAACTTTATGAAATTTCGATCATTATAACTCTCGTTCTCTATTACCTTGTTGCGTGAATTTCACGGAATTTTTCCGTTTTCCTACCATCAAAACAGGTAGTTAGGTGTAGTGTGGATGAACAAATGCTTATCAGTTAATATGGAAATAGTTCGTGCTCCGTATTCATACTACGAACACGTTGTTGTTGATAATTACTTTCTTGAGGAAGCGACACTTCTCGGATAATATCAGAATTATTAGCTTACAATGTAAGCTTGTAATACACAACGATATAAATGTACGTGTGTGTGTGTGTGTGTGTGTGCGTGTGTGTGTGTGTGTGTGTGTGTCTTAATTAACTGTCTAGACCGATTGAGCATTGTGTTGTGAGAGAAGTAACAAACTGTAAGAAAGGAATTTACATGAAAAGAGAAAAACAAAGGATTGATGCGAGAAGATAGGCTGATAGATCAAATGTCGTGTGCGACAAGTGCGCTTAATGGTAAGTGTAATTAGGGAAGCTTGCACAGTCAACTAACTGCCAGATTGCGTATGCGGTCCTCGGCTTTCCAATGCACAGAACAAAGACCATGCGCAGTTGTACCTAACACATACCTTTGTTAATTAACCGCCGGGTGGACATCTATTACCTCTGCTATAGACTTCATCACATTTTCCAGATATATATTTTTGAATAAAAATTAGCGCAAAGTATATTACCTCATTGTATGCCATGTCATATATAAGTTTAAAAATTTTTTAAATTTTTCAAAATAATTAACTCTATTATTGAATTAATAATATGGTTGATTAGTTCTTTGCTGTTAATAAATTACTCCAAAAAAAAGCAAGTTAATTTTGCTAATATTTAATTACTCAGAAGTCTCCTACTCCGAAAATCATCCTTCAACAAAATTCTCTCATCCACCACTCCATCCATCATCCTATTAAGCTCAAAACTCCTCAAGAAAAAAAATCTCCTTTTATTACCCATTTCCCCCTCTCTCTCTCTCTCTCCTCCCTCACCTTTCTCTCAAATTTACATATGCATAATTCACTCTCTTTCCTCCTTCCCGTATTATACTATATCATCTGTTTTCCTGTATTATCTATTTCCTACTCATGCACTCCTACCCCTCTTCATCCAATTTTTTTCTCAAATTTACATACGCATAATTTACTCTCTTTCTCTTTTCCCACATTATACTATACTATCTGCTTTCCTGTATCATCTATTTCCTGCTTCTGCACTGCTATCTCTCTGCATCCAATTTTTCTCTCAAATTTACATATGCATAATTTACTCTCTTTCCCTCTTCCTACATTATCTCACTTTTATCCTTTCTCTTTCTGTCCCTCTCCCACATTTTCCTTTCAAATTCATTTTCGAATAAAAACTTTCGTCAAATAATTTAAATATTTTTTCTTGCTTTTTTAATGTTTCTTTGTATAATTTTTATATTACACTTGAAACGTTAACCTTTGACACAATTGCAATGTAATTTTTCCATGTAAAATTAAAAAAGTTAACGAAATTAATTTGCAAGTTTTCATCATTTCAATTAAGCTACAAATTGAAACGTGAACATTCGGCTATTTTGAAAGATGGTGAAAAGTTGAAAATTTTATTCCGTTTAAATTTCAATTGAGTGAAAATATTGATAAAATTTGCTTTAGACGTTGTGATCATGCAACGCTCAATGATTAAGCATACTATGTGTATTTAAGCTGTCATTTTCTCTAACTATAACTTTGATTAAAAGTTTCCTTCTCTTCTTCTAACCATTTAATTCTTTCTTTTTTCCGCACGAATGCTATTCCATCATTGTTCCTGAATTTTAAATATCACTGGATAAATATTTAAAATTAAAATTTGTGTAATTATTTAAAATTCCGGTGGCTCTTCCGATGTTTGTGGATGAATTTGGTTTGTGTGTTTCCATGATTTCAATTATGGTTGTGAGAGAAGCCGGAATGCAAATGTGTTACTTCAAGCCGGAATGCAAATGTGTTACTTCAAGCCGGAATGCAAATGTGTTACTTCAAGCCGGAATGCAAATGTGTTACTTCAAGCCGGAATGCAAATGTGTTTGCTTGTGCTCCGCAATTTGCATAGCAAAAGTGCTAAGTGAAATGGAGCCGTTTCTGATAAGCAAACGCTTATCAGGATGATTTGTGAATTTCGTTTGATAAGTTTGACAATTTTATAATTCAGTAGCGGTTTCGTTCCAAATACGCGGCAGATTTCATTTCAGTCGCAATTTCTGATTAGCTTCAAAACTTTTACATCATTTTAATTTCAAATTTTCTCGCTTATTTGCAAAACCACTGCCTTCCTTTCTGTTTTCCATCGAATTTGTCATCGAGGAAGTTTAAAATTTTCTATCAGTTCTAAAGCTAATAAATTTCACCTAATAATTAATGTGATATGAGCATGAGAGTATACATACAGCAATGATATGTTTACGCAGAACATTAGATCTTACTTATTTCATATTTTTTTTTTTGACTTCGTCCTTTCCTTCAATTCGAAATTCCTATCATTTATTCTTTCTAACAGATTTTAATTTCAATCAGAGCGGCTAAATTTCTTTCCAATTGTCCAGTTTATTGCTTTGGAATTGATCATTTATCGGAAATCATTGAGTGATTTTATCAATTAAATATTTTTTAACGAAATCCAATCAATAACATCAAATGATTTCAATCTTATCGTTATGATCAAATTAATGAAACGTATTGTTTCGTGTTCGCTCTTCTTTTTATTTTCCAATTATTTTGCTAATTTTTCTTTTTTTGCTAATAAAAAATTATCCATGCAACTATTGCTTTGCGTAACAGTTCGGGTAAAACCTAAATGAGTGGAAATTAGATCATTTCAGCAATTTAAAAACTTTTCACTCATTTCATTAGGGAGAGAAAAAAAATGAAATGTACGATAAAAACGAATGATAGGAATTTTGAATTGAAAGAAAGGATAAAGTAAAAAAAAAGGGTATGAAAATGCTTGAAAATGAACGAAATTATATTAAAACGTGCAATTTGCGCAGAATTAAAATTTTGCCATTAAATAAAAGTATCTGAAACGAACCGATACTTAATTCCTATTGTTTTATTATCCTACTTAATTACTCAGTGCTTCCTTCGTCAATGACAATAATTAGCAGCAGCTGGTAATTGATTTTTATAAAATTATTTCATTATTAAAATTGTGTCAGTTAAATGCTCATTAAATGTTTTTTCACAATTATCAAAATTACTATTTTATTAATCATTTTGCATGTTTGCTGCAAAATTTGATGCTTAATTATTTCAAAGAAAAAATTTGGGAAAGTGTAAAATTTATGATTGCCCAAAAAAATAATAAAAAAAGTTTTTATTGTTTGTTAATGCATTATACCATCAAGTTTAATCAAGTATTCCATTCCACTATGATATTGTCAATCTGAAATATTATTATTCGAAACAAACATAAATATTCGCAATTAATTAATTACATTCGCACTGTTCCACCTGGCATTTCAGTTTTCAAACAATAGAAGAAGTTCATGCACACCAGTTGATGGAAATGCCGGAATTGCATTGTATTTGATGTCGAAGTTCCGGAATTTATTGCATTTGATATCGAAATATCGGAATGGTATTGTATTTGATATCGAAGTGCCGGTAATTGCGTTGTATTTGATATCGAAACGACAGTATTGTATTATATTTGATATCGAACTGATGGAATTATATTGTATTTGATATAGAAATATCGGAATTCCATTGTATGTGGCATGGATGACAATTGTGGAAAACATCGGGAAATCTATGTGCTTTGGAACAAAACACATAAAATGACATAATTTTTTTTGAGGAAATTTAAAATTGCGTGAATAATTAGGAAAATTTATAAACAATACATTCCCATTGAAGAAATCTCGTCGTTTTTCCTTTATTTAAAAATAAACAGTGACAAATTCAAATTAAATGATAATTATTTAATTGAAATTAAAAAAAATGATAAATTTTAATGCTACTGTTACCGGTAAATAATTGGAACAAATGGGACTAAATATGAGAATTGCTTATTTCCGGCTGGTTATTTTTACAACAATCGAAATAATATTGAAATTTCATTGTTTCTTCCATCAGATGATATTTCAAGCAGTTGAAATATTCAAAGTTATTTGTTTCAATTTTTCATTTTATTTATTTCAATTAAAATATTCAGCTTCATTTGTCCTAGATTGTTGAAATGTCATCTGAAGATGGGAGCAATGGAAACTTCATTGTTAATTAAATCTAAAAACAAAAATTTATACGAAACTTATTTGAGTGGCATTAAATTTTTTTATAAATGTTTATTTTTATTTAGAGGTTATTAATTAGAATTTATTTCAATTTGAAAGAAAACCTACTGGATTTTCAAATGTGTAATAATGCAATTTTATCCTTCACTTCTCATCGTTGAATTTTAAATTTTAAACTTAATTTGCTAATTCTCACATTTGTTGCAATCGTTCAATTTCTACTCCGCAACGGAATAATTGCTACCTTTTATTGTTTTCTCTTTGCTTTTTCTTGATTGTTTTTTTTGAAATTTTAATTTACATATGTAAATAAATAAATGTATTGCTTTTTTGTTGTTGCTGCAATTTTGTGAAATAAATTTTAGCAGTTTAGCATTGCTTGTTTACTTGTTTCTTGCTGTGGACATTCGTTCAAGTCATTTTTAATTTAATTTTTCAAGGGCAGGGAGAACAGTTAGTGTTACGATTAGTTTTGAAAATTAATTTAATTAAAAAGTTCATCGTTTTAAGAAACTGTCAAGTGTGTTTAAATTTGATATGAATAAATTTATTTTCCTGTACTACTTGATATATTTCAAATTAATTCGATTTCTATTTTGTCTTTTTTCCCACAAATTCTTTTTTTTCGTTTTTTTACAAGTTAATTTTTTCTGTAAGTTACTATTTTACTTGTAGTGTATCAGATTTCATCCATATTTTACTTTAAAATGTTTCGAAAATGTGAAATTAAGATTTAGCAACTTTGTTTATGAAAAATTGGTAAGTTGCTTGAAAATAAATTCAAGAATTTCTAAAATTCCAAAGTTTGTTTACAATTTTACGAAATTTTAATAGCTAATTATTTTGTTCCATATGGCTTATGCCCGCCTTATTTCAAAATTTTGAGATAGAGGTAGTGCCTTACTTGATCGTTTACTTTTTAGCTTTGTATTTTATGAGTCTTTCAAATTAAACTGTCAATTTTTCTTCTTTTTGTTATTTCGAATTTACCGGAAACCTCTCTTCAAATATTTAAAGTCATTTAAATATTTTAATTCCTTTGGAAATAATTCCATCGAAGTCATTTTATGATCACTGCTCAACATTTTCAATTGCATAATTTTGAGAGGCAATTTTAAGCGAACAAAAATTTTACGAAAATGAAAAATCGTAATGAATTCACGTTTTGAATTATACGAAATTAAATTAAAACGTTGAACGAAACAATTATTTTTTCTCCTTCATCTTTTACAGTTGTATTACAACTAATATTCCTATAATTATTTTGCATTTCAATTTCTATTTCGATTTTGATTTCCATTGCCATTTGCATCATTTAATCTTCTCAGCCATTAAACAACTGTAACTGCTACTGCTACTACTACCACCACTCATCACTTCACCATCTCTCTTCCTCATCTTCCTCAAGCGTTAGTTACGTAAAAACTATGCAAAAAATTTGAAATTTTTTTTACGTTGATTTTTTTTTGCTTGCAATAAAAATTGTTCATTTTAAAAATACGAACTGAAACATTGAAATGGAAATTCATTTCTTTTTATGCATAAAATTCCACATTCTCAAGTTCAGTACTTTCTCGCCCTCCTCTTTTTTTTTTAAAATTATACGATTAATTGTGATCAATTGTTGTTATTTTTTGTTCCAAAAACTAGACATTAACGATTTAAAATGCTTATCAGATCATTTCATTAAAATTTAATTTTCTGTTTTTTTCTTCTCACTCGATCCGTATGAAAATAATATCAAATAAACTGGTTTAATGTATTTACAAGGTTGTAAATGATACGCTGAGAGAGAGAGAGAAAGAGAGAGAGTATTATAGCAGTAGTTGTTGTAGTAACTCCTGCGATATATTTTATTTGGTTGATGTACAACGCTAGCTTGCTTTTTTTTTCTTTAACATTAAAATATTTCAATGTTCGTTAAAGTTGTTAAAAAATTAAACGAAAAATTTTTTTCTTTTCAAATTGATGTTGTTGATTTGTTCCATCGGCGTGATTTAACAGCACTAGTAGTTCACAATTTTAATTTAATTAATTTGGAACAGGCATAGATAGATATCATGTTTTCGTGGTCGCTGCAGTGACTGCACAAATAAATGGTTGTAATATTTGCCACTGAAAATTCGAACTCAAAATTTGAAATCATTCACTTAACGATATTAATTATTCAAATAATTTAACATCTCGTTAGAAAAGTGGAATAGAAAAGTTAATAATCTACCCAAACTGTTATAATTGTATGCTAACATTTATTAACAATAGTTTATAGCGCTAAACTGTAAGCAAACGAAAAATTGTAATTTTACATTTTGCATTTATTGCTCAACAAATGTTTACTGATCGTTGGGTTAAGGCAATATGCTCAATTAACTTCTGACTAACATCACTCGCAATTTTATTTCTTTACGATTTCAAATTTAAGTAAAAATTTAAGCAGAAACATAATTGTAAAATTTACGATTAGTGTACTTTTTCCAAAAAATTTTTTTCTTTTTCTAACAAACTTAATGGCAAATTCTCCGAAAGCTATGCCTATCTGTTATTAATTAAATTAGCTAGTAAAATTATTCCATACCATGGTTAATTTAAAGCAATAATATTTACATTGAAAGTTATAGTTGTGCACAAATATGTGTGGAAGGGAAACAAGCTAAAGAAAAAATTTTACTAAACTCATTTAAATAATTAAAGGAAAAAGTTAATTTCATCAGACTAATATAAAATGAAAATCACTGACTAATTTAAATATCAACATTGACTTTTAATCAACGAAAAAATCCTTTCACATTTTTATTGTATTTTTTTTCCAAAATAAAATGTATAAAAAGTTTAATTGAGAAATAAAGGAAAAATTTGCACATTTTTTATGCACTAAATTTTAAAATTTTAATCTAAATTTTTTACATTTCTTTCTTAAAATCAAACATGGTGAAAGCTCTTCCGCCCAATGAAATCTTGTCACATTGAAGATTTACATTTGAAGGTCAAATTTTCCTTTTTGATCACTTCAAATTACATCGCACTTACTCACACATCCACGTAATGACACGTACACATACTACACGTATGTGCAAACATAGAGAAATCGTTTTACCTTCCTCATTCCGCCGTTTTTTTTTTCAGTTTACATTTTTTTTAATACTCTAATTTTAACAATGTGTCTTGGTGTGCTTCCTGAAATTATGCGTCCGTCATTGGTGGCGCTATTTGACCTTCAGATGATTTCTCCCTTTTTTTTTTCTTTTTTTTGTCGAGTTTAGTTTTATCTAAGATGAATCTTTTAATTTCCTTATCGCTTTTTTTATCAGAAAAAGAAAAAGCAGTAGTGAACTAAGTAAATTTTAGAAGATTGAAAATTTAAAAACAGCATTTGAGTGAGGTTGCAACTTGTTTTTTCAAATAAAGATAAGGTAAAAGTTTTAAAATTCAATATGTTTGTACGGAAATTTATTAAATATGTGAAATATGTGCGTCATTTAACAATCAATTGATTAATTAAAATTATGATGATAAAATAGGTAAAACATTTTGATCAGTAATTTATTTTATGATAACATTTGTAATGGTTGGAATTTTTCCAAGGAAAAAATGATTGTGGAAGGAAGAGGACGTGGAAGAGGTAGGAAGAATATTTCAATGAAATGAACAGTGATGATCGTCCCTCTTCTTTCACTCAAATTATAACTGTAATAATTTGATTGTAATCAAACATCCACAATTCAACTGCTAACCCAAATTTCTGCAATTCAAAAGAAAAAAAAATAATTTAAAAAATTTTTTTGTAAACTATAATAATTTTTAAGAAATATTATATTGCGCATACGTTTTTCTGGTGTTATATGTTCTTTTTTCATCGTGCAATTTCACCTCTTTCTCACTCTTTCCTTTCTCTCTTAATTTTCTACTTTTTAAATTAGCCATTTTTTTTCAGTTTTTACGTTTTTTCATTGATAATTTTTGAAAATTTTTTTCTCTCTTTCTCTCTCTCTCTATACGTAACTTTTCCATTTCTTTTTCTCTTTTTCTTTCTTTTCCTAATAAAGAAATATTTTTAACGCATACATCCGTTCAAAAATGATACGTTTATAAATTTTTATGTAATTTTTTATGCGTTTACGTGTAGTATCATAAACAGCGAAAAAATGAAAACCAACACAAATAAGGCTATTCATCGATAAATAAATTACTCACAAAATTTCGCGGCTTATTTTTTAGAATTTATTAATTATTAAAAATAAAATGGTAAATTTTTAATTTATCAAATTTGTATTTTTGTTTGTATTTTTTGTTCGTAAAAACAGTTTACATTTTTTCCGGCAATGAATTCTTGCAAATGTATGTGCAATGAGGAAAATTTCGTTTTTTCTATCTTAATAATTAAAAATACCTGTAGCAGTAGTTTTTTTTTTCATTTACTTTTTCGTCGTCTCACCTTTACTTATAACTTCTCAAACAAAAAGCAAAAATTTTTTAGAAAATTTTTTTTGCTGTTTGAAAATTTGCAAATGCTAATTGCCTGTTAATGATATTGGCTAATAGACTTGAACTTGAACCATTTATATTTTATTTTTTCCTTCGTTTTATTTTACCATTCTTACTTTTACTTCCTTACACCTTCTTCTCTAATTGATGATTAATTACTTGCTAAATGAGCGTAATCTAATCAAATTTGATGTCATTTTTTTCCCATTTCTCTTTCTTTTTTATTAGTTTTCCGTTAAATTTGGAGCAACTACTGTTTGATACAAAATGCTTCATCGTTATCACTCTTTTTTTTTTTAATTATTTTTAATTTAATTTTTATCCTGTTGAAGTGGAAAACTCGTTTTTCCACCTTTTTTTTTTCCCTTTCCTCTCCTCCCGCCTTTCCGCAACAATTTGCAGAAATGGAGTAAAAATTCCTTCGTCATCTGTCTTTCTTTTTCATCTGAATAATTTATTCTGCTCAAGTCTGTTTACATTTTGTGTGCGTGTGTGTATATGTGTGTGTGTGTGTGTGTGTGTGTGTGTGTGTGTGTGTGTGTGTGTGTGTGTGTGTGTGTGTGTGTGTGTGTGTGTGTGTGTGTGTGTGTGTGTGCATACATGTGTATATGTGTGCGTGTGAATTGTTATTTCATCTCATTAATTAAATATTCAAATTTAACTTTATTAATACTGTAAATACGTACCATTATATTTTATTATCAGTTTGGTTTAATCTATATATACATACATACTTGTGTGTGTCTGTCTCTCTGTTCGTATATATTCCTACCATTTCATCCTGTTCATATTAGAATTCGGAATTTTATTTGTCATCTAGCAGGAGGAATAAATAAATTGTATTGTTACTTTTATTACCAATTTTTCTCTGTTATAAATTTAATGTATTCTGTTCAATTTTATTTTGAATTTTATTTTTAATTATTTACTTAGCGTTATTTTGTAACAATTCATCTGCTTGTGATCGTTTTCGCTCTTTTTTTTTGCTTAATTAATTTCATGCGTTACAGGCGAATAAATGATAGAATAAATTGGAACGAAGAAAGTAATCAGAGTAGCAACATAAGTTAAAGTAATTAAAATGGCTCATTGCTATTTAACGGAAACAACCATTTCAACATTATTCCTTCTAATAGCAAGTAAAATATCACTGAGTAACGGACATTCATCCAACGATCAGTAAGTTACTTCATACGTTCATTTTATTTATTTATTTATTTATTTATTTATTTATTTATTTATTTATTTATTTATTTATTTATTTATTTATTTATTTATTTATTTATTTATTTATTTATTTATTTATTTATTTATTTATTTATTTATTTATTTATTTATTTATTTATTTATTTATTTATTTATTTATTTATTTATTTATTTATTTATTTATTTATTTATTTATTTATTTATTTATTTATTTATTTATTTATTTATTTATTTATTTATTTATTTATTTATTTATTTATTTATTTATTTATTTATTTATTTATTTATTTATTTATTTATTTATTTATTCATTCATTTATTTATTCATTTATTTATTTATTTAATTTATTTATTCATTTATTCATTTATTTATTTAGTTTTTTCTCTCTAAATATTACTGTGAAATGTATCATTAGCATTCGTGTTCTTTAGACGTTAAATTATAAAGTACGCAAAAATGAAATATTGAATAAGTGCTAACTTCTAGAATTTAGCAAAGTATAAGTTGTAAAATGACATGACACACGTCAAGCATGCGCGTAGCATTTTCAAATGAAAATTTCACCAATATTTGCCATAATTTTGATAACATATAAATCATTGAATGGAACTCATTTTCATGCCTTTTGTTTTTTTGCTTTTTTTGTTTTTTGCTTTTGCGCTTTTATAGCAAAAATTGAATTAATCATTCGATGAGGCAAGCAAACATAAAGCAAAAGTTTTTTTTTCGCTGCAAAATGTTTGCTAAAATTTATTTTTCACATAAAAATACAATTTTCCAAAATTTTAAATATCCGATAAGTGTGTTGCATTTGAAGGATGAAAGAAAAAATGATCAGCGTGAACTGTTTCGCACTGTCCTGCTCTGTTTACACGGTGTAATTGTAGGCTGAAAAAAAAACAACTGTTTCAGAACAAAATTCATAATTTTTTTTTGTATGATTTGATAAAATTTTTTGCAATTATTTCCTTTTTTAATTTTTTTTTTCATTTTACAGGCAATGTTATTGTTTAATTGTTAAAAGGCTGTAATTTTGAATTGATACGAGAAAATACAAATCGTTCATTTGTAATTTACACTAAAAATTTGTTTCAAAAATTCCACAGGAATTTTGCTTGAAAAATTTGCAAAATTTCACAAAGCAAAAATTTTACGTAGTAGATCTCAAGAATTGTTTTTAATTTCAAGAAATTAATGCGTAATTGTAAAAGATATCAAAAATTTCAATACGATGAGGTAAGGGGTGCAGTTTTTTTGCAAAAAAAAAAAATTTTTTTCAAACTATAAATGACAATGCAAATGTCCTTATTCAATCATTTTCAATGCTATAAGTGTCAAAGGTAAAACTGTGCTTTTGTTTAATTTTTTTAAATTTAATTTATAATAAGGTGACAGACAATGAGTAAGCAGTACGTATTGCTAGTAAATATTACAAGTGTAACTTGTGAAATTTTTAAATTCATATTCCGTTTATTTTTTCTTTCGCCTCATCTATTTGCATGTGCTGTATTTTAATGGAATGTTTTCTTGAAGTGAAATGAAAAATCGTAGATTTTGAGATGTATTATTTTAGCGAGTACAAGGTCATACGAATGGTGCCGGAAGGCAAGAGTCAATTAGCAATTATAAACGAATTGTTCTATCAATCAGTAGAATCACAGGTTGTTGTTTCTCGTTTTTTTCTTTTCTTCTTTCTTCCTCTTCTTCACTTTTTGGTAAATTTAATTTAAAATTACCTTAGAATCACGTAATTGCAGTAGCAATTATGGGTTCATTCCTAATTTACAAATTTACTCTCGAAGTAATGTACAATTTGCCTAACTAAAATTTAGCTTCCTTTTTTTTGTGTAAAATAAAGTGGAGGAATTGAAATTGTGTAATTGTTGTTTCATGTATTTTCCCAAAAAAATTTCCTCCAATTACTTTTGAAAAAAAGAAGTACTGTAATTTGCGGTGAATTATGACTACAGTACACTAGGTTTGCTGTTTTAAAAGTTGGAAAATTACTTTTCGAAATTTGCAAAAAATACAAAAAGCTTCTAAAAAGAAAAAATTTTATGTGCTATTTTCAAAGAAAAGTTATTGAAATTTGCTAGTATATTAGGTTTGCTGCATTGAAAGTTATAAAATTTTTTTTTGAAGTCTCTAATGAATGAAAAAAAAGCTTTTAAAAAGAAAAATTTTTTTTGTACCGTTTGCAAAGAAAAGTTATATGTTCGGACATTTTTTTCTGCATTTTTTTCTGCTAATAAAACGAATTTTGTTGTTCAAGCGATATTTCTTTTCAATTTTATTTTACTTTACTTTCAACATTTCATTTTTAAAACTAATAAAATTTGTAGAATCTGTGAAAGAATAAAAGTAAAACTAATTTGTCACTTCACTTAACTTTATCAAATGAATGAATGATAAAAGCGACGAAATAAGTGAGCATTTACCGTTTACCACATTTTCGCATTACTCGTCTTTTTTTAGGAAATCGAAATTTTAGTAAATTTTTGTGAAAAAAAAGGCAGAAGAAAAAACACTATGTAAATGTCATCGATGAGTAAATGGCGAAAAAAATAGATAATTGTTTTGTTAATTGTTCATATTAATTAATTAGTGACGTAGTTACTTGCTATTGATCACAATTATTTCCACTCGGGAAAGCGGTGAATTGAGGTTCATTTCACATTGAGAGAATTTCATATTGATTTCAAACTGAAGGAAAAGAAATTTGAAAGCGAAAAGTTCTCATTTCAAAGTGCTAATAGAATATTTGAAGAAATACGCTTTTCCTTCTGTTATTGATTTATTTAACAGTTACTTTTCTTCGTTAAGCTAATCTTTTTTTGGTAATTCTTTTTTTTTAATGAAAAATTGACGCTATTCCGTTTGGACAACGACATTAACTGATATGAGAAAGCATCCAATTTAATTAATTCCAGCAGTAATTAGTTTCCAATTTGAATTACGAAAAAAAATTTTCCTTCTGTTATTGATTTATTTAAAAGCAAATGTAATTTATTGCTTCATCAGAAAAGAACATCACTTATCACTCTGTTATTTCTTAACTTTTATAAAATATTTTAATTTTACTTTATAGCTAAATTTTTGGCGTGAACCGACCGATATTGGACAAGCGGTGGACATTATGCCACATCCATCGATCATTCATTCGCTCACGAACTTTCTTCGACAAAACAATATTACAGTTAGGGTGATTATCGACGATGTTAAAAAGTGAGTGTATGAAATTTGAATAATTTAGGAATTTTTAAAAAATTTTTTTATCATCTTCAAATTTAGAAAAGTTAGATAATTTTTTGCAAATTATTCTAGATAAGTTAGATAACTTTTGCAAAAAATTTTCGTCATCTTCAAATTTAGATACGTTACATCATTTTGCAAAAAGGAAGTGTAAATTGCAAAAAGTGTGAAAATTTCATTTGCTTACTTTTAATTAATTAATTTTTAATGGTTTAATTTTTTTCCATCATGATTTCACAATGCTAACAGCAATATTTCCATCATAAATGAATCTAAATTAATTACAATTTTGATAATTAAAAAAAAAGCATTACAAAATGAATGATGGAAATTTTTATGTGGACGATAAATTTCCATAAAAAAAATACCGCAAAAAAAATTAGCAATTTAATTGATGCAGTAAAAGGTAATTTTAATAAAATTTCCATTATTTGATGGTAATTCAGTACAGATTGATTTATGAACGAGAGGGTCAGCCAACCATGAAAAGTTCTGGAAGTGAGAGGAATTCATTAATGATGCGATCCTTTCTGAAACGCTCAAAAGACGTGAGCGGAATTAGGAATAAGGCAAAATATAACTTTGGTGATTATCACTCCTACGATATCATATCACGCTGGCTCGCCGACATCCAACACTTCTATCCAACCATTGCAAAAGTGTTCACCATTGGTGAAACATTTGAGGGACGAAAGATTCGAGGCATTAAAGTATGCGAGGAATTTTGTTCATTAAAATTCCCTCATAAATGCTAATTGTAAAATTTCCGTTAGAAAATTTTAGTGTCAAAATTTATTGCAAAATTTTGTTTTCTTTTTTCTTTTTTTTGTTGCAATTAATCAAAATTAATAGCCTCAAAAATACATTGTGAATTTTATTTACAAAGTAATTAATGAATTGTTTATTATAATAGCGATTGTTTGCTTGTTGATTATTTTTATGTTTAATTTTATATTGTTTTTGATAGTTTTATCACCTTAAGGATTGTTTTTTTTAGCAGTTGCTTTTGTTTTATTTTATTTTATTTTTTAGTTTATTTTTCAGCTGAATTAATTTTTTAATGAGTTAATTATTAAAATCAAACTCATTCATTCATTCATCATCGTTTCGTTTTGTTTTTTTTTGTTGTTTTTTCAGATTGGAAACCCAGTTAATAGAACGGATAAGCGAATAGTTTGGATTGATGGTGGAATTCATGCACGAGAATGGGCTTCCATTCATACTGTACTTTACTTCATTGAACAGGTAATTGTCAGTTAATATTTTCTATAAAAAAAAAGTGAATGAAATTTTTAAAAATTGAGAATTAATAATGCTTATTGTTCGAGCGATAAAAATAAAAAAGAATTAAATACGAATTGGTTTATGTAATTTTTACATTTAACCTAAATTGTAGAATTTTAGAATTTTTACATTATAACTTCCAATTCATTGTACAATTTTCACATTTAACTTATAACAGTTAAATTTTTTTTTAAAAAAATTCTGCAAAAACAATTAAAAATAAATGATTCAATTCAAAGTATTTTGTTGAAAATTTTAACAAAATTGTTTCTCCATCAATTACAGCTAATATCACGGTATGGAAATGATTCACAAATTACCGCGTACGTTAACGCACTCAATTTCTACATTATACCAGTTGTTAATCCGGATGGTTATGAATACTCACGATCCGATCAATCACCACGTGTACTTAAAATCATTAATTACTTATCAATTACTTATCATTAATTACTTACTTATCAATTACTTATCATTAATTCTGTAATTTTTTTCACTTGAAAAAAAAATGAAATTTTTATTTTAATAATATCGTAGCGTTTTATGATGTAAAACCGGTTTTATTAGCGTTAATTTAGCATAGTTTATTTTCACGTAACGATCTATACACATTTCTATTACTTTACTTTTAGTTTTTTTTTTGCGATATTATTAGTTCTTACATCTGCGTATGTTTTAGCACAAATTTTTTGAATTAAAAATGAAAAGAGAAGAAAATTGAAAAATAACACAGTTATATTAATGTTTTCTTCAAAAAAAAACTTCAAAAAAACATGAATTTTTAAAAATTACTTCTTGTTTCCTAGGCTAAGACGTGGAAAATTTATTACTAATAAAAGTTTATTTTGCATTTTACCAAAAAATCACTATTAATAGTACTATGATTAGAGCTTTTTTTTTTAATAAAAATAGAAATTCTATTTTTTTCTTTCAATAAAATAAAGATGTAAGTAAATATGAATGAGTGAAGAGATTTATTAAATTAAAATATAGCATTTTTAAGGCGAGATTTTGGCGAAAAAATCGTGGTAAGATAGTTTGTTCCAAAGATCGTTGGCATCGTCGACGCTGCTGCACTGGCGTTGATTTAAATCGAAATTTCGATTTTTATTGGGGAGGTATGCATCCAACACATACGATTTTAATTTATTTTATTATAAAATTTTAATGAATGAATTGACAAGTGTGAGAGTACTTGCTCTGCTATTTGCTGGAGGAACAACGAATGCTTTTGCTGCTAAAATTATAAAAGAAACAAAAGGTGCTAAGAAAAAAATGTGGCAAAAAAAGTTTTTTTCAAAAGAAATTCTATGATTAGTTTAAATTATTGAAATTAAATTTTTTAAAAAAATTGAAATTAACTTTGTAAATTAATTTCAATGCTAGAAATTTTATTAATGAGAATTGCTAGGAGAGCTATTAGTGAGCTTAAATGAATTATTGAAGTGGAGTGATGTAAATTTATGTGAATATAATTACATCACAACTTCATAACTGTAAAATTTTTCACAATTTATTTTCAAATTAGCTTTTTTGCAAGTTGTAAATTAGTGCTGTTAAATTATTGGTTATGGAAAAAATGTAACAAAGTGAAATTGCAATTTAATTTTCCCAATGAAGCAATTTCTTTTCATCCTTGAATTTCAGAAAGCGGATCAAGTTCACACATCTGTTCCGAAATCTATCATGGAAGCGAACCATTTAGCGAACCTGAAACAAGGTACGGTATATCTTTGCAGTGGCTAATTTCTTGCAAAATTTATTATTGAATATTGAACAAAAAAAATGTGCTTATGCTAATAATCTTTTGATTATTTTTTTTTGCATAAGTTTTACGAAAAATTTTGCAAGTTTAAATTAATTTTCATAGTTGCAACTTTAAATTATTTGTAAATTAAAAACATTACAGTAGTAGTTAATTTCAGAAACATTCGAATTATGTGCAAAAATGATTTTTAGTTGATTGAAATGATAAATGATAACAGTACTGATTGTTGAAATAATTTTTTTCGGTTCAAATTAATTCCGAAAACACTTTAGTGCAAATGACTAATGACAAATGATAGATGTTTGACAAAATCGATTTTTTTCTTGTGGACTTTTTTAAAATTAAAAGTATTTTTTTTAAAAAAGTTCTTTTAATATATAATTTGCTGCTTAGAGCGATACGTGATAAGTTGTTATCAGTGGAGATGTATGGAAAGGTTGATGCTTTTATCACGTTGCACACGTACAGTCAGATGTGGATTTATCCGTACAGTCATCAGCGTCATGCCGTTCCCAACGATGTTAACGACCTTGTAAGAATTGATTCATTAATTAATTAGTTAGTTAGCTACTAAGTTTGACTAATTTTATATCATGCAAAAATAGAATAGTCTAAAGTTAATTGTTTTTACAAAATAATAAAAACGGATATTTTTTTTTGTGTTGAACATGAAACTAACATATGCAACTTTTTGACTTTCTGATAAATTAACTTTTTTTCGTTAAAAACTTCTTGATAACTTGAACGTTTCCGAAAAAAAGGGAAGTGAATTGAAGTGGAATTTAAAATAAGCAAAAGTGGCCAATTAATTTATAATAATTAAATTTTATAAGAAATTGCCAAATTTCCTTCAACTCCTTCAATTCATCTCACTTCGCAAATGCTGCAAAATAAGCGAATTGAAGTTAAAAAATGAATCCACGTAGGAAGAAGTGGGAAGGCAAGCAGTGAAAGCATTGGAAAATATTTATGGAACAAAATTTCGACTTGGCACAGGCGCTGATATACTATGTATGCTTTTTGCGCCATAATCAATTTAATTTTACATTCCTTTCAAAACTCAATTAATTGTGGTAAATTTTGATTGAATTTTCAAAACTGCTATGTGTTAATCAAAAATTTTTTATTTTACTTGCATACAGTTAAGTGATTATAAATTTGGAATATTTTTATTAATTAAAAAATGAAGCGCTAGCAAAAAATTGTTACGTTTAGATCCATCATCAGGTGGTTCAGATGATTGGGCTAAAGCAAAAGCTGGCGTGAAATTTGTCTATCTGCTTGAGCTAAGACCCGGTGAAAATGGTTAGTGCAATTACATTTCTCTTATAGCGAAGAAAAAGAACTGCATATGATCATGGAAATTTCAAGAAAAAAAAAGTGATTCTTATTGAAATGAAATTGCAATTAATTCAAAATTTGCTTAATTAAATAAGCAAATTATTGAAAGTTTACTAAAGTAAATGTAGAAAAAAGGAAAAAAGAAGGGAAAAGTAACCTTCTTGAGCCAAGAGGGTTTAAAAAAAAAAAGAAAGTGTGAACAAGAAAATGACGTAATTCAGACTTTGATGGATTCTTGTTGGATCGACGGCAATTAATACCAACCGGTCGAGAGACGTGGGCCGGTGTACGTGTTGTCATCGATGCAGTTATGCGATCACAAAGTTCATCTACATTTTACTCATTCATTTCCTTTAATAATTAATTATTCAAGACAATGATCAATTAATTAATCTTTTGCAAAATTTTATTCTTTTACAGTTTTTTTTTTCACTTCTGTCACTTTAAATGACATTTACGTCAAGCGGAAAGCAAAATTTTTTTTAGGTAAAACCAATGGATCAATGACATCATCATCATCATTTCCACGTCGATATACATCATATAATGCGACAGCAGCGCCATCGCTAAAGTCACCAGCAATTCCAAGCATATCACAGTCAATGGCAGCTTCACAGACTAATTACAATAATTATCGAATAGCAAATTTGAAATTAAAGGAAAGAATTGCACAACGTAAATTACAACAACAACAACATCCAAATAGTGTGTTTTTGATTTTTTCAGCAAAAAAAAATTCCTCAAAATATTTATTTAATATTAAATATTATAAATGGATAATGATAATGATGTCTATGTCAAATTAAATATGAAAATTCAAATCTTAAATTTTCAAATATACAACAAATATTAAAAAAAATCACATATAAAATTCAAACATATAACAAGTATTAAAAATTCGACATGTAAAAATTATTTAACGAAAATAGTGCTGGAAAATTTTTAATATATTCATAAATTAAAAGTCACTTTGATAAACTGTTAAAATATTTCTGTTTCTTCCAACTACTTTGTTCCATACTGCATGCCTGTGAAGTACTGTAAAGCAGGTGTTACAGGAAAGCCATATTGCAATCTTGCAACAAAGGTCTAATTAACAAATTTAAACACTTCTTATTGATAGCTTAATAGCTTAGATATTTTACTAACTTTTAAAACTTACATTTTCTCTACGACACTTAAAGTGATTTCATTTTTTTTCTTTCTAAGAAATAACTTTATTCATTTGCAGAAGTGTGTGTCGATCTATCGCCGTGGTGCAGGGCGTGGATTAATACTCAAGCGAATATTTGCATAACAGCTAAAACATTTATGAAAGCACAATGCACCTTATCGTGTCATTTTTGCTAGTAATTTTAAATGAAACAAAAATTCGCCGCTTGTTTTTCTCTCAGAACGAGCAGTTGGTTACGGTCAAAAAATTACGGTATCCAAGAATTACAGTAGCACTACAAGTACTCTGTCAAAGAAGTGAGCAAAAAAGCTACTTTATATGATTTCATTTTGCATTTTTGTTATTTATTATAACATTTCAATTTCTTCTTTGTGCACTTCAGGGATTCATTTGTAGGGTTAGGGCGGTTGAGTGCCAAAGTTTGTTAAAATGCAACATAACTCTGCAAGAAATTGAAAATGAAATTTCGCTTGCAATTTACTTTGTTATTATTAGAGCAATTAATACCATTTTTTTCCACTTGTTAGACCAGTTATTATCATTTCATTTCATTTATTAGGCGAGTAACTGTCGTCTTCTTCATCTGTAGGCGAATGTGATTTAGATCAGTTTAACCTTCAATTCTTTTCTCACTTTTCATGTGCTGCCATGTACTTTGACTCTTTTCAGTACCTATTTAGATCATCAAGATTTATTCAATTCATTTTTGACTGAAAAGTTACATTGAATATACGACATATTATTTCGATATTTTAATCAATTCAATTTGGGATTTCAAAATGAAAAAAAAGGGATAAAAAATAATTTAGGAATTAAAAAATAGGCAATAATACAAAATGATATTTTGTTAACAAAATATACTTCGCTCAAAATTATTAATCTCCAAATCAAAAAATTTCAATTGAAGAATTTAATTAACAACTTTATGGATGCGTTTAGTAATATCAGTGCGAATTTCTCCTTACTCATTAATGCCTATTCTATTTTACGTGTGTTTGATAAGATTTTGCAATGTTAAAATTGTGAAATAACTACGGTTAATACCGTACCGTGATCATTAGTGTTAGCAGTGACTGTATAATTACGATAAGCAGCGACGTCACTTGCATTATTTGCTATGCATTTAAATCAAATTTGTGGCTTTTTTTACAAACGCATCAGAAGCGCACTTGAATGCTAAAGAAATTAATTGAAAAAAAACTTGGTGAAATAAATTAATTAAGATATTGCAATTGATGTGAATACGTGTCCATTAACCCATCCCATTCATCATAATTATTAAATGAATGATCGGTAATTAATAATTTTGCAATTAATTAATCGCTAAAATAACATATTGTAGTAAAAACGAGAGGAGAACAAAAAAAAGGAAATCACTGAATAGTAATATGAATGTAATATGAATAGTAATATGAATGGTTTAATTTAAATTAAAAATAGGAAAGTTTAACTGATAATTCTGGATGAAAGCTAATAATGCTTTATGTAAAGGGAAGTAAGCAGTAATTCTTATCGATCGATTCGCTGCTAATCTTCAACTTTAACTTTTGCTTTTCTAGACGTCGAAGGAGTAAATGAACGACGGTCAAATATTTTTGAAAACGTATTTATGGACCTTATCAATTTCTTGCGAATAAGACAAATTAACTGTTTCCGCAATTAGTCGTTTGAGTTTGACAAAGGAAAAATAACAATTAGTAAATTTTAATTGAAAAATTTCAATTAATACAAAAAATACTGGAAAAAGATGAAGATAATAGAAGAGTTGATAGTGTGATATGATAGGATACGATATTGATATTTTCTAAAATCGTTGACAAATGCTTGACGATGTAATGCCCAGAGTGCTTGCGGGTATACTGAAATCTGTTGCTATATGAATGGCATGATCAATGATGGCAAATTTCGGCTTCACCAACTTATACGGCAACCTTCCGGTTGCTAATTCAACAAGAAATCCATTTGCCAATTCATTATTAGCTGTCTGAAAAATTAAACTAATTGTTTTTTGCTTTGAGCAAAAAAAAAGGAAAGTTTTTGTTACACAATTTTAATTATTAGAAATTTTGTAAAATAAATGTGTGTTAGCCATATTAGAATAATAGACTTAAGAGATCCTTATAAAGTTTATTTTGTATTTATTTAATTTTTGTTGTGAAATAAAATATCAAAATTGCATTACGGAAAAATTTGATTTCCTGTATATTATTATTGTTGTAAATATATTTGCACATTAACAATGTATTCTGTTACTGTAGGATTCGCAATTTGCATATCATTGGTGCACTTACATTTAACTCATCAAAGTATTTGCATATTATCAGTCAAAGTGTTTGCATATTCAAAGTATTTGCATGTTATCAAATTTATTGAATAAAAAAAAAGCAAAGATGTGATGCTATGGTAAAACATTACAAATGACTGATTATTTACGGAGTGCTAACCTGTGCAATAATATCTTTAGCTAAATTAGCTAAATTATCTAATGCATCCGGTGGCAAGCCAAGGGTATCCTCTTTGTCAACCAATTTCAATGATTGAATTTCGATCAAAATACTAATTCGATTTCCGGATATGCGAACGTTTCCATCAATTACACTACTGATAAGCATTGTACCAACATTCTCACCACTATCATCAATGTACAACACCGCTTCAAGTTCCAAATCAATCCTTGCTTTACCTAAGGAAAAAAAAACCAATTGATGATATTTCATTACGGTGAGAGAAATGAGAGAAAAGAAATGATGCGATAATGCATTTCAGTATTACTGATATCATAAAGTATGAGTGAATAAAAATGAAATAAATAAAATTTCACTTTTTTTAGTTAAGTAAATGAACATAATTTAAGTAATGTTTGATTTTCAAACAAATTACGATCGGAATTTAATTGTTTTTGCACCATTGCTAAAACTTCTCCTTTCCTCTTACTCTTTGTAGCACTTCAATTGCACTACTCTATGATTGCTAATTTTTTTTTTGTGGTCCTTAAATTAACAATTCACTTTTGTATTTGTAAAAATTTTCCCATCAACTTGTTCAATGCTCGATTTGATAACACGCTTGATAGCATTGTTAAATTAGAGAGTTGATAGCACTGTTGATAAAAGTTAGTGGTGGAAATTTGCATAATTTTGCAAAACAGCTACAATAGTGTAAATGAGTAGTGGTGGTAAGCGTGTGCAAATTGCAATGAGTAAATTTCACATTGTTACAAATTTTCCACCGTAAATGCTTTAGCAGCATTCCGGAAAAATGCAAAGCTTTCCGGCTCACAAAAACTAACCGTCATTTTCGGCCAGTAATGCTATTGTTGGTGCACGCCTGGAACCAATTCTGATATGAATTAATTTTCTAGGATATTTGTCGCGAACAGCTGGCATAATATCACCAATGCATACGCCTAAATCACCAAAAATATCCTCGTCCTCCTTGCTCTCCGCCTTATCACTCTTATCACTGCCATCGCTATCACTCATAGCACTTCGTCTTCGACGGCTTTTCATAAAATTTGCTAATAATACTGTTGTGTTGCTATTATCATCAAATCCTTCATCACCCATCTAAACAATGAAATTTTCAAATATTTCAATTAAAACATTGCAATAATAATAGTGATAATAATGATAATGAATGAAATAGAAAAGGAGAGCGAGAGAGAAAGAGAGAGAGAGAGAGAAAGAAAGAAAGAAAGAAAATAAAGGCAATAGTGCAAATGTTTTAAATTTAAATTTAAAATATACACAAAACGAACTTTGTATGAAAATAATTGTTAATCGATAGCAACAGTATTTCTTGGCATTTTTTTTTCATTTAAAAATTATGCAAGGTGATGAACTCATCTGCTAGAAATTACGTCACATTCACAAAAGATAAAGTTTAACTTCCAAATTTAAATTAAAGTGTAAATTTTAATTAAGTGAAATTTGAAATCAAAAAAGGTGAAATTATAATTACATTAATGTCGAAATCATCAAAATCATCGTAATGCTCGTCACTGCATGTTGTCTTTAACAGTCCACCCAATTTCGGTGTTTCAGGATCAATTTGAAACACAATTGCATTACTTCTACAATAATTTTTATAATATTTTTTGAAATTCATTTTTTTTCGTCCGTTCGTTATAGGCATAGCTAGATTTATGTGAATCTTTTTTTTCTTTTGTAAGAACAAATTCAATTTTATGCAATTTTTTTTTTGCTTAAAGTTGACGCTTATTTATTTCATTCTTCTCTAAATTTTTGCTCCTTAAACGCAAGTACCGAAAGGAAAAAAAGTGTGAGAAAAACTATTTGAGTCAAAATGATGTACGGTGAAATTTTGAACAAAATTAGTATATTTAATAATAACTTATGCAAATGATGAAAGAGTGAGTTAATTGTGTAATCGCTAATTAGCACGTCCAACATTTGTTTGCTTCTTTCGTCGCTGAATGTTGGAAAATGCATTGGAAGTGGTCGAAATGGCATTTCATCCACCTTGCCTTTCGAACCAAAATTTGCACGTAAGCCAAGTTGAAAATGGTCAGGCGTTGCGGATACTTTAATTAAACTCATATTTAGCACTGTGTTAGCTAAGACCTAAAATAATGTAGTTGTCAGCTTGCATTTGAAAAAATTTTTTTGAGCACGAATGTTTTTTTTTTTTTGCTAGAAACTCACCAAATTGTACTTTAGGATTGAAAAAAAAACAAACAAAAAACAAAATGTTTAGAAAAATTAAACTTCAACATTTCCTTCATTACTATTACTTTATTGTGCATGAAGAATGCGTGAAAAAAAATGAAAATTCCTTTGAAAAAAAAATAAAATTATTATTTTACATTCGAAATTTATTTGTTTTTTATTTTGCTAAAATTTTTGTTAGAACAAAAAAAGGAGAAAAAGCAAAACTTACCTTATCGATATATTTTTCGAAATCGTTAAAATTATAAGAGAGAATTGATTTATCGTTAAAATTGCAACCAGCGCAAGGATCGAGAAATGTTGACGAATCCATTCGATATACGTTTACCTGCGACGTTGACCAAAGTGATGATGACGTGACGTTTCGAAGTGCTTGCGTATGTGTTAGAGATGATAGATGGCGTGGCTCATCACTTGTTCTATGCGTAAGCTAAGAGTGCGACATTTTATTTCGTTCAGTTATTGCAAGTTTTTTTTTTTATTTTTAACTTATTCGAAGTTACTTTTAAGAGCTATTGCGTTTTGCTCCTTTGCTATAAATGTCAGTGCTTACAACTGTTATAATTTATTGCATTCCAACAAATTTAAAATTTTGCTTGATAATTTGCCTTAAAAAAAATAAAAGTAAGACTCTTTGATCATTAAACGAAGCAACAAATTAATTAATTAGCATTTATATAAAGCTTTAGTTTGTAGCCCTACATTAGCATGCTTAAGTTGTGCAGTCAATAATTTCTGATCGTTTATTGTTATCGTATCCGGTTACTGTAAACCTAAGGTCGGGTACGGTAGATAAAATATTCAAACTTTTTGTTACCGTGGAAAAATGAGTAATTTTTCCATGACTTCGTACTTTTTCCATACACAGTGACGTATGACACTGAAAAACTAGTCATTTATTAATATATCTTCGGCACCAATTTTAACTAATTAAAAAATATCTTAAAAATATTTAAATTACTAAATCATGCGTCTAGGTTAATTAGAATTTGCAGCAATGAAATGCTAAAACTTACTTTATTCGATAAGTTAGCCAGCGTAATGCTATTAATAATTTTTTTCGCAATATTAATCAATTTACTATGCTTGGGCAGAGTATGAAGTGGTGCATTTATCTTCTCTTCAACCGTATTCTGTATCATTTCACAAACTCTAATTGGCAATTGTCGTCGAATTTGTTCTGCAGCATTACCCTATAAAGAAATATTCAATAAAGTGGATAGTTAATGATATAATTTCATACTGTAGCATGAAGGTACTGTACATATGAAACTGAACTATAATATGAGCGAAGGCGCTCGTATTTTATTTTTTTCAAATTTTTCAGTCAAAAAATATGCTCACACTTCAGTTTGCATTACGTTACAGCTACTACGTTTTATCTTAGTTATATTACAATAATACATCACAGTTACTTGCAGCATTTGATTGAAATAAGCAAAAATGAAAGGAAAAATATCCAATTAAGTCCAATATTTTCCTTTTTACATAACACATTTAACTTGTAATTTACAGAAAAAAAAAGTCATATTTAGCACAAAAAAAAAACTAAACAAAATAATACAAAAATTTAAAAATTGCCAAAACAACCCCTGCAATTTTCTCATAATTTATAACCTACGTAATTAATTAGAGTGCAAATAATTTTTGTTGTTTAATCAAAAAAAAAATCCTAATTTACCCGGAAATAACCGTTGAAAATATTTCCTACAAGGCCATCATCGTCCAAGGAAACATCGCTAAAACCAGCGGATAAGTAACATTCAACGATGCGAACATATAATGATCCATTTAATCTATGATGAATGGTAAATTGAACTGTTGCCGATATCTGCATTAATTTCTATTTAAAATTTAATTATCAATTGCACTGTAAGAAAAACAAAAAGTAATTAATTTTTAATTAAAAAAGAAGGAAACGGTATTGGAATGTAAATTATCTCTGATAGCATTTCCAAATTGTGCAATTAATTAAATTTGACAATCGTATAAAAATAACTATCAATCCAAACCTGACGGATACGCGAATATACAGTATGATCGAGCTTAATAGGCAGTACTACTCCAATATCACCATTAACCTTCGCTTTTGCCCTAAAATTTTCACATTTTTGACATTTGTATAAACCAATTAATTGTGTGATGTTCATCATCAGAAATTTTAATGGATTTTAAAAAAATCACAACACTTTACGCTTTGAAAACACCGAAACTTTGCAATAATAATTTAAAATTTTCAACAACTTTTATTATTGCTAATTAATATTTCAATTAAAATTTTGTTGTTTCTATGCAATTTTCAAGGCGCTCTTATTTTGCAGGAAAATTGCAAAATCCTCGAGCTCATAAAATGGTTTTCGCTTTTTGAGTTTAAGTTATTAATTGCCGGAAACTCTTTTCAATTCTAAAAGAAAAAATACAAATGCTTGTAGGTCTTCGTTTATCAAACTTTTAAAATTAAAAATAGATTTTGCAACAACTTTAGAAAATTCCATGAATGCTGTAAAGTAATATAGATTACCTTTACAGTACTTACTCGAGATCAAGGTTTCGAACAATGAGAACGATACGATTAGGTGGCGAAGGGTGAAGAAATGTCAACTGTGAACATCGATAACGTGAAATAACCAAATTAGAAATTGTGATGCAACCATTAAACTGAAATTGATTAACTTCACCCACACATTTCATAAAAATACTTTTGCTTGCTTTTTTTCATCTGTGAAAAAATTTCTCGTTATTGCAAAAATGTTACCCGTTGAAAACATTGCTTAAGCGGTTGCAATCGAAATCGTTTAATTTCATTGTTAACTATTGCACCGGCCAGAAGACTGGCGTATAAAAAACCCTTCGAATTAATTCGAATTTCCAATCCCGGTAAACTAGGAATGGCACTGAAACGGATATAAACTGTTATCTCCATCATTAGCATATTCCCTATACATCTTAATTTTATTTTATTCAATGAAAAATACAAAAAAAAAATAATCGTGAAATTACTGTAGCAACAGTAATGAATATTAGTGTATCGGTTACAACAACAGAAATGGCAATTGATAAATCATGAATGAATGTATTGTATAAAGGAAATGTACTAATTACTACTTAAACGGAAATGATTTTTAAATTGATTAAAGCTGCTCCTGTTCTTCCACATGCGTAAATTAATTAACTATCAATAGTTTTGTATCTAATTTAGATAGGAATTTAGGATTGGTTAGTGTGTTGAATGTTAATCAATCTACTCCTTTTTTCCTCTCCTAATTCTTTCTTTTCACTTTCTGCATTCCTCTGAATGTCTTATTCAATTACACAAACCAAATATTATTAATAATTTAGTTGAAATTGAGAAAATGACCATAAAACGTTTTTTTTTTTCGACTAAAAACAAATCGAAAAACGACTCGTTTAGTAAAATCAAACACAAACTCTGAAATAAATTTTAAGTGATGGAAAAATTTTTAAGAGAAAGTTAAAAATAATGGATGAAGGTGAGAGAAAAGGGAGAAAAAAAAAGTTAAAAATATTGTGAAATGTAGTAAGCTACTGAAAACAAAGTGGACAAATTAGTTCATCAAGACCTTCGTGATTGCAACTGTCCTGCTGATGGCGTCGATGATAGTGGTCGTAACTGTACGTCGCCATCCAAGTATTCTGCTTTTCCGCCAAATTGACCAATAACGAGAAAGAAAATTCGCTAAAAAATTTCCATATCTCAATGAAAAAACTATAACAATTTTACCGTACCCTAAAGCTTCCACTTCATCTAAGATAATACACCAAGACAGTAATGAAGAAAGCAATTATCAAAGACAGCTTAAAATTATAACAATTTAATAATGGAAGTTAGTCATGAAATGTAAAATTCAATTCTAAATTACGCGATACTGTAATGGTATAATAATTTAATGTAAATTATATGTTAAATTAAATTAATTTAGAAGATTTTTTTGCACTAATAGAGAGAAAGAAGTGAAAAAAAAACGTTAAATTATTTTGCAAAAATTTTTTTCACTAATGACTGTATGATAGCACTCAAATTACTGTAACCTGAAATTACCGAACAAAAGAAAAACAAGACTTCACTACGCTCCGTCCAATATGCAAATCACTCATTTTCACATTAAAATATATTACACTTTACTCCGTATGAATTAATTAAAAATTTCATTTAATAATTTTTTCAATTATTTATTTTAGTGCTAACATTTGCATTGCATGCTTACCATTACTATTATTGCATTCATCGTTTTACCGCTTATCAATTCGCATTTTCATTGCTATTCACTGAATTGTTTCATTTTCCATCGTCCAAGCACACATCTATTGCAATTTTCACCTTTATCAATGAATTAATTTAAATTTCGTTTTTCATCTTCCCTTCTTTTTTTTTAAATTCTTGTAAACGAGAAAAAAAACACTTATAATTTCATTCCAAATTTTAATCCATTTTTTTTCCACCGCTCTTTACATCATCACTCAATTTACTCCTCACTAACTCAACAGACAACTTATTTCTTTGATCATTAATGGAAGCCGACGCATTTGCATCATTTTATCGCTTCACTTCTTTAAACTTTCCATATCTATTTTCATAAAGCCTATTTATGGCACGGACAATACTATTTCGAATGGAGCAATTAGCATTAAAATAATCGAGCAATGCTAATTTATCCATATGCTGCTCAATTATACAAAATCAAAAAAAGAACATAAACTCTTAACTTAAAAAATTACATATCAAAATAAGAAAGTCAGCCTCTCGCAAATTTCCAACCATAACAGATTAAATAATTAATCATTGATTAACTAATCAATTTCATGCAACAACAGCATGAACAATTCAAAATATATGTAAACAATTGCAATGATAAATATGAAGAGTGAAAATTTTGAAAATGAAATTTTTTTTTTAAAAAAAAAAAGTCTGTCTACCACTACTAGCTGAAGAAGGGAGGAGAGGGAGAGTGAGAGATGAGTGAATGAAGTGAAAGGTGTAGGTAGGAGGAGGGAGGGAAAATTTTACATTCGTGAAATTTACCGAAATGAAACGAAAATGCTACAACATCTGATATCACTCGATATTACTCACCGATTTCAGACGAATGAATGAATGCATGAAAGGAAATCAATTGTTTTGCTGTCATCAGTGATTACCGATCGTTCCATTCTCTTCATCTTTCCGCCCCTTTCCTCCTGCCGACATTCATTTCCCTTTCTTTCATTTACCCATTTCATCAATGGGTGGGTAAATTACGCTTTGCTATGAAGTGAGGATAAAACTTGTCAATGTAGACGAATTAATTGTGTAACAATTAATGCTGAATGCATTCATTCAACCATCAAATGAACAGTTGAAAAATTATTTTAAATATATAATGATAAGAGAGGAAGCAAAAGAGAGAGAGAGAGAGAGAGAGAGCGAAAAACATTAACCTTATCTGAAAAGTATTTTAAAGAAAATTAATGAAAAACTAACAGAGAAAGAGAGAGAGAGAGAGAGGGAGAGAAAGCGAAAACGAATAATTACATTTCGATGGTTGAAAACTAGTTCCTGTCATTCTTCGTGATGATCTCATCCTACACAATGCCTTGATCACTTTAAACTACTCATTTTTCAAAAAAAAAGAAAAAAGAAATCAGTAAAGAAAAAAGAAGCATTCATCAGCTTACACCGCTTTAATTCGAAATTTATCAGTAAAATAATATAAAACAACAAGTGTAAATGTCAAATACTCAATGTACGCTTCATTTTCGAAAGTGTACCAAATTCGAACATTCCCTTCCCACTTAACAACGATAAATTTTTGTTAAAGTTATAGGAATTATTTCAAGTAAATTTTGAGAATGAAATTCATCTAACGTTTGTAAATTTATTTAAACAAAGGAATAAAAAAAAGGCACAAAAACTGCTACATAAGTGGTTTCTAACAAACTTGTTGTAGAAATGCATAAAAGGACATCTTGTGCCTTTTATTTTTTTTTGTTTGAATTTAAAAAACTGCAAAAGAGCATATTTTAATATGTTAAGCAAAAATGTGAGGGAACAAATTTAAATTTGCGATAATTTTATGAAAGCATATTATAATGAGGTGTAGAAAATTCAAACACTAATCGATAGCTAATACAGTAACCGTTTTTAACGTTATATTTTACACTTATTGCTTGCATTGTATGACTACTTTTCACATTTTTGATTTTTTTTCCTTTGATGAAGGAAATATACCCAGTACAACTCAACTTATTGAATTAGTTCCTCATCCACGTTTAAATTAAAATTGAATGAGTCGTGCATAAATGTGGTACTGTTGTGGTTAATTAATAATGTTAATCATTTAGATTCAATATCGGCAATGTCTCAGGTGGTAATATTAAGGTAAGTGTTAATTAATGATAAAAATTTTATTTCATACATTTTCAAACCAGCTTGTGATCATATTTGACAAATAAGCGATATACACATTTACAATATTAATCCCTTCAAACGGTTGGAATTTCTTTCCGATATGGCAAACAAAAACAATAAGGAAAAAGAAAACAGAAATGCTGAATCAGACATGACTTATCTAGAACATTTCAAGGCCGATAAATTGGTCATTTGAATTAAAACAAACATAAAGAGGTTTAGTACAGTCTAAAATCATCATATAGCATTATCACCATTAACAGTATCCTGAGAGTGAATTTTGTCGGCTTAGAAAAAGGAAAGTGTCTAAGACATTCATAATTTCAATGTTATTACCGCTGCATCCATAACGTGAAAATAAGACCGAAATTAATGTCGAATTGATACAATATTATGCATGCATACGATTCGCACCGTAAAACAAAGACAACATAAGTGAACGAAAAAATAAAAGTGCTAGATAAAACTTTATTTGAACAAAGAGAAATTTTTATTTGAATAAACGAAAACCCTACTACTACCTAAGCAGTAGATTATTTATTCGAAAAAAAGAAATCCGTTATCGCACGAAAGTCACAATTTCGAATGAAGGCATCAGACAGTTTTATGCAGCTCCAACTCAAACAGCGTCTAAACCAGTCAAATTTTCACTGAAATAAATCTTGACTTCTGCAAAACAACCAGCCATATGCTTCCTAATCCATTATAAACATAAAAAATATATAAAAATAACCTAAAGTAAATTATGGAGGGACCATTTAGTCAGGAAAAAGGAAAAAATGAGTTGCAGTAAAAAAAATTAGCAATTTTCTTAACTCTGATGTCTCGTGGAAGCAATATTTTGTAAGGTATTAGAAGAAATTCTAAATCCAAATTGGTAAAAACGGAATTCCATGTCAAAAACAATTAAGTCTTGTCTAAGTTACAGCATCAGAAGATTTCAAAATCTAAGAAATTATCAACGAAAACCCTATGCTTTGTGATGTCAGGAGCAAACTGAAAAATTAATAAAACGTATGAGTAAAGCTTGATCACAATATCCTGAACTAAAATTTACATCTTTATGTCAGAAAAAAATTGGACCCTAAATAAAAAAACTTAATGTGTAAAAATTGCACGTACAAAAGAGGTTTCGAAGAGGAATTGCTAGCATCAACAATTAAATTAATTCCTTTTAGTATCCCCGACAAGTAGCTACTGTTGTTTATGACATTGAAAAGCTAATTAACCAATGCCGACTTTTTTCTCATCCCCCCTAGGCAATACCCAATTGTTAACACTACACAAAAATCACATTTCAACAAGAAAAAACATTGTATTCCTACAAGAAACTGTAACCACGTAATTAGCATGCTGTCTATAACACTTCCATCACCGCAACCTAAGAAAATTTCCACCTATTGCCGCACTCACGGCAGAAAACGAATGTGGTCATAGGTTCATCTGCACTACGCGTTTGAACTTGTGTATAGGTACAGTTTTTCTTTCCGCACTTACCACATTTAAACATGTCGGAAGGAGTTCCCTCCTGAACCGCCATCTGATACTCTTCAATTGCCTGAAAAAGTGAATTTTTACCAACAAACTCAGAGTTTTAATTTCCTGCTAAAATTTCTGCGATTTACGCAATCTCTTTTGCGACTATGCTATCCACAAATAAAAAATTCCAGAAACACAGCACGAATTCTAAACTACTTAGTGCAGTATTTACCAGTGAAGAAAGCCGAAAGCATAAATGGGAAAGTTTCAGGAAGAAGTTGATTAATTGCTACTAACTGTAACATTAAACTTTAATTAACCCCTAATATTTCCCTTTATTTTGTTGAGATGACATGCAGTCATATCACCTATGTAAGCCACTGTGAACATTCAGTATCATGACGCTTAGAAAAAACTGCTTTATTATTCAAACCTGTTTGGTGAATTTCTCCCTCTGCGCTTTCATTTCATCTGACGCCATTTCATCCGCTGTCATCACTGCGAACCTGCAATAGTAAAATGGTAAAATGCAGATATCACTAATTAATACTAATATTCATAGAAAATTTAAGCGCTAAAATTTCCAAGCAAGACACTGAGTAGTTATGAATAAAACAGGTTTTAGAAATAATACAAAACTACAGCGAAATAGACCGTGATTCCCGACTATACAGATGGGACACAAATATATCACGCTACATTTGCATTCCGAAATTTCGTCAATAAAGTAACCAGTCAAGGACGAAAAATGGTTACTTTGGGGAGAAACCCATGTAGGTATTCCACAGTTATAGCTTCACTCACAAATTAAGCTTTTAATTATTGTATAATAAATATATATAATCAAGTACTTTTCAGGAGTCACAGCACCAATCAACACATTTTCGCGGAGAACCAAATTTTTTTTATCGCGCAGATTGAACACTCTACTTCGTAGAGCTGCTTTATACTTCTCAGAAGTACCGCGATGCACCTGAATACAGCACATAATCATTTTTCATTTTAAATTTCTATCTAATACTAACTACTAAATTCTTGAGCTCATGAACTTTGAAATGCTGACCACAAATTTGTAAATTCACAACGTGATGTTGCAGTAACATAGCCTGATAGTAAAAAATATTCCATACTTCCTGTATCAATTAAAACAAAACGGTATCACTTGTAAAATAGATTATACCTTTTCATTCCTTTCATCCTTCAACAGCTGAAGACAAAAGCCTCACCTCGCTTGCAATATAAACTTATATGTCATCGTTACAACTACTATTTGCTAAAAAATTTCATCTTTGATGAATTAAACTGCATAACTACACTTTTTTCCTGCTTTATATTGAAAAACATGTAGCCTAGTACTAGATAAAGTTAACATTAAGAATATGGTACAAACTTCCACCTCAAACAATTTACGTTCTGTTCGAACTGCCAATTCTTCAGGATCAAGAGTTCCATCAGGCAGGTCCTTTGAAAGCAATGCATCAAGAATCATCGTAGCGCACTTATTTCTGACCTGCAAGGTTAACAAAATTTGAAAAAGTTACAAATAACATATTTAAGAACAGAACGCAAAATTTAACCTAAACATTCGCTAGGATGATTAGTATGTTAACTGGTACGCTCCAGCTCTCAGCCTATAATTCTGTGAACTTTCCGGAGTATCCAAGGCACACCTCATCAGGAAGAAGTTGTTTCCTAGTTCCAGATAAGGATGTTGAAGATTTTGTTGTACCGGGTGAAGCTTTCTGTGGTGACTGCTTGGAACTTTCACTACATGTGGTTGAAGATACAGATGCTGATGAATTGTTTTTTGCCGCTACATCTTTCCCATCGCCCTTATTACTACTCGTTTTATTCGCCAATAAAACCTTCCACTCCTGACAATTATAAATCAACATAGAATTCACATATTCAAAAGAAGGAAGTAAAAGCAAAACAGAGGTAAAAGAAAATAGGAAAAAACCAGATAAATCAGAATCAGTGCCGAGCGCACACAAAGAAAAAATCACAGTAGCAATATATAGTTACTTATAAAATTAATGAGATGAGTAAACTACTACTTAATGTGTTATAGAAACATAATTTCTAGTGAATGAAATAAAAGTTGCTTCTGGGTGGCAGGAAATAACAAAGTGCTGCAATGCTTTTAATTCATTATGCCTGTACCACATAGATTAATCAAAAATTGCTGCACTAAGCCAAACTCCTATTTGCTTGTGATTGAAGTATGACGAAAAATGCAGCGCAAAAAAAATCGGTCACGCGTCATCAACCGATGCTGTATCACTTTTGAACTTATCACAACAGCAAAGACAAGCTAAAGGAAATCAAAAACCATTACGCTCGTCCAAAAGAAATACTCAAAACCAACAATACATACCTTAATCAAAGCTTTAGCTCGCTTGGCGATATGTTCATCGCTTGTTTTCTTGCGTAAATCATTGATTGTCATACCGATGCGAGTTTTCTAAAATTATCTTCATTACTAATACAACATTAAAATTACAATTATCAATACAATTTCATTGCTTTCACATTCACTAATAATATGCGTAAAAATTTTGATGCAGTATGAATAAATATGGATAAACTTACAGTTAGGATATTTATATCGACAGGTAATGTGGATAATGCATTCAGTAATTCAATCGCATCATCCATCTAAAAATGATAAATTACATGAAGTTCCACCTCTTCTGATAGCCAATACTACTTTCAACACAAAAAATACATGAGTTCCATGGCATACAATTACATGTCTTATTTATCAGTGTTTTTTGGCACCATAATATTAGGAATAGCCTCAGCTTGATATTTAAAAAATTGCACTTTATTAATTTTCAATTTTCACTAAAATAAATTTAAATTAAACCGCAGGATAGAACGACGGCAGTGTATTAACTTCTAACATATTAACATTTGATAATACGAATCACAGAGTAGTTTGAATGAATTTAACAACACTATTTTACTGCAAAAATAAGTACAGTAAATAAACTAACTGTCTTCGTTCCCTGTATCATTCGCTCAAATTTTCTGCCAATCCGCAACACCTCCTCCTCGCAAGATGCCATCCTCGAACCTCGTAAAATATACCAAACGTCAAAACCTAGCAAGAAACTCGACCAAAGCTATTGGAAGACAAATGCAGCCCGTCCTCACTGATGGTCACTATGCAATAACTAACGACTACCTCAGTTGGGAGAATCTCGTCCATCGACTGGCGCAGAGAATGTAAACGTTTGGGAGGCCTTTTGGGTTCTTTTTCTAGTCCAGTGCACTGCAGAAATGTAAATGGAACAGTTAAAATGACAGCAAAATGTAAATCTTAAACATTCAGCACAATCCATAGCAATGAATAACGTATGGTAGGGAGTTAATCAATTGTAGATTGGAAAGTCCACCAGCATACATTATTCTTTGTAATAAAAGAAAAAATGCGAAACCATCGGCTCAAGTTCGATGCATCAGATGAAAGCGTGAAATTTGATTGTGCAAATAGGAGTAGGTGAGCTTTTAAACTTTAACATCAAATTATCCACTGAAAATCAGATCTTGAAATCACTAGTGAAGTGTTTCATTCTTCATTTTTATAAAAATAAAGTAAAAAATAAAGTATGTGACACATACCATGCATTGGTAAGACAAATTTTTCATTTCGTTCAACACAGAATAACTGTTTTTGAATCATTAAAAGATCATCATATTCACAAAAATGAAGTGCCATCAGCTGCTATCATGGATTAAATCTTTGTTGAGCGAACAGTCAAAGGGAAGAAGAGAATTAGCAAGATTTGTAACTGACGTTTCGATATATCAATGAATGCTGTCCCCTGAACTAACCGATGGGTCTATTAATCGGTAAAAAACGAGAATAGCAGAATACTATAGCATATTAACAATTCTGTCACCACTGCATAGATATTTTTAAGCATTGATTCTAAAAAATGAACACACACTAATACCATATACAAGAAATCAAAACCATTGGGATGTCTACTGCAAGATAATTTGAAATTATAATTAAACAAAATTCGTATTCATTATTAACAAATTATATGAACTGAAAGTAAAGTGGCCAGAAAACACCATTTCGTCTTTTCTCAATGCAAGAAGATACTACGACGTAATAGAAACTGGCAAACCATTTACTACTTATAGCTATGATACTTGTTTGGACAAAATTTCGTGATGAAATGCAAAGTGATCTTCAATAAACGAAGCAACAAAAAAGTAGGAGTGATCATAGCCTTCCTGATATCTTATTTCGATTTGAACCTGAAAAAAATTCTTTTACGGCAAAAATGAAGTAAAACAGCAATGTGAAATAAAATTAACATCACTATGAACCGTTACTTCGAACAAAATGAATTGAACTGCGTGCTGATGAATGCTTTAATTTTTTTTAATTCTCTCGGAATGAAAACGCAATTAGCAAAAACTTTTTTCAAACGACAAGAGCATAAGCAAAAAATGCCAGGGTATACATAATGAATACCTTATCATTGTTGACGGTTTTCAAATTTTGTGGTAGTAACTGATCCTGCGCCAGAAAACTATCGGCTGTTCCCTGATCAATCAAAATTTTCCTTGGTTCTCCGTCATAACATTTGATGACTTCCAGTGAATCGTAAGCCTCCCAGTCTCTTTTCGACGAACCAAGATAACCAAGGAACGCCTGAACATAAAACCATTATTATCATTTTAATCAGGAATTTAAACCTAGAATTTAACTATCGCAAAGAAAAGAACCATCACGAGTTGTTTACTTGAGCATGAGCGACAGTATTTCATCAACTAAATACTCTCTTATCGATAACAAACCTTCTTCCCCAAATCGCAGTTCATTGGATTACAAATAGGGGCAAATGCAGAGATGCTCAAGAAATTTTCCGAATTTCTGAGACCGATTACTATTGCGCCATGCCCTCCCATGCTATGTCCCATTATTCCCCATCGATGCGGATAGCATTCATCAAAATTCGATCGCACCAAACTGGGCAATTCATCTGAGATATATGTATACATTCTGTAATGCTCACTCCATTTCTGTTCCGTTGCATCAAGATAAAAACCAGCGCCTGGAAAAAACGCATGATTTGTATGGAAATATCGACTGGAAACTTTGAAAGAGAAGAAATTTTAACAAGCAGTTTTGATCCTGGAAATTAAATTACAAAATTTTTGAAACGAAAAGAACACTAGGTTTGTTATGATACGGAAATTTTCCCAAAATAAAACACTTTATCTTTCACTGCTGCTTGCTGCAGAACAAGTCAACTCCGATCATAGCATAATCAAAGGAGTTCTAAACAAAAATAAAAAAACAAAAATAATTTATTTAAAAACCTTTGCCAAAATCCCAGCAATCGGAATCGCCGGGAATATCTACGCCTCTCGGACTAGTATCTGCGTTCACCACTATCATTCTGTGCTTTGCTGCAGAATGCTGAAAACCACTTTTCTCGATGAAATTCGCTTCAGTACAAGTAATACCTAAAAGTTTAGTTTTGTGCCACAAAGTGATACAAAAGGCAGAACTTTATTATTTACAGGGGAAAAAAAGTTACAATTCAAATTTCGCAATTAGATTTTAAATTCAATTAGAAGATAATTCCATTTAAATTCAATTTGCTTTTATCCATTTAACTATTGAAGATGTTAATTATACCCGAATCTCCTTCTTTTCCACTGTAAAGCCCAACTGAACTGAACCTAGTCTAGATTTCAGCTCAAAATTAGTGCATTTCAAAGATCAAAATATTTGTGATATCGCTATTTACGAAGTGCAGCAAATTGTTACTTAAGTTTACGGAAGACATTCTAAAAGTACTTTTAGGCGTTTCATAATCAAATATTGTCAAGATGATTTACCTGAAAGGTACATTAAAACAGGTACTTTTTCATGAGGCTTTAAATCCGGGATGTAAATACCGAACTTCATAGTACATTTCAACGTCTTACTGCAAATACTTCATTTAACAACATTAGTGAAGCAAAGTGCATTTAATAGAAGAAAAAAAGTGATAGAATGGAGATATGAAACATCCTCTATATCAATTAACTCTAATACCTAGCTGTTCTAGTTGATTTTTAAGTGAAAGAAGTAGCTAAACATCATAATTACAAAATCGTAGAATTTTATACCAAAGAGGAAAGAAATAAATCATATCATTTTAAGCTTTCACATGCTATTGAAAAGCTACTGAATCAATTACTTTTTGTGTATCCCATTATGCAGTTCAACGATTTTTTCTCTGCACTTCATCAAACATTGAATATCATCTCAATGTCACAACAAGTCGATTCACAACTTCTAATACCTTAATCTCATCCTTCAATTCCCCTTCCATTCCATCTATAACCAATAATACACCAACCTGTAATGGGAGAAAATTCGCTGATATCCACCAAAGCAACGAGCTGATGATAATTCAATCAATTTGGAATTCATTACTGTTGCAAATAATCTTTGTATGTCTGACTGATGAAATGAAGTTAGGATAAGAACAACCAATTAATCGACGTAGTGATAAATTCACACGTTTACACATATCCTGATAGGTAATAGTGAAACTTCTATTTGTCAATCTTTTCTCACACGTCTCATCAATATCTCTCTATTTCATTATTTACAATAACTTCCACGTCCAAAACTTTCTCATATATTTTCACATTTCTTCGCTTACTTTCTTCTTTCTAGCTTTCAGACACAACGGAAGGGAAGGAACGTTTGGTTAATTGTGCTTTTAATGAAATTAAAACAGTACTTCTTTCTAGCTTCCTTCTTCTTCCTAACATTCAGACAGTCGTTTTTCACGTAGCACTTACTTAAGTATTTTACAAATTTCTAACTTTTACTTCTTCGCACTGCTTGCAAACTACCTATTCCTCTCCACATTCCTTGCACACACAAACTCCTCTCACTAACCCATCAACTTCATCGTTCATATTTTCACGCTGAATTTTAGCGCTACACTTCGCAATTCTTATCAATCTCTGAATCTCATCCACACCATATGCTCTTTTTTGTCTCACTATCTCATCTTTCACATTACAGGAAATTTTTATGCAACAGTCATCTGATCCTCTTCCCCAGTTTCTGTCTTTTGCTACATCTTTCACTAACAAAATGCTCCTCATTTTCCGCTCTCTTTTCATTTAGTCTATTGTCCACCCTTATTTTTCCACTTTTTCTTTTTTCAATCTCTCTCTAACTGCACTCTTGCAATTCCCAGCAATCTATGTGTCTCTGCCTGAGTTTAATTCGTTTACAAAATAACTTAAAGTGTTCTGAATTTAAATTATCTTCCAATCATAGTCCCATGCTAATCCTCTATTCTCACATCCAAGCTTTGCTGTGGGTAAAAAAAAATTACAATGATGATTTAGTGAATAAACCAATTGAATTTATCAACCAAAAGTATGTATTGCTGTAGGATGTTGCTAGTTTGATCAATAATCAGCTTGACATGTAAGCATTTTGTAAATTTCGAACAACAATGTTGTTTAAATTTTAATTTCTTCAGCTGTACAATGAACGTGTTACTGTGGTTGTAATAGATGACGACTGACAACTTATAAATACTGTCTTTCATATACATTACCGTTAAGATATATGATATATTAACACCTTTTTTTTGCTTGATTAGCAATTCCTAAACTTTACAAAATGCTAAGTTAACTTTTTAACAATTCATAAACTCTATCAAAATGCGAAGTGAAATTTTTATTTTCCTTTAAGCTATGAAATAAACGATGTGCCAGTGGAAAAGCGATGTTTGCCTTAGAATGAAAGCGCTAAATTGAGAGTATTAGATGGTTTTGTTGAGCTTTTAAGCTTGTATAGAAATTATGAAACACTTGATGGAATTTAAATTTAATTCCTTAACCTGTGTATGATTAATTTTCCATTTGCAATTTAATAAGATATTGCTACAACATTAATGTATTACTACTTAATTTATTTTCATAATAAATCAGATGTGTTAATTAAGTTCATTAGTTCCCTATTTGTTAGCGTTTTATATTTTTTGATTTTATTCTTTGCATACATTTATTTTTTTGTTTCTACTTTTTAAAACATAATTTTGAAATTTCATTTTCATCTTGCCAATTGCTTTCCATTATTTTCTGATTGCTTCCACTTCGTTGTTTTCCATTATTTTTCTAACTTGAATTTAGAAAAATTCCAATTCTTTAATTGCTTAATTATTCAGTGTTGCTTTTCTTCATTGCACCTAATTCTTTAATTATTCATGAGCATTTTTTAGTGACTTGGAAGACGTAAACTGTTAAATTTTTTGTTTTTAAAAGTTATTCAATTTCTTTGATGTTTTTTTTTTGATTTGAAAGATCACTTATGAAATTTTTCCATCAATAATATTCCATCTGTTTTTCAGTTCCTCTTCAGAATGAGACTGAAGATTGCCCGTTCATTGGAATTTAATTAAACCTAAACCTGTTTGCATGAATTCGCTAATCAGTTGAACAATTAAGTGCTGCATACAAAGGCAAATGAGACGAATGAAAAAAAAAAAGTTTTATCCAAAAGATTTTCAAAAAAAATTCGAAAATACGTCAGTGAAATCTTAATTGTATTTTGCAATTAATCTTTGAAACTGGAAAAATATTCAAAAATAAAAAAGGATCAAAAATTGTGTACAAAATATGTGTTTATTTTACAAAATATGTTAATTTTTTTCTGAATTTTAAGTTGAAAATTCGGTCTATTAATTAAAAAATCTTTTCCGGAAAATTTTTTTTGCGCGTGCAGAAAAAAAGGTTTTTCTTTCGTCAAAATATTAAAAAAAATTTTTTTGAATCTTTTGAAATTAAATTTGAAAAAAACGAAAACTGTTTATCGATGATTGACTCCGATACGTTTTTTGAGTTGCACCTGTAAAAATAAAATGAATTATATTTTGAAATTGTAAGTGGCAATGTTGCAAAAGATCTTTAATAATTAAAAAGAAATATTGTCGGGAGTTATTCGGCGTGTTAGGATTCATCTGTTTTTTTTATTAAAATCAAAAAGGTTAAAAAGTTTTAATTTGCAATATTTAATTTCCAGTAGTACGAAAATTTTTGAATAATATCCAAATTGACTTACCTGACTGCTCCTTTAACAGTAATATTTTTTTTTGAATTACGTAATTTTATGGCTCAATGAACTATTCGTTAGTGGAAAAATTTTTTAACTTACCGTCTTTTTTTTTCGGTATTTTCAATTTATTTATGCCTAATATATCATTTGTTGGTATTAACTCAGTCTAACTAATTTACCATTTTCTTTAGTAATTTGATTTTGCAATTTGTTAAACTAGCCTTCAATTCAAGTAGTGATTATTATTATTTATTAAAAATGTATCTGTGGTAATTCTCATCTAAAACCTCGCTATACTCAGGTATTAAATCAGATATGCTTGTCCGAACTGAGCGCGAACTGTCACTAACTCAAACTGTCTTACGTCAACGATTTCCTACCGAAGGACGATGTCCAACATTTCAATCCACCTTTGTCCATTTTGCAAATTCCAATATCTAGCAAACTAAAATCAAATATTCTTGCTCAAGCTTGACCGTCCATCGTTCATTGGTCATTCTGTTCAAAAAACAATGCGTCCGTCTATATTTTAGCTAAATTACACCTTTGACGTCTAACGTTAACGTTCAGCCGTTCGTATTCAATAGATTCGATAATTCGATTGCAAAATTCAATCAGAATTTCTCTACCACTCAAATCTCATCTATTTAGGCATTGATCATAGTGCTAACTGCGACAATCGTATAGACTTGCCTAAATACGTCGTCTATGCTTGGCTTACTTTTTTTTCTAAAGCTATACGTTAGCTATTTCTCATTGAATCATTTTCAACTATTAGCTTAAAATAATTTATGAAAATTTAAAAAGAAGAATATTTGCTATTGCATTGAAATTTTTTTCATCCTCAAAAAACGCCTGCATATCGGAGACGGTAAGGAGCAGATATGGTATGCGAATAAGAAGACTTGGCCAGTGCAGTAAATCGATCGAATCATCATCATGCACTTCACTAATACTTTGTAAGCATTTCCACAATTCCATATGCACTTTGTCAATTTTCTCTTTCTAAAATTAAATTCTTTTTTATTTTAAAATCAAAATAATAGCAATAGTTTAATAATTTTTTCAAATATTTTTTTAACAGAGAAAGCACAAAGTGGAATATTTGTTCTTTTTTTTGTAATAATTTTAGTAATTAAAACGAAAAAGTGGGAAGAATTATTCACATTAAACTTATTCCTCTTTTTTTTCTTCCAACTTGGATTGTTTAACGATGAAGCATTAGTTTGTAATTTAGCTAACAATTTAATGCAATTTTAGCGCTATTAATTAATTAGTTAAAATTACAAATCTCAATAATTTGGAGCAGTTAATGAAATTATTAATTTCAATAATTTATTATATTAATGTGACAGTGATAATGGTGCAAAATAATAGTAATAACAGTAATGAAAATGAATAATAACAAATAATAATAACAAGTAATATTAACATGTAATAATAATAAATAATGTTAAAGTGATAATATGAATAGCTAAATTAACTTACGCCATTTTTTACATTTTGAGGATTGTAAATTAGCAAAGCTGATAGCAAGGCTAATTGCCGATTATCCAATTGCAAGCAATCAAAACTTCCGGCCAATTTTATTAATTTTTCAAAAATTTTTGTCGTATAATCTAGTGCCGAATAATCACCATTAGCTGCTATATAAGTTGTACCGTTAGCTAGCATTAAGCAATGTTCGGTAGGATTGAATTCGTGAATAATTTGTAGAATTTTCACCACCAACCAACTCTTTACAATGATCTCCTCTTGTTCCAATGGATCTAACTAAAACGAAGTGATCAAATCAATGAAGTTCAGTGTAAATCTATTACTATTCGATGCTAATTAATTTACTTATTTTACGCCTCATTTGTATGAGTCATGTTTTTTTTTTGTCAAAAAGCTTAAAGTCTAAATGAAAAATGTACAAAAAATATTGGATAAAAAGTTTTTTCATTTAAATATTTTAATTCAATCAGTAAATGAGTGCTAAATTAACGAACAGTATCGTAGATTTCGATTGTTTTAGCAAATTGTCGTACTTGACGCATAATTAGCGCCGTTAACTCGGATAATCGCTCCGATCTTTTGCGCGATTTGAATTTGTGCTAAAAAGGAAAGTAGCAATAAGAATTATCAATAAGCATTACAGCGATAGTGCTCTGTGTTACAGTAGTGCAGCGATGATAGTTTTTCGACCAAGGTGTACGGTGAAAGAAAGGTGTACGGTGAGAGAATATTGATTTGTAAATTGAAAATGTGTTAGTCAGATAATAATTAATATTTAATAATAAGTGTAGCAAACAAACTTATAGTACTATTCAAATCTAAATTACTTCATTACTTACTTCAGAATTGAGTAAGTTGGATAATAAGTTAGTGGGTGCATATTGGCACATATCTTTTTACTCAAAATGCAAAATCACACATTTAATTGTTGCAGAGGTTTGAATGAAAAAGATGAGTAAATATTTTTTGCTATTTAACTTCGGAAAATTTCAAAAATCAACGAATTAAATCAACGAAGAAGAAGTTGCACAAAATTATTGCCATATAAATTAGCCTGATAAAAATATCTAATTTTAAAATTTAAATTTTATTATTTATCAATTAATAAGGAAAGTATTATTAAGTACGCTGTCAAAGAAAAAAATTTGAAAAAATTAAATCGTAATTAAATATTTTTTAAATTATGATTTCAAACAATTTTGCATCTAGCAGCGAAATTCATCATTTTCTCACTTCTAATGTGCTATCGAGAATTTTGCAGTAATTTGCGGTCACTTGATCAATTCGTGCTTGGAATTCCTCTTGTTTGTCAGCTAATGAATTAGTTCGAAGTACCATCCTCAAATGGTCCAATTTTCGCCGTTCACGATTATCACTTATCATTTTGCGCTTTGCTACTCGTTCTGTTTCATTGAGTACCACTGAAGAAAATGAAAATTCAAAAAATTCTATTGGTACAGTGAAAGTATGCAAAATATTTTCCAATCCAAAAAAAAAAAATTATTACGAAATTATCCATCACAATTGCATAATCATTAATTTTTAAAAAATTTCGAATTAGCTGAAATAAATTCTTGGAAATTTCAATAATCTCACAATCATTAGTCTTTAATAAATTTCAAATTCCATAAAAGAATAAGCAATAATTACAGCAACACACGAACATGATTTTGTCATTCCATTATTTATGCATTTTTGAAATCGACAAAATTGACAAATATTTCGTGAAGCCTTGCTAATTTCACAACGCTCATCACTTTTGCATTTGTACACAATTTTTTGCTACAAAAATATTAATTAAAATAAGTTATTAAATTTTATTTCCTGAAATTATTCCTCAAATTTTGGCTATTTTTAAATAGAACTTTAAAATCCTACTTTTATATAATTATTATTCTGTTTATTTATCCTAATTATTTGTGTTGCTTTCAAATATGTTTAAATTATTTTTGACAAAAAATAATTAAGGGAGAAATTAAAAATAGTATTAAATAATTTGTGAACTAATCAAAAAGTATGCTATCACTGGAAAAAAGCACAAATTAGGCTAGTCAATTAAAAGAGTTAATTAGCGATGTTAAGCAATCAATCATTTGTACAACAACCTCGTACCGTAGAACACAAGCATATGAGTGTTTCACTTTTAATTCACTTAATTTTAATTGTAAAAATTAAAGAAATGTGAAATCAATATGAGAAATGACAATGTATTTCAATATTTATCTGACGTAGCATAATTAATATAACACTTAAATAAAGTTTAGCCTTTTAAAATTTGACAAGTAATTTCATTTCTTACCTGAACTGTCCGTCGGAAGAAACCTTTGCATCCTTCACATGTTATTGCTCTCAAATAAATTAGAAATTAATGATTTCCACCTTTTTTTTTTAAAAAAAATTATTTCAACATTTGTAAAATTTATAAAATTTCCTTTTGCTGTCCTATTAAGTGTTTTTTCAAAATGAAGTGGAAGAGGCACCTGTAATGTAAACCGGTCGCATTATCACCGCATACAACACATGGCTGACCTGGTTTCATGTAACGTGGCAGATACGGTATTGCTAAAATTACATTATTATTATATATTTATTATTAGTAATACCTTCTACTTCTACTTTCATTTCAGATTAAATTAGTCCAAGGCACACCTTCTTGTTGCATTTGATAATACTAAATAATGCTTGGAATATTTTGAATTTAAAATTACATTCGCATTTTGAGTAAGCAAAAACTGGTCAATACATTTTACACCATTTTTCCTTAATTTAGTAAATTGAATTAATTTACACAAATTTTGTTAAATTATACTTTTTAAACTATCAAGCAATTATTTGATTGTACAAAAACTTAATTTTTGTAACAAATTTTATTTAATTTCATAAGTTGAACATAGCAATAGCGAGTATTTCGGAATAAGAGAAAAAAAAAGCAAATTTACTAAAATTCATTGCAACAAAAAATTTTGCTACATTTTATTATTTCGTCTAAATTTGCATAACCAATGATAGTCTTGTACAGTATCATTTTTAGAAATAAACCGAATTCATAGGAAGATTGGTGTGACCAGCAATTTTCCCATCCCAATGACCTAAGCACATTTTTACGCTACGCAAATGACGCAACTCTTTGACCCTAACACTTATCCAACCATCAGCTCATCTTCAGAAACATTTGAATTGCAGAGAAAATGGAGGGAAATACAGAGTTCAGAGTAACTTCTTTCTTTTTTAAAAAAAAAAAAATTCCAAAAAAAAAACTGAATACTGAAGACATCGCAAAATATCCAGCAGAAATTTTATCAAAAAACAAAAAGAAAAAAAATGATCTTATAAAACATTCAGGACTGCCATGAAATTCATCTCAAAAAAAGTAATGAAAGTTTTTTTTTTTGGGAAAAAAATTAATTAATTGATATTAGTATGAAAATTTGTTATCAAATAGAGAATTTATGCTCTTCTCGCTTTCTTTACTCTCTTCCGCAACTCAAATAGATTACTGTATTTACAGTTGCATTTGTACAATTTACAGTTCCTCGTGCGACGATAATTACTGAAAGGATCACAGTTGAGGTGCATGCTTTGTGTTTTTTTTTGTGGCAAATTAAATTGTGTCAATTAAAAAAATTCTTTTCAACATTTTCTAGCGATCAAAAAAAAATGCAGAATTTTTTTTAATTATTATCAATTATAAACAATTAATAGTGAGAACTAGCGAAATATCTGAAATAAAGTTTCACCACATTACTTATCAAACTTCCAGTACTGCTATGAAATGATATCCTAGGAAAGTACGGTACGCAGAAACAACAACTATACAAAACAGTTAGCACCTAAATTACGGATCACGCAACCGAGTCATGGAAGCAGTACTGTAAGTTGCTGAGCATCTAAATTAAGTCATCACAACTGCGTCTTAGATTCGGTAGCACAAGTTGCTGGCATCAAAATTATGAGTTTTTCAACCTGAGCCTGAGATGCAGCTAAATACCACCTCGTTTACTTACATTGAAATTGAAAAATAAGAGCGAAAACCAATTTTGACACTCTAAACATATTTAACAGAATTTACTCACAATCAAATTAAATTTAAACAATTACACTAATACATTTCATTGTTTAAATTCATTAGTGCCGCACTTTTAATTGAAAATTAAATTCGTACAAAAATCAACACAATTAAAATTAGAGCAAAAATAACTAACAAAAGTAACAGATGAAATTTCGTCCTTTTTGCAGCTATGTGTTAAAATTTTTTCTCTGTAACACACTACACCTTATTTGATGAAAATTGAAAAAATATTTCAAATTTCACTTAACTTTAAATACACTATTTCCTTTCGCATTTTATGAGTGAATATGAGCGGAGTAATCAATGAGTGATAATTATCTTGGAAGCAATTACCACAATAATATTTTACAACCAGCGTTGTAAAATTGTCCAAAATTTTCGGTAGCATAAAAAACTTTTCGGTGTTAGTTGCCGAAAACAAAATAGCAACGGAAAAACAAAACGATCGGTTACGGTAGGATGTCGGAAAATTTTTCACAGTAAAATTTAATTGTTGCATTCAAGCCAACTGCACACCGCTATGCACAATAAGTAACGTAACATCAAACGATACTAACAATTATATGCAAATTTCAATGCAATTTTTACATTGAACTGAAAAAAAAAGAATTAAAGAATTGGAAGTTAAAATGGAAAAAAAAGAATTAAAGAATTGGAAGTTAAAATGGAACTAATTTTATTACTTGCTTTTTTTTCCTTTATTCTCAACCACATTTTGTACTGCAACGTTAGTGGGAATGATTTAAATTTGATTTAACTGTATCATTTTTCGCTTATGCTTTTTTTTTAATTAGTCATTTTTTTTCCATTTAATAATCGCTAAAATAAGTAAATTTAGAGAGGGAAAAGTGGTAAAATTTAAATATTTCACAATTTAATTTAGTTTTTCATTGATTTTAAAATTTAATTTAATTTTAAAACGTTATAATTTCCGTGTAATTTTAAAGAATTAAATTATTTTTTTTTGTAAAAAAACAATTCAATTTTTAAATTAATTATTGAATTCGATGTAGTAATACTAATATTGAAAGTAGGTGAATTGTTAGTTCACTTACCTTTGCTACGTTGTCGTAAATGAGTTGCTGCAGTCGGATCATTCGGCATTTTTACCACTTCCATCCTCGACTAGATAGATAGATAGATATCAGTGTTGCTGTGCAATGAGGAATTAGACTAAGTACCTCCTCTCTTTCACGTAAACCACGCCCTGAATTTTGCTTTAAAAAAAAAACACAATAAGAAGATGGTGGTAGTAGCATCCATCATTTAAGGTCAACGCCGGTTGCGCAAGCGCAAACTGCACCTGTAAATTATATCTGTTAGCCGGTCGTGTCAAATGAGCAAACACGCAGTACGACCGGATAGGCAGACGGAATGAAATCAAATATGTCATACCACCGCTCTAAATGGGCCTACTACGCGCTTCTGCCTTTTTTTTTTCTTTCCTTTTCATTCCTCGAGCTCGAGCAACAGATAAGTGAGTGGGCGCTAGTTGCAGGCGAGGAATGAGGATGCGAACGATGATGGCGCAATCGTCCCCTAGCAAACGCTTTTTTTTTCCTCTCATCTACCTTTTCAGGTCAATGATTGCAGTGGTAGTCGAGTGCTGTAGCAAAAATTTGAATATTCATTTTATGTCTGCTCGGCAATTTCCTTCTTCTTTCAATTGTATTTTTAAGCAAAAAATGATTTTCATTCATTTCAAATGATTAATTGCAATTTTACACAAACATTGAATTATTAATAGTAGCAATGATAATTGAATTATTTAATAACAAAAATAATAGTAATAAAAAAACAGTAATTTAATAAACAACGATGATTAATAGATTAATTGCTGTTGCTTTTAAAATTAACAACAAAAAAAAGAAGCATTTCAAAATACGCCAATTTCTTTTTGCTCTTATCGTAATAAAAATTAAATTTTATAAAAAAAAGGTTAAATTTCAAATTGAAGTGAGAGAGAAGAGAAGAGATTGTGTAAATAAAAGGTGTGATTTGATAAGTAAGTGCATATGCTAATGAATGGAATGAATAAATACATACTTTAAACTAAATTTTTCAAGCTTCACTAGAGAGGGAATATTGCGCTTTTACATTCACAAACACTCTCACAACAGCAACACGTTAGCATCTATTTTATTAATATGCTAGTGCTAAGCACTTCAGTCTAAGCTTGCCCTCAGCAATCAAAAATTTTAAGAATGAAACGAACGCTTTATAAAAAGGAAAGGAAAGCCAAAATTATTGCTATTACAGTTTCAAACGATTCAACAGCAATTTAGCGGGAGGGAAAAAAGATGTGGAAGAAATGTGAAAAAAATAAAATAAAATTCCAAACTATTAATGGTAATTTTAAATTCGTTAGCCATTGTAATTCCAAACTATTAATGGTAATTTTAAATTCGTTAGCCATTGTAATTCCAAACTATTAATGGTAATTTTAAATTAATTAGCCATTGTAACACAAAATATTTGCAGTGTTATTTGCTTCTATTATTTTAGGATAATAAATCATTCAGTAAATTAATAAATTCATCATGTAGCTCAGGTGTATGACGTTTTAAACGTCTTATACGTATACGTAACTGATATTTCCAGTCTAGCTAGCAAATTGTTACTCATTTCTTCATTGCTAATTTGTTGCCAGGTGCTGTGCGTAATAACGATCGTTCATCATCTATCATTTCATTTCATCTCGTATTTCTTAAAAAAAAAAAGGCATCTAGCATATCATTGATTAATAATTTCTGCTAAGGGACAAAAAAATTTTTATTCAAATTTATTTTATTCGAATTTAGTTTTATTGCTTCCATTTGATTCGAAAAAAAAGGAAGGGAAAAAAGAACAGGTGCGCCACAAATTATGCCTATGAGTGCGGTAATATCAAAAGGAAAAATCATCCGTAAATAATAAAATTGCCAATAAATTAGTAAAAAGTAAGGTATAATTTAATTCAATTTGTAATTTCATTAAATTAATTCTCATTTATGTTTTTGTTACATGTAAATTTACTCTGACCAAATTATTTGTGTATGCGTGTGTACACGCGTACGTATGCATGTGTGTTTCAGGCTGCTTCCTGTTTCTTCAGTCCGATACCAATACTTGTTTCTCCCTAAAAATAATATTATTAGTTATCTTCCCTAGTAATTTAATTTCAGGTAATTGATTAATAGCTGTACAGGTAAATAACCACATAGCTACCGTAAGCTTCGGATGATTTTCAGGAGCTGAAGAAAGTAGCATCAATCAGCAAATGTAATCCTATCATCTCGCCTCATACACTTTAAATTGTCAAATTAGATGATTGCTTTTTTTTTCATCAAAAATTCCTTACCAAAATAATTTGTATTATTTTAAAATTCTTCATAGATATCTCTGTGCTCCAAATTCTTCCAAACTCAAATTATCAAAGTTATTCAACTTTGTTGCAACAAATTGATCGTTTTTTTTTCGATTATTTCAAAATTATTAAGCTAATATTACGTTGAGTGTTAGCAGCGGAAACGATAGACGTACAGGATAGCATTAAGTTTTATACTCTGTCAATACATTAAATTATTAAGTAAATAATTTAATTACTTTTAAACTTAATAAATTACTGATTTAATATTACTGTAATAATTATTTACCGAATAATTTATGAATATCTGTGGATAAATAGGATAGCATTAAGTTAAGTGAGGTCATGATCATTGCACGAGTGCGCAACTGCAATCAGGTAATTGATATTGGCAAGCATTCAATATGCAATAGTGGAAATGCTATCTGTCCACAGATATTCATAAATTATTCGGTAAACAATTATTACAGTAATATTAAATCAGTAATTTATTAAGTTTAAAAATAATTAAATTATTTACTTAATAATTTAATGTATTGACAGAGTATGCGGAAAATGCACATCAAATTTGCCAATTTCTCATCACTACTTCTGCAAATTCAACGTTTATCTTAGGCGGTACTCTTTGATTATTTCGGCATTGATTGTTTACTTGCATTTATGCCTGAACAGTTAATATTTCATTTACGCATTTGTAAGTTTAAATGGACGCAATGGTCAACAAAGTTTCGGCTTTTTCAAAATGCGTGCAGCAGACGGGCACTCTTGCTCTCTATCTATCACACACGTACTTTTTACGTTACCTCAGAAGTCGGGAAATGCACGCTTGGAAATTCGTAAATTATTAAGATGCATACCTTGATGTATTTGAATATCACCATCCTTATCAAGTGTTAGAAGAAAATATGATACTGTAATCAGCATAAGTGCCTTCAAAAATAACACTTACGTTTAAAATATGACTTGAAAAGACTTTCCGATTAACTGGCTTCCATTCTACAATTTACAACGAACGATCAACCACTGATAAATTGTCCTTGTTGGAAAACAGAAACCTGTTTGCAGTATTTTCTTATCACTTATCACTCCATTCTTCTGTCATATGATTACCGCAACTGAAAGAGTAATCAGCTCATGCAGGAAGTAATCATTCTGCTTTTTTCCGCTTTTTTTTTCGTTTGAAATTGTTCAAACATGTGATAGGCATAGGTGTGGCACATGAAGAGGTGCCGTAATCAAGTTTGCATGAAAATATCGTTTATCAGTTATTTATTTAATTGTGATTGCGGTTAATGGAAAGCAAAGAGAACGAACTCCATTCAAATACAGAGAATTACACCGTCAAAAATATGAGCCATCTGAACGCTTCATCACCGGGTAAATTTCAAACCTTTAGAATGCTTTTCAAAAAAGGCAAATTGAAATTGAAGAACACCTTGTGAATGCTTCATAAAAATGTGAAGCTTCTGAATGTTTCCAAGGAAGGTAAATATCGTTACGTGAAAAAAAAAGAACAACAAGAAAATAAACGCCTGCAACTCATTTCAGTTGATCTGATCTGATCTGATCTGATCTGATCCAACAACACGGAGGAGAGGGATGTAGCGTGATATTTCATTTCAATGTGGTTTGGAAAAAAAACTCTGACAAAAGCAGCGTGTCACCTCAAAGGCATGCGAAAGAAAGGATCGAAAGGTAATATCAATTGATGATTGATGTCATTCCACAACTCATACTGCTCCGTTCCCTCTTCTATGCTTCTTCTTCCATTTCTTTCTTTCCCAGTTGCATGAAGACTTTTAATTATTATTTCATGCCTAATCATTTACATCTCATTCCAATCTTTATTTAAAAGCAGTAGCAGCAGCAGCAGCAGCAGCAGCGGCAGTAGTAGTAGTAGTAGTAGTAGTAGTAGTAGTAGTAGTAGTAGTAGTAGTAGTAGTAGTAGTAGTAGTAGTAGTAGTAGTAGTAGTAGTAGTAGTAGTAGTAGTAGTAGTAGTAGTAGTAGTAGTAGTAGTAGTAGTAGTAGTAGTAGTAGTAGTAGTAGTAGTAGTAGTAGTAGTAGTAGTAGTAGTAGTAGTAGTAGTAGTAGTAGTAGTAGTAGTAGTAGTAGTAGTAGTAGTAGTAGTAGTAGTAGTAGTAGTAGTAGTAGTAGTAGTAGTAGTAGTAGTAGTAGTAGTAGTAGTAGTAGTAGTAGTAGTAGTAGTAGTAGTAGTAGTAGTAGTAGTAGTAGTAGTAGTAGTAGTAGTAGTAGTAGTAGTAGTAGTAGTAGTAGTAGTAGTAGTAGTAGTAGTAGTAGTAGTAGTAGTAGTAGTAGTAGTAGTAGTAGTAGTAGTAGTAGTAGTAGTAGTAGTAGTAGTAGTAGTAGTAGTAGTAGTAGTAGTAGTTGTTGTTGTTGTTGTTGTTGTTGTTGTTGTTGTTGTTGTTGTTGTTGTTGTTGTTGTTGTTGTTGTTGTTGTTGTTGTTGTTGTTGTTGTTGTTGTTGTTGTTGTTGTTGTTGTTGTTGTTGTTGTTGTTGTTGTAAAACTTTTCGACAATTGTTAATTGAAGATTAATAATTGATTTTTTGTTTTTTTAAATGATAATCAATAATTGATGAATAGTTTTAAGTTTCTTTTTTCATTTAAAATTATCCGCATAATGTCATAATTTTTGAAAGCACTACATACTAACTGCTTAAGCCAAATAAGAGATCATCATCCTTCAGGCAGAATGTCACAGTTTACGAATCGCGGAACAGTTTTCAAAAAAAAAAACAAAAAACAAAAAAGTGTTTCAATATTTAGAATCAACAAGCAAACACTTTTCAACAAGATTCAAGAGATTAAGGTAAACCTATTTTTCTCATTTTGTGAAGCGTATCTTTTTATTTTCACCGTTCAAAGATTAATTTGAAATTAACAAAATATCTGTGTAAAGATTTCTCTCGCTTCAAATAATCTCATCATCATCATCTGCTCTGGGCTTAATTGAATGAATGGAAATTTTACTGACATATTAACTTTAATTTTGTAACTAGTGTAACTAACTTTAATCTTGTAACTTGTAGCTAAAAAAACTTTTAATCTTAAACTTGAATCTTGCAACTTGTAACTTTTGTAACTAGCGCAGTGCTAACATACATCCCCAAATCATACTGTTAAATTATCGGAAAATTCAACATTTTCCCGCATGGACAAATATTACAATTACTGAAATCATAAACTGGTGAATTAAGAATTGGATTGGTTTTTCACCAATTTTACCAATGAATTTCACCAATGAATTGGTGAAAATTATGATAAATTAACAATAATAAATGAATTAAGGCAAATTCTTAAGAAAAACTTTCAAATTGCACAACTAAATAAAAGGATATTTCAATTAAATTTAATTATTGTCACAAACTTACTGCAAAAGTCAAAAGTGAGAGGAAAAATTGTAACAGCCATTAACTAGTGAAGCAAAAAAAAGAAAAAAAAAAGACTATGAAATTTAAGATAAATTAAACTAGCTCTTCTTCCATAGAGGCTATATCACGCAAAAAAAAAAGCTTTTTTCCCTCATAAATTTTCCATTCCTCAAATTCTACTAATTTTTTATCAAATTTTCAAACTCATCAATTCACACATCTATCATTTCAAATAGCAAATCATACGTCAACACACCTCATCCTCCTTCACTCGTGATTATTTCACAAAGAAAGAAAAAAAAAAGAAAAGAAGGATGAAGAAGTGACCGGTGAAAGTTCGCAAATTATTATTGAATTGGCAAGAGATTGTTGTTGACCGGTTTTGGATGGACGATGGCCTGTGCAGAAGCTATTACTCCGGTCGTCTAGCTTTATGATGAACTTATGCAATACTCATACAGCTAGATAACCAAAGAAATCGCCAATTGCATTTCCAATGCAAGCGTTGCAAACATCAGTCAGTGGTGCAAATTTCAGTGAGCAGCGGGGGCCTTCTCTTACAGCAGTTAATTTCAGTAGCACTGAAATTACCCTAAAATGATACTTTCAAATAACAGTGAAACATTAAAGGTACGCAGTATGAAAATGAGCAGCGGGGGCCTTCTCTTACAGCAGTTAATTTCAGTAGCACTGAAATTACCCTAAAATGATACTTTCAAATAACAGTGAAACATTAAAGGTACGCAGTATGAAAATGAAACAAGTATCATACACGTCAAATTCAACCAATTTATCATTGTAAACATATTGCATTTCATTTTCACGTTGCGCACGTCTTTCATTTCCACGTTGCGTGCAAAAAAAACAAACAAACAAACAAACAGTCTAAATTTTGCTTGTTTTTTTTTTCTTCTTCTTCTCCACCTGTTGTATAAAGATATTACATTATTAATTAGTATGTTAAACATTTAGAAGAATAATTAATGATCAAAAATACCGAGTGATTATTGGAAGAAACAAGTTTGACAAAAAAAAATTGCTGAAAATACAGAAGGAAAGGAAAATAACAAAAAAAACCCCCCAAAATGTTTTAGTAAAATTTAACAAAAAAAAAACAAAATAAAAAATTAACCATTTCCGATATAACTGAAAACGTTCACTGAGAGTAATCAGACAACAACTGATGATGATAGTAAGTGTAGTTGAAATTGTTAACGGAAGAGATGAAATTTACAACATTACTTACCTTCGATGCTATTCTCACAAACGTACCAAACGTATTACAATCTTTAAAAAACTTAAGAAAACAGTTTTTTTCCGTTTTTTTTTTGTTAGTAACAATGATAGCAAGCAAGTATATCGTTTGCAATAAAATTCAAATTATTTATAAAATAACATCAGATTGATCTTCGATCACATCGCTATCATCATCCTCTCGCATAGCTCAAACAAAACAGGCTAGAAAAAAAGTAGTGCTAGAAATTTTTGAAGACTTACAAAATTTCATTAATTAAAATAAGTATTCATAAATAAAAATTAATTAATTAATTAAAATTCACCCACATACATTAGTTGATCGTTCCATTCTTGTCAACTTTCCGCCTCATTAAATCTATGTGCTATCATCATCGTCGGTGTAGCAGCAGAACGACGGAACCGAATTAATCGTACGAACTACAATGAGTGATTTCAGGAAAAAGACAGTTTGAGCAACGAATACAAAGGGAAAGAAAGAAAAGCAATCAAACAAGTCTTTCGGTTTTCGTTTAAAAATTTAAATCGTAAAATGCAAAAATTTTTGATAATTGCATATTCGTTTGCAAAACATCAAATACATTTGAGGGAAAAAATTTTCCTCTTTTTTTTTTTTTTTTTTTGAAATGTATCGCATTTGTCCTGCAATCTGTACATACTATTTCTCATACCATCAGCTACTGATATCTGATAGAGGTTAAGTAGTGTATGTCACAAGGAATGATTGGGAGATTATCAGGTCAAAGAAGCTATCATCAACATTTTTTTTTTTGTAAATTTCTTACAATCGTTAAAAAATGTTATTTAAATAAAAATTTAACTGCATAACTTCATTAGAGAAACAAAGAAAAGCGAGGGGAACTGATAACATTCACAGTAAAATTATTGGAAGAAAAAAAAAGAAAAATGGAAATTCAAACCAAAATCATCACTAACAACTAATTTATAAATTAATGATCAATTTAAAGTTGTTTCCTAAAATTTTCGTTAATTTTTTTTTCTTTGAAAAATTTTACTTCTAACTTTCATTACACTAGGAGAGGGAAAAAAACAAGAAACGAGTGATTCTCATCTCATTCTTATGAATGCTTTAGAAAGAAATAGATGTATTTATTGAAAATTTACCACTTTTTGTTTATTTTGAAATTAAACTAATCAAATAATGATGGAAATGGACAAAAAAAAACTTTTTTTCTCCGTCATACTCTTAAATTTTGATAAACTTTTCAACTTCTCAAAATGCATTAGCAAAAACAACCAACTGTACGGTCAATGTAATCTTTTGTTTACAGTACGGAAAATTCTGGAAGATAAATTTGTCAAATTTTTCTACAACAAATGACATTTGCAATTTTGGTGGTTGCTTGTAGCAATGTTGAAAATACAAAAATTTGCTGTAATTTGAAATACAACCAATCAGTGCATCCCATCACGGCCACAAGCACATTTCATCATCACTGATATCGTTCACACCCAAAGCACACCTATAATTTGTCAATTTCAATAATTCACGTACATCAAATGAAATTTAATTTTGTTTAAATCAATTAAAAGTTGATGATATCAGTTGTTTTCATTCAAATCATTTTCTAACATATAAATAATATCTAACTCTGTTACTGCTAACATTTCAATACATTTTTCAGAAATGTCTATTTATTATTACTCTTACATTAGCATAACAGGTCTACATCTATATAGGCTTAGGCTAATAGGCTGATATCTACACAGCCTATACCTAACAAGTTTATTTTCATACAGGCTATATAAGTAACAGGTTAATATCCATACAGGTTGCAGCTGACAGACCTATATGAATGAACCGCCTTTACTGATAATGAAATGAATGATTTTCAGGTGGAACACAGGAGTGCATCAATGATGGGTGATAGCAGTAACATGGTAATTGATCACAGATCAATTTAATTCCTTCCGGTCCGGTCGAAGCAGGAGTGCATCATCCGGTTAGAATGCATCAACAACGGGCAATAACAATAATAATAAGAAAGCAATAGGAAGAAAAAAGGAAAATTGAAATCAGTTGAAAGTATTATGGGAGAAGAGAGGAGTACAAACAATTCAAAAATTAAAAGAGAGAAAAGGTGAAAGAAGCCGAAAGGAAAAAAAACTAGTCCCAAATGAGACAAAGTAAAGGAAAAGGAATGAAATGAGAGGTAGAGGGAGAGAGAGAGAGAGAGAGAGATGTGGTGCATCGGTCGGGTTGATGAAAGAGAGGAGGAGGTGTGTAGGGGGGGAGCAAAGGGGAGGGGGGCAACGAGGTAGAACGGTGTATACGCATATATCACCATTTCTCCTCCGTTCAACCATCACTTCCGAACTGTAGAAGGGTAGTGATTGTACTACTAAATTGCTACAAACATTAAAATTAAATTGCTTATAGTTTGGAGGATTTTAATGTGAAATTTTTTTTCATTTCTTTTCTTTTTTTTTTTTTCAACAGACCCATCGCTGCTCCAACCTTTTCATTTTTCAGTCCATTATTTCACAATCCGACAACTCTCTCTCTCTCTCTCACTCAATTACATCCCTCTCCAACCTTTATAAGCATATTTCTATGTACATCATATATCCATACATACACGCACACATGCACGCATACGTACACGTACACGTACACGTTTAAACACACGTATACACATATATACACAGATAGTTGAGAAATGAACAATTGTTAAATGGAAAAAAAAGGAAGAAGAAGAAGGAAGGTATGTTTAAACGGAGGAAGAGGTAGAGTGGAGAGGGGGTGGAGGGGATGGAGGGGGAGGGGGTGCAAGGGGGATGGAGGAAGGGGCGAAATGAAGATGACGACGACTGCCAAACACTGCTCGACCGATCGGTGGTGCGGGTTGGCAACCGATTGCTACAATTTCGGAAAGAAAGGCAAATTTAATTGGCTAACAGAAATGAAGCAAAAAAATTGTGTGTGTGTGTGTGTGTGTGTGTGTGTGTGTGTGTGTGTGTGTGTGTGTGTGGGTGTGTGTGTGGGTGTGTGTGTGTGTGGGTGTGTAGGAAGAGAGAAAGGAAGGACAAATTTAGTTCTTCACAATTTACGCCATGAAATTTAAACGAATTCTTTTTACCAACAAAATAGTGGAAATCTTAGCTGCTAACATTGAAATAACAATAACGATGTATCGTTGGAGGATTTCTTTGTAATTTGACATCGAATAGGTGAATGAATGAAAATTGTGGTGAATTATTCAAATTTCAAATGGCATAGTAATTAATGAGTGCGTTCCTTCATGAAAAGACAATTATTATTTCAGTAATAATTGAATAAAAATTCACTGATTAAAATAGAATTTTTAACAATTATCATTTCAATCTAAAACATTTCAGAGCTGTAAATTTCATTCAGTTACAAATTTTAAAGCATTACCTAGAGGTAGGTAGGTAGGGAGGAAGGGAGAGGGAGAGGGAGAGGGAGGAGGAAAGAAAGAGAGAGAGAGAGAGAGAAGAAGGGAGAGGAAAAAAGAGCTGAAAAACATTAATGTAGGTGGTGGTTTTGACAGAGACAAAAATGGTTAAAAAATGATCCTGATATATGTAACATGTGGGAAAAATAACAGTTAGGTAGGTGCTGATGGTAGAATGAAGGATGGTGAAAAACGTTGATGCAAGCTAGAAATGGAAATGGAAAATGCGAAAGGAAAACAGGACAGAGAGAGAGAGAGAAAATGAAAGAGGAAAGAAAAAATGAGATAGAAAAATAAGAGATGCAAGTGAGAATTATATTTACTCGTTGACAAGGAAAAAAAAGAGGTGAAAACCTGCCAGGTGTTGGAAGAAGATGGAAGGAAGGAGAGATGGCAGAATTTCAATGCTAACATTTTTTTAAACCAAATATTAGCTATCTTCCAACTAGCTAGTTGAAGTCGAAGAAGAAAGGTAATAATTTGGTAATATACTGATACCTTCATAGTAGGCTATTCCATGAAGAGTGATAGAATGATAAGAAGCTGAAGGAAGAAGCGCCATTGATAGCCGATCCAAGAAATGAGGATGGTAATTAATAATAGGTAATAAATAATTAATAATAATAAGCAATAATTAACAATAATTAATAATAATAATTAACAATAACATTATTATTATTATTATTATTATTAACAATAAAATAATAAGAAAAACAGTAATAATAACAGTAATAGTAATAAATTAATTCATAAATTCAACATAGCAATATTTAGAAATGGAAAATCTGTTTTTATTCATTACAATTATTCATTGAATGAAAAAGCAAATAAATTGTACAAATGAAGAAATGATTGTTTTAGCTTTAGCAAAAGCTTTTAAAATAAAAGTAACGCGAAAGAATTATCATTTTCAAACATTCAAATTTTTCATTATTCTTTTTGCTTGTTAAATGCATTAAATGAAGCTAAATTATTTGCTAAAAATTTTTACAAAAAAAATACGTCAATCACAAGAGAGAAAAAAGGAGAGAGAGAGAGAGAGGGAGAGAGAGAGAAGGAGGAGGAAGAGTGAGGGAGAGGACAAAAAGAGACCTAAAATTACACAAATGCAAAAAAGATTGATGGCTAAAAGGTGTGCTATGCAACAAATATCAATAGATATCTTGCAAAAAAAACAAAAAAAAAAAACGTTCAGTGCTATTTTCAGCAGCGCATTTTCCTGAAAACTAATTCCATACAAAATGCTAAAAAAGCAGAAAGTTAAGAAAAAAAAAATGAAACGGACAATTTGATAAAGCTTGTATTGTAGCACTCAATGCGTGCAATAATGGAAGTGATGGGCAGTTGCTGATAATGCTGATAAGTTAGGAATGCATTTATCAGTGGAAGGCAAAAAAAAAACCACTTCAATTCTCCAACCATTCATATTTATTTCCTTGCAAGAAATTTTTATTACTATTTGCTATCATTCTCACTATCACTATTATCATCATCGTTATTGCTATTATTATTGCTAATTATTGCTGATATTAATTAATTAAGATTACACTATGTGCAAGGATGAAAAATATATTTTTATCGAATGCGAAAAAAAAATTATTAGCCTAATAATAATAATAATAATATTGATGAAAATGGTTCGGTGATTAAATCTGTCATTAATTAATTAATCAATCTAAACAGTAACATAGCTATCGAACTCTTCTTAACAATAATAAAATACATCATTTCAAATGAAATAAATTTTACAGCACTAAATATAGGAAGGAATAAATTTCATTTAAAAAATACGTTCGAACTAAAATTAACGCAAAAATTTTGCTGAAAGTGATTAATTTTCATATACAAATGAAAATTCTACCTGTTTTGACACAATGTGTGCTGGGAAGAAAAAATCAATTTGCACAATATTTCGCAAAAATATGAAATTCATTTGCGAAACAACACTTCACAGTGTTATCGACTTCATCATTATGGGAATGAATTAACTCGTAAATTTAATTTAATTTGCCAATCAGTGATTTATGAATTTAATGTTAAAATATAATCAGATATGTGTACATCATTCCATGCAAATGTATATGTGTGAGAATTTTCTGAAAAAAAAATTATTTTAGGTGGAAATTAAAGTGAACGAAAAAAAATTCGTTTAAAATTCACATCAAATACCTTCTAACTAAGCAAGATAAGTGATGGATGAAATTGGTTGAAATGATACAAGAAACATGGAAATGAGGAAAACCACCTATCCTATCCAATTACCCATACATCTACCTATCCGCAAAGGACCACAACAACGACACTAATCTCTCTGTCCCTCTCTCTCTCCCTCTCTCATTCATTCATCCATATTTATATATTCATTTGAGGATGAACAAATGGAAAGATGGAAATTCAAATTTGTTGAGAAATAATGAAAAGATATGAACAGTTGTAGTGATTATAGGATTCTACGTATGCGTGTCTGTCTGTCTGTCTGTCTGTGTGCGTGTGTGTTTTTTAGGTTTTTTTTTCTTTTATAAATTTCCGTTACCTAAAAAAAAAATGTACGTTCATCCGAAAAAAAAGCTAAAAAAAATGAAAAAAAAATTTTTTTCATTCTTTGCACAATATACATACATCATTTTTAATGAAATTTTTTTTTCAAATGCTCTCTCCGTAAAATATCCTATATTCATTCATTTTCGAATTTCTATTCCATTCATTTCCTTAATGATTTTTAAATTTACACACACACACACACACACAGACATCAATCTTATCAACAATTTCATCAAAATAATTTCAGTTGTGCAGAACAAAAAACAGGTATCATTCAATTTAAAAAAAAAAAGTAAATAAAAATTTTTGTCCAACAAGTGTAACAAAAATTTTTTTAACCACTCAACACAGAAAATAAATGATGAAATAGTACGGATTCTAATGATAATGATGATGATGATGATGATGATGATGATGATGATGATGATGATGATGATGATGATGATGGTAATGATGATGATGATGATGATGATGATGATGATGATGATGATGATAGTGGTGATAATGCTGATAGCACTGATAACGATGATAACGGTGATTGATTGCAGTGCTATTTTAAAAAAATGTAACATTTTCGCTTCTCATCAGATTAGATTAGAGGAATGGTTGGTTGGATGGGCAGGAGTGATGATGGATAAAATGGTTTAAACAAAAAAAAAAAAAAAAAAAAAATGGTGCTCATCGATTCATTCCGCTAACCTAATATCATCGATTCGAACATTAATTCTTTTCTTACATCTACGAAAGAAATAAAAAAAAACAAAGTGAGAAAAAAAAGCAGCACAGTTTTTTTTTTCTTTTTTTCTTTTAAGAGATTATTTATTTGTTGTAGTGGTCGATGGGTGCTCTCTCTCTCCTCCTTTCTTTCTTCCCTCCTTTCTTCCTTCCTTCATTCCTTCCGCACTGCTTTTTTTTACCCTCCTTCTTTCTTTCGTAGAAAGAAAAAATTTTTTTTTTTTGTTTTCGATTGGATAGATAAAATAGGTGTGAGAATGGTATGGCCTAAAAAAAAACGAATAAGAGGAAAAAAATTGCAAACAATTATTTTTTCATATATATGAAAGAAGAGAAATATTTGAAGAGATTGTAGGAAAGCATGCAAAAATTAAAAAAGAAAAAAACGATACACTTCAAATAGTTCCGCTCCCTTTTTTTCTCTCCCTCTCTCTCTCTCTTTCTCTTTTTGTTGTTAACTAAACGATTGAAAAAGAGAGAAAGAGTAAGAAGTGAAGAAGTAAGCAAAAAAAAAAAATTAAATTAGAATTTTTCAACACACATATATATATATATATATATACATATATGTAATTAATATTGGAAGCTCTTTTTTTTTGTAAAACAGAAAATGTTTTTAATTAAACGTTTTTTTTTCAATTTATTTATAAAATTAAAGACTATTTTAAAAAAAAACGCATATCAATGTGATTATTCATTTCCTAATCTATGCATAAATTTCTATCTAAGAGATGTGTTGTATAATTAATTGGAAGCAGTTTTTTTTTTAAATAAAATAAAACGTTTTTTATGAAATTTTTTTCAATTCATTTATGAAATTAAAGATTGTTTCAATAAAAAAAAACCCCCACCAACCAATCCTACTACTCATAAGCTTTATCTGAGAGAAGAGAAAGAGAGAGAAGGAGGAAGAGAACGAACATAATTTCAGATAAGTGAAAAATTTGATAAATATGTAATTTAAAAAATTCCATAAAATTATGCGAACAAACACTCACTCATCCCTTCCATACGGATTTTTGTTAACGACGAAAACTTTTGCAAACAAAAAAAAGAAAAGAAAAAAAGCATTCGACAAATGTTTGGTTGGAAAAGAAAAATGTGACTGTTGATTGTACGTTCCTGTTGCATTGCGTACGTTGAACAAAAATAAAAAATAAATTAGAAATGTTTGAAGTTAGAAATTTCAGTGAGAAATCAAAATTGAATAAAATTAGAAATGTTTGAAGTTAGAAATTTCAGTGAAAAAAATCAAAATTGAATAAAATCATGGAAGCATGAGCAGGGGTGGTGCGAGAGCGGGCTAGATGGGCGAGAGGGAAGGAAGGAGAGGAGGTGGAAGGATCATCGAGAGATTAAATTTAAAAGTGGAAATTGTGGAGGAAAAAAAACACTTATAAACTATGAGATAATAATGTATGAGAGCAATGAAGTGAAATTTATACCTATAATAGGTGTTGAGTTTAATTGTAATACATTTTAACCGATCCACAATTCAAACACACTTTTACAGTGAAATTTCATTTCCAACAATTTTAACTCAATAATTTTGCGTAATTGTGATGGGAGAGAGTGAAGTAATTGAAAAAAAAATCACCTTTCCTTATTGTTTAATTTTTGAAACTTTAATCCTAATCAATTATGATTACCCTGTAAATGGAGTAATCATTATTGATAGGATTAAACTGAATCTGTTTCACCAACTTCAAAATTACACATCAATTAAAAACGACTTCCAATGCAATTGATATTTGCAAACGAAAGAAAGAATAAATTAGCAATTTCATTCGAATACATTTTCAAAATATTCAAAATTTGTGTACAATTTCACTTAGCGCATATTTGAGAAAATGATCAAATGAAATAAAGCATTATGAAATGGCATTAATACTTAAATACTTGTAATGAGGGAGGAAATGTTTCAGCGAAATAAGTGGTAAATAAGTTTGAAAGGATTTTGAATATTCTTAATATAAAATTTTTTTTAAAATAAATTTTGAAAATTTCTAATATAAAATAATGTAAAATAAAGGAAAAGATGATACAGCACATAGATATTTCTCTAATTTAACGCATACAAAAATATCTTACACGCACACACAGACACACACACACAGACACACACACACACACACGCACACACAGACACACACATACACGTACACACACACATACACACGTACACACAGACACACACATACACGTACACACACACAGACACACACATACACACACGTACACACAGACACACACACACGCAGACACACACATACACACACATACACGTACACACACACACACACGCGCACACAAATATGTTCTACCTCTCCCTAGTACATCGATGCTACCACATGTTTGCTAACGATCAGAATGATACAAAAATTGGTAGCAGCAAAGGAATCGAATGCAAAAAGGAGAATGAAGAAGAGAGAGGGAGAGAGAGAGAAAGAAAAATATGATTGCAAAATTATCCAAAAAGGAAGCAAAATAACAAAAATATTAAAATATTTTAATCTTAAATTTAAGAAATAATTTTCAGGATATTTAAGGATAAAATTTCCACACAAATTTGATGGATAAATTCTTGATTGATATTATTGTATGGATATGTTATGGTGAGTAATACGAATAGTGGAAATATATGTCGAAGCTTCGACAATTTCATTTTTTTCACTTTAAACGATGGACAGAAGTGTTGCACAATGGGTAGCAAATTGTGCTCATCCTTCGTCTGTCACATTTGTGCTACACTTACGTGTAGTTGCCCGTAGCTGCCGTTTGTTCTGGATTAGGTTGTAGGGCTTCTCTGGAAGTGGTAAGGAGTGCAAGGATGATATCCTGTAATTTCTTCATAATCATGATGAATTTTATATCTATCAACTGATGAAATATGAGGAAAAATTAATTTTGTAATCGGCCATTCAGTATCGTTTATCATATCGTAGTAGCAATATTTTGTTTGCAAATTTTTTGATTATACGAGAGTATGGGATTGCTTTACAAAATACAAGACAAAATATGATAGTACGAGATTGCTCTGCAAGTTTTGATCGTACCTTATTATTCCTTTCAATTGAATTTATTGGAAATTTGAGTAGTCACGTTTGCTCTCTCTTGTTTACACTAGCGAATTCACGCTAGTGAATTCAACACATACTTTTACCATAACAGTGATGAAGTTAAAGATTGAATTGATATAAATTTACTGTGTTTGAATAGTTTCAGATTTGTTCGTGCATTTTAATTTTTCTTCAGTATGAACTTTTGAAAAATAAAGAAACAGATAAGCAGTGAGGGAGTTGAGGAACGACTAGAATTTAAACGGTCATAAAGGCTTGAAAACGACGATATTGTGGGGAAAGCAACTGGAAATTAAGAAAGCATTCGACTATGTCAACCTCTAATTGCAATGAAAATAGCGAGGAATTGCAACACACTGGTTCGGAGGATATCAATGAGGTTGCTAACATTAACTATCCTATTGTTTCTTCTCCTCCTTCTTGTTTTGATGATTGCTTAAGCTTCTCTGATCTGCTCACATAATGAAATGTGTGAATAGCATCAGATAAGGCCAGTTAGTTTTTCCAACAGATTTCGTGATTTTATTAGATCAAAATATTTTGCAGAATGCTTCCCCATGCTTTGGTCATTGTGGTTGCGATAAGGACGCTATATTAGTGATAAGTGAATAGATTAGATGATAAGTAAGTTGGTGTAACAAACATTCAATGATATGTACAAGTCCTATTTCAAATTAAATGAGTTATTCTAGAGAAAAAAATTGTTTTGAAAGTTTGCAGTACTTTGGATGATGGCAATTCGTTTCACAAGAATTGATTGGTTGTTTGCTAATGTAATATTGTGTTAACTACCTGTTTGTAGAACTATTGCCATCGTCGTGCAGTGAGCAGTGGTGAGCAATCGTTAGATGGATCTGTTGACGAAGAACGTGCCGCGTTGAGTGATTCTGACCTTGCTGGTGTTGCAAGAATACAGGTAGTTTTTTTATCTAATTGAAATGTTTTCGTTTGGGGAGACAAGTATGGACTGATTTCAGGGTTTTCATTTTTCGTTTAAAATTTTTGCAGTTATTGGTTTATTTTAATCTTTTACTCTAGACTTTGGCAACAAAGGCGAAAGGCCCGTCTAGTGATGCCCTTGAAACAGAGTGTCGTACAGAGCAATCTTCTGTTTCCAATAATTTTCATTGTTCTACATCCACAGAAGAGTGGAATGATATTTTGGGTAGTGAACAGTTATTTTGTAAGGTGATCATTTTATGTGGTAGTAACAATTAATTTTTTAAATGAGTTAGAGCCATATCGAAAATTTTTTTCAACTAGTTTCATCAGGACATCTCAATTAAAACCAAATATTGCAACAACTAGCGGCATGATAAGTGGTTTAGAATAATTAAATGATTAAGAAAATGGAAATTTTAATTTACACTCAGCTTTGAAGCACCAAAGCCATTGTTTAGATATTCAGTGAATTGCTCAATTTAACGGAATACAGATTTTAGGTGTTGAAAGTGGGAAAAGGACCAAAAGCCCGGAATGGTCAAAGGGTGACAGTTAGAGTTGTAGATACAAAGTTTGGAATAGACAATGTGAGCGAGAAAACATTTATTCTCGGTTTCAGTATGGTTATCGACGGTTTGTTATTTTCTTTATGTTTTGTTCTTTTTATACCAGCGCATTATACCAGTAGCTTTTCTGCTTGTTATTTGCAAGATTTACATGTAAGTCCTTGAACGCTTGGAATGTATTATTATGAATGACAGTAAGATTACTTGAATATTAGTGAAATGTACTTCATCATATTTGTAGCAGATTATTTTTAAGCTAACGCATTTTATTTTTAGCTGAAAAAGAGTGGTAACTTTGGTTCAATTATTTTCTTATATGTAGAACATGTCGTTTGTTCTTCATTCATCTGCGGTAGACGTTAGGTGGTTTTAACAGTAATAATGTTCTATTTTCCCTACTCTTTTTGCAGCGTGGGAAATGGTATTGCAGTTGATGCATGAAGGCGAGATTGACGCTATAAAAAGTGATCATCGCTTTGCATACGGTAGCGCAGGTGATCCAGGACGAAATATTCCACCATATCAAACGATGGAATATGAAATAGAACTCGTCTGCATTACTGATGGACCACTGTATACAACGCTACAGACAAATGAATTGATGAAACACATCACTGAATTAAAAGAAAGAGGCAATTATTACTATAACAGAAAGGAATTGGAAAAAGCAATATATGTTTATAAAAGGTGAATACTCGGGGTTGAAACAACTGAGATATAAAAATTGAAATTTCAAAATTTGTAGCTGGGAATGTTGCTGATGCTTTGGAATGTTTCAATTTTATTTGGCGTTCGAATCGGTTAAAAGAATCTTTTCCACCAAATATGGGAGCCAGATTATAACTTGTTTCTGAATTGATCAGTAAAAATTTTTGCTGTTCTTCAGGAGTACCGAATTAATTGGTAAGCCCATAGAAGATGAAGCATTGAGGAATTTGCTGTCTGTGATTTACTCCAACTTGTCTGTCTGCTACGCGAAGGTTGGAATTTTTTTCCATTTTGTTATTCGCTTTTGTATTTCATGTTCTGCAAATCATGAAAAGACGTGAAGAGACAAATGGGTTTAGTTTTCAAGGATTACTGATTCTCATTATGCATACGATTCCCTAGCTTACGATTGTCATGTCGTATTGCATCTGAACCATCAGTGTGTATATTAAATTGATATACTGATGCATACGCAAATGTTTGCAACGTTTTTTCGCTCGCACCTACTGTGTGCCGTTTTGTCAGTTCATTTCCTAATACATTGTTTTCTAGCTTTGCGACTGGAAGCTAACTTTGGATGCTTCTAGTGATGCTTTGAATTTGAATGCTGGCAATACAAAAGCTTTGTTCAGGCGGGCAAATGCTTATGCAAACTTGAATTTCGTCGATGAAGCAATTGATACTTTAAATATTGCACATCAAATCGATCCCAACGATGAGGTTAATTTTATATCTAGAGAAAGCCAGCGAACTATCTATTTTGTTATATACACCATCCTCCATCAAAGCGTTTTCTTTTGGTAACGATAATAAAATCTAACATCCAGTATATTTTTAATGGCTTCAAAATTAATTTAATAACTTTTTCTTTAGCTTATTGTTAAAGAATTACGCCGTCTGAAAGCTCATTTGAAACTGTGCCGTGAACAGGAACGTTCTCTGTATAAGCGTATGTTATCTGGAGCACAAAGTGATCGTGAAGGGACGCATTTCATTAGTCGAGCACGGTATTCATTGCTTGCATTCTTTGTTGTTGTGTTTGCTTTATTCATCCATTTCCTTCGTATTGTTATGGGCTGGTAGTATAGACAATAACTTAAACTGGGATATTCGTCGGCAACTTTTGGTTAACATGGGTGTAAAAGAATAAATCTTGAAAATGCGGAAAAATTTATTAGAGCTTTTAATAATCGAATATGCATGTCCTCACATTGTTCTCAGGGCTAGTTTTCCGCTTTCTCGTTCAGCTTCTGTATATTTGCATGAACAATAATGAAAACTCGTCCGTCTAAAAGTTTTTGATTGCTGAATCCCCGAAGATACAATGGGAAAAGCAATTGAAATTGTACAGTTTCACACAAATTTACAAAAAAAAGGAAACTCGCTGCTAATCCGAACGTAAAATATGTCAACCTTTGAAGCATGAAAAAAGGAAATAGTGAGTTGCTCTTGTTATTTTGCTTGATTACTCTGCTTGAAACGAAAGGCTCAAAGGACATTATGAGAATATTTCTCGCTCCATAAAACATGAGTGGTTTTAGAAAGGCATATCACAAATGAAATTATGAGCTGATATGGCTAAAAAACCTGCGCACATGATACCAAATGAATCAGACATCGAAACGAAACCCAGACTGAATTCTCTTCCTTCTACTGGAATCTGAAACTGAATACAAATGGATTTCAAGGAAAAAGAATATTTCTCTCTGGCAAACCATGCACTAAAGAGATCTGTTAATAAAGGGCAGTAAAACCCCTCCGGATGGCAGAAGGTGTTTGATGTACATCCATCCCATGGCGGATGATCTTTGTAGATCTTGTGAAATTAAACACAAATATTAGGCGAACCGCTTTTATTCTATGCGATGCCGCAGTCACAAAATTGCCAGGTGAAGATTATTTCGTGCTTGAATTATATGAAATTTACCAGTGTGCTTGCTTACAGGGTTGAACGTAACAAGGAACATTACAAATCTTTCGCAGTGTTCTTGAAAAAATGTGACATCAAGCCCGAAAGAAATCGTAGTAATTCACATTGAAAACAAAACGGAAATACTAAATAATACCGACACACACCTTTACTTAACAAATTAAATTAACTCACGGACTTATGCAGTGAATGGAAAATGTTGACATAAGCTACTCCACCCAAAAACCCTTCATAGAAAACGATAATGAATACAATAATGATATGCGGTATGAATGATCTGAGAGCATCCGAAAACAGGAAGACAGCATTTACCACCTAAAAGCAAACAACAGAAAAATTAAACGCCAACAAAAATGGTAGAGTAACTGTAAAGAATATATGCTGTACAGAAAAACATTTCGGAAATTTAAAAACGTTTCTTCTGGAGATAAACTTTTTACCTGTAGTATGGGAATCAGTGGGATCAAAGATGATCGAAGCTGGATGAACTCAATGGAAGAGCGTGAAATAAACACTCCGAGCTGGTAAAGTACCTGTAAAAATCAAATGTAGACCAATTCTGCATAAATTGTTTTGATTTAAAGTTTTATCTATAACACTTACTTGATACCAGCGGTACTGTCCATGCTGACTGATACCAAAACCACGCGCACAGTTAAAAACAAGTAGCTCTAGCTGCAAAAATTCAAGTGTTTTGTAAGCAAACAATTTGGAGTCATCCAGTGTTCTTTGTAGAAATGATCGCTTAATGCAGTTTTATGCTTCAAAAATGATATAACTGTCAGGTAATTAGAACGCCCCAATCAGTGACTCCTTTAGTTATGAGATATTATATGAAAAATATCCCCCATATAGTAATGATCATTATGATACACCGGAAAAGCTCAAAACAGTAACGAAAATCCTTGAACATCTTGACGACTTACCAATCCTTGGTTAATAAAATACTCCGCGAAATAAACCAAGGCAAGTGGAAACATATACTTCAAAATAAGAGGCTGCAAAAAATACGGGAAATTATTTGGATTTATTTAGTGCTTATGACATGAATGATTTGTATTAATATGCTGTAACCGATTTTATCAAACATGGTACGTAACTACTACTTCTGTAATCATTGTAAGAAAATGGTGAAGCCGAGAAGGATGTCAACGTGATCATGAACAGCTGCTTAGATATCACTTTTGTTTATTTTGTAAAGATATAAAGAGATTTTATTTGCTTTCATATCATACGAAATTAGAATAAAAAATTACATTACCTTGGCCATCACCAGTTTATCTTTGAAACTTTGTTGCTCAACGGTGGTAGTCACTCTGCCATCGGAATCATCACAACTATCTGTAATTTATAAGATAAAAAAGCCGGATTATCGAAATATTTCGAAAAGTTTCTTATACCTATTTTGTTGAAAATAAACTGATGTGACAAAAGATATTTTATCAAGTGGGTGAGAAAAAAATGTTAAAATCCAACATCATAGAGCTTAATGCGTGTGCACCACGTATAACAAAGACTCTATAGTTAATACCCAGCAAGCCTTCATGTAAACTAACATATCGAAACATTAACTGATCAACTGTGCTGCTTCATCGCCACTGCTTATATCGCTCCTTCTTCGCCTGCCTAGTGCTAAAAATTTCCCACCACTTATTTATTCAGTAAAAAAAAAACTAAAAAGCTACACAAAGTATAAGAATAAAAAAGATAGGAATAATCTATCATTCGATCGTATCATCACAAACGAATCCTCCGTCAAATTTAATGCAAAAACAATTTGTATTGAAATGAATTTTTATAGACCTTATACAATCGTAGGAGTGAATTCAGTCCAATATTGACGTTTAGAAAAACTACGAAAGTTAAATCACATTAGTTTGCTAAAGTCAAAAATCAAACACTTACCCGTGTAGGTGACCAAATAAGTTGATGGTTTGCATAAGGATACCCGATATATGCTTGCAGGAAGCAGCAATAATTTCCAGTAACTAAAAATTTATCGGTCACTAATAGGAGTAACATAACAAGTTAAGAAAATGCAAACATAATTATATACGTTTGATTAGTAACGCAATCACTGTATAGATAAAAGCTTACGTGAAAGCAAAAGTGAGTGGTACGATTAGCATAACCAACAGTGCTTTCTGCGGGGTTAATCCCAACATACTCATATCAGTTAGTATCGCATAAGCGAACGAACCAAAAATTCCAGCGCCACCAGTTCCAGACGACCATGCTCCCACCACTTTACTGTATCCAATATTTCTTTATTTTAGAGTATTTTATAGTCAGAATTTAGAAACTTTTTTCAAATTTACTAGATATTGAAAGATTTGAGCAGGAAAGATGAGTAACTCCACCCATTCCTCTTTAGCCAAATTTTGCTATTATGTTGCTTCCAAAATGTCCTAAGATATTAGAAGCATAGAAAGCAATGCGTAGGATGTAAAAAAGTATACGAACTCATGACTTATTAGTTGTAAATTCTTCAACCAGAAAATATATATATTTCACTTACTCAAAGAATTTGATGGTACTTCAACATCTGATTTTTTCTCACAAATTTCATCTTTCACAGTATTATTTACTGGTGTCTGACATAAAAAGCATTGAAAATAATGCTTTTATATTAATTATGTACAGAGGTCAATTTAGTTAGAAATTGATAGCAAAAACTATGCCAATCAAAACGGAATATTGCTTACTTTGGGAAATAAGTTGTTAGACAAAGGAAGGTAACTTCTCCAACACCGGCTCCAACGCTTGCTAAAGCTACACCTGTAAAAACTTTCCACATTAACACATCCTACACAAAATAAGATGTCGACAATTGTGAGTTGAAAGCTTAACTTAGTACGGCTGCATTCCTGACGCCAATAGCACTTTAAAGCATAGTGACACTTAACATTACAAATAAAGCTCAATGTCTGCGACCGAGAGAGGAAATAGTATTAATGAAGCAGAAGCTTTAAATACGTTATCCAATTCTTCTTTCTGTTGGAGAAAAAAACTAACCGCTTAAACCCACAAAGACACTTCTTGAAAAAGCAACCGTCAAGAAGCTGCTTATCTGAAGAAGAATAGTGAGCAAATGTCGCGCACTGTAATTTAGAAAAATCTGTACAAACTATGCAGTAGCCAAAACAGTAAAGTAATTATCAACTTCCTGAATTTTGCTAGATAAAAAAAGTTAGTAGTCTAGAAGTTTTTATAAACTTGAAATTTTTAACTGTAGTTTAAAAATATGCATTTACCCAAAAGGAATACGATGCATAACAAATGGGCAGAATATTTTTATAGTTAAACTTGGTATGATATTTGCTAATAACACTGAACCAGTGGATAGTGAATGGCAATGACGGTGAACAAATGAACTCTGAAATATTAGTGTTGTTCGACTACGGAATGATACTGTTCAAGTTGTCATACAGGTGAATTATGAAACAGTAAGTGATAAATTATATCTAGTAAAAAGTTATCTAGGAAAAAATAAGCTATGTAAGATTAACTACAATACTAAAAGCAAATTGGGGCAGAAAAAAACTTTCAAATCTATTAAAAATGACAAACTAAATAATCAGAAAAGGAAATGGAAAACGCATCAGATAAGAGCTCACTATAGCTACATCATTCTTTCAACATCTCTCTCCTTAATTAGTGGTTGTGAGATAGTAACTAGCAAGGAGATATAGCATGTGTTTCTTTTATTAGCTAGAATCGGTAACAAGAAAGGAAAATGCAAAAAATAACCTGGCAAACATCTTCAGTACTTTTCGAGGGCGTCTTGGCACTATTTTCGACGGATAGTATGTCCTCTGCCGCACTAAGCATAATCACATATGCAAAATTGTTACATAAACCGAGCATCCTGAATAAAAATAGTCAAACTGAAAGAATTAGGAGGAGGTACACATACTTCATCCATGGACTCATGAACCATGTGAGTCATGGTCTGAGTCATGTGAGTCACGTACTTCATATATACTTTAATGTCAAATTGAAAAAAAAAAGAGAGAATATGCTCTAGAAAGTGAGAAATGTCATTGATATTGCAGCATTTTACGATACAGTCCATTCTTTAGTATACTTACCAAAAAGCAAACTGATTTCTTAAGCTGTTGTCGACAGTTGAGCTGCCTTCGGCTGTTTGCATCCTTTCAATTATTCAAAACCTTCTAGTCATTTAAGAAATGACTGCCGTGCAAGTATCCTATTTTAGCTTCATCGAGTAACTGAAAAGAAAAAAAAATGAAGGAATCAAACAAATTCATTATCTTGACATTTATTTTGATACTTCTTGTAAACAGAAAATAAAATGTATCAATTTAATTTACAAGCGAAGGAAATCTTTACTTATTATTATGAACTATTACGAACAAAATTACTACGAACAAAGCGAATTCTTATGATCAAACAATATTTTACGTCTAATTTGCAGTTATTGCTATCTAAAATTTCTAATAATTTCTAGAACAGATCGTATAATGCAAGCTTACAAAGAACAAATTCCAAAACTATTGAAATTTCCTCTTACGTTGTTTCCACAATCTACCTGTCCTTCTATGTACCAAAAAATACTTTAATTTCTATCATTTCTCTAATTACAGCATACTTTTAGCTCATTTGCTACCCTCAAGCAACGACCCAACAAGCAAACATAACACCTTGTGCCATCACAACATGTTCATAAACTGTTGTCTGTTAATGTTCACCGACCACCCTTCGTCGTAGTGATCCGTTTGCAAAATTGATATGACGTTGTGAAAAAAATATGTCCCTCATTTGATCATCAAAAATTTGAATAATTGCTCGAAGTTTCAACTGACACGGAAATGCATTTTTTAACTGAATTCGTCCTTCATTTCTTATACTGCTTATAGCAAATATTCTCTTCAATAAATTAGAATGATGCAAAAAGGTGTTGCACAAGGAAATTTGAATATCTAAAACAAGACAGAAGCAAGGTTTGCAAATTTCGATTTAACTGTCATTTAGTTTGATATAAATTAATTCTGATATAATAATGTCATATTTATGATGTAATAATTAATATTTTAAAATTCAAAATATAATTTCAAAATTTCAAATTTAATTTCAATAATTTCAAAATATAATTTCAAAAAATTTTCAAAATATAATTTCATAATATAATTTCAAAATTCAAACTTCACATGAAATACAGTGGGATTCTCATCAGACTGCTACACTATGGCTGAAGAAGTAATATGAAATAATACAGTAAGCATAATAGTAGCATCTCTTTGTAAATCTCAATTTAAAAAAAATTTTTTTTTGAAACGAAAACAGAATTTATTTTTTATTTGTAACAAATTAATTTCTGTTTTTTTTCCTTCATATTTTCTTTAAATGTTTTACACGTACGGTGTTAACATTGTTTTTTTAGTTTTTTTTTTGAAATTTTTTTTCAGTTTGCTTATTTTTGTTATTGTTACGAATTAGATAATTAATTAAATGATTAAATTAAAGGAGAACGATGTGGATAGAATCGATCATTTGCAACGAGGAATGAATGGGTTGATGAAATAAGCTGAATTTGTTGTTAAAATTGCGTAATGTGAAGGAGAGGAATATTCGAAAAAGTGAAAGAGAAAAGAGAGGGAGTGAGAGAGAGAGAGAGGAAGAAAGAAAGTTGGTGAAAATATGTTATAAAAATAATGAAGGAGAAAAAAAAAAGAGAGATTACACTGCTTAAACAATATAACATTGCATACACATTCTCGCTTACAATTTTCCACTTTTCGATATTTTAATTAAATTGAAATTTAATTTGATGACACTTAATTTACTTTCATACTTCAGATGATTCATTGATAGATTCTTTAATCTCTCTCTTTCTCTCTCTCTCTCTCTCCCTCCTTCCCTACCACTTTCTATTTCTCAAGAAAAAAATCATCAACACTTTTTTTGTTTTATTTGTACTCATGTTAACCTCAATTTTAATTTTGCTATTTTATTTAACTTGATTATTTCACCCAAGGAAGTTATGAAAATAATTTAATTTTCAATTTCAATTTACCTCTTACCACCTCCCCTCTCTTCACTTATTTAATGTTTCATTTTTCGCTTTTCTTTAACACCAAAAATTTGTCGTTCATCAATTTGTCAATTATCATCAACCACTTCTCTTCACCACTCACTCACTCATTCATTCATCTCTTCCCATTCCTCTCACACTTTTTTTTTTTTCATTCCTTCTCATCGATCGCAAAATAACTTTCATTTATCTCACGCAAATATCAGTGTTAGATTATCCACCACTAAATGTCTTGTCATTGTTTAAATGAAATTTTATACTTTGTAATTGTTACTGTCGCAAATAGCAATAGCTAATTGACTTTTATTTCACAAAAATATTTTTGTTAAATAAAGTTTAAATTTTTTGAAATGTTTTGCAATACTGTTGACATTTTCGTAGTGTTTTACTAGTGGATGCAACTGTAGCAAATGTACAGTGTGAAGAAAGCTGCCTCATCAATTTTAGGAAAAGCTGAATTTGATTTTATACATTTTAATTAACATTTTACAGCTTGTTATCATAACTATCATAACGAATTACCGCTGCTACAATTAATTGCACTTTAAACAATTTTAATTAAATTCAAATTTTCTAAATATTTATTAAACAAACAATACGCCTGAATAAACGCTACTTTTTTATGCTTGTTTTTAGTTCTTTAGCAAGAGGAAAGAACTATTTTACATTGACGGCAAATGTCACCAACTTTGTTCATTTCATTCTTCTCCTTTTTTTGATTTTCAATTTCTTCATTTCTGAACCAATCCTCTTCGTCATTCATTGGCAAAATATTAGCACTCATTAACGTTGTAAAATTTAATTAATTAAATCCTAATTGAGACGTTTAATCCTCTTCCACGTTTATTCGCAAATGCTAGCACTCATTAACTTTGTAAAATTTAATTAATTAAATCATAACTGAGACGTTTAACATGCATACCTCATGAAGTCAGTAATATTCACACAATTCCACGATTGTTTCTTTTTTCCATAATTTCCAACTTTCTATCAACAAAAGTGACGCTCTTTTTTTTGTGCAATTTCTCCTTCTTTCGTTCTTTCAATCTATGAAAATCAAATTTTAATATTTTTTAAAATGTTTTTTTTGCGTTTTATCAAAAAAAAAAACAATTTTTTTCCATTCTAATGAAATTCTTAACATTGTTTTTCCATTTTTGATGCAATTTTTTTGATGAAAAAAAAACCAGTAAAATCATTTTTCTTTTCGGTTAAAATGGAAAAAGTAAATTATTCAATGAAAGAACACAAGAGGTACATACATTTATCAATTCGTTTTTTTTCCTTTAACTAAAAACACACAGACACACACACACACACACACACACACACACATACACACATACACAGACACACGCACATGCATACTTCATCATTTTCCATCTCATAAAAATAGTTAATATTCAATTTTACTTTCTAAGACATTTATCATCGAAGGCTTTTCGTTTCGCTTTTTCTTTTGCCTAATTCATCAAGCGCTTTGCTATGCTTCACATTGGCAAAGCAAAAAATCAAAACCAAAATCAAAACGAAAGGGAAAAAAAAATCTTTCAATTCTTGATGCATTTCTCATTAAATTCATTACACCACCATCACACCGTTGCTACAATCATCATCATCATCATTGTCACTGCCGTTATCGTCGTCATCGTTAGCATCGTCATCATCATCATCATCACTATCATCATCATTATCGTTATTTTAATTATCATTATTATGATCATCATCACCATTGTTACCGTTGTAATTGTCGTCATCATCATCAACTCGGGTATGTATCATCATCATCATTAACATTACCATTGCAATTATCATCGTAATCATCGCTATCATTCATCATTATCACTATCATCATCACTATCATTATTAGCAATTATCGTCATCATCACCAATCATCATATTAGCATTGTCATTATCACCATCATTGTACTTATCATTATCATCACCTTCGTCATTATCACTTATCAATCAATGCATGCAACCAACTGTTTTTTTTGAGATCAAAGTGTTACAGTGTGCGCAATTGTGACAGGTAACAATGAAGAAGCGCCCAGCTTCTTGCGTCCTCCCGATTTTCACCGCCTTCATTACTTGTTGATAAGCGCTAGAGGTAGATTAGATAGATAGATAGATAGATAGATAGATAGATAGATAGATAGATAGATAGATAGATAGATAGATAGATAGATAGATAGATAGATAGATAGATAGATAGATAGATAGATAGATAGATAGATAGATAGATAGATAGATAGATAGATAGATAGATAGATAGATAGATAGATAGATAGATAGATAGATAGATAGATAGATAGATAGATAGATAGATAGATAGATAGATAGATAGATAGATAGATAGATAGATAGATAGATAGATAGATAGATAGATAGATAGATAGATAGATAGATAGATAGATAGATAGATAGATAGATAGATAGATAGATAGATAGATAGATAGATAGATAGATAGATAGATAGATAGATAGATAGATAGATAGATTAGATAGATAGATAGATAGATAGATAGATTAGATAGATAGATTAGATAGATAGATAGATAGGTAGGTAGGTAGGTAGGTAGATATAGATGGATAGACAAATGAATGGATGGATGACAATTTGATTTGATGCAAAATTAAATCTATGAAATTATTCAATTTTTGCAAAGAAAAAAAAAGTGAAAGACATTCACTCGTTGAATAGAAAGGAAAAAAAGAAGCTCAAATTTTCACCACAATTTAAATAAAATTAAATACGATCATTATTGTCCATCAATAATTTAATTTTCCATCAATAATTGAATAATTAAATTTTAGGATAACGAAAATTTTGTGTACCTATTGTTTCCATACAACTGGAAACATAATTTTTAGTTAAAAAATTAAATTTTTTAATTTGAAAAACAAAAACGAATAATTCTATATAATTTGAAATTTTCTTTTGAAAAAAATTAGGAAAGTGCTGTATTTTAATGAATAAAAATTAATTAATTGAAATCTCAGAATTTTTTTTCCTAAATTCCCAAAACTTCTGTAAAAAACAAATAAATTAATAATTGAAATCGTATTTCATTCTTTAAAATCTGTTAATTTATGACTTAAAATTAGCGTAGTATGATTTCAACAATACTCATTACTGTCAATTGAGTGCTTATTATGAACTTCAATTTAGTTGAATTCTCAGATTAATTATTTTAGTAGCAATCTAAGATTCCTACCATCTCTATTTTCTTCATAAAGTAAATTTGCAAAGAATTGTTCAAGAAAAAAGATGTTTTGAATTTTTTTTGTTTTAATTTATCACAAATATACAGTATAAATAAGTTGAAGATATCCCTTTCTTGTTGACATTCAAATAAAAGAGTGGAACAAAGAGAGAGAGGGAGAGAGAGAGAGAAGGGGACAGATAGATTGAAAGCCAGAAAAAAGAAGGAAGAGAGAGAGAGAGAGGGAGGGAGAAAATGAAATTGCAGACGAATGAAATGCCTTTTAAAAAAATATAATTAATTGTTAACAATACTAATTCTAACAAGTATGAGAAAATTATATTTTTCCAATTCAAATTTTAGTAATCATTAATAATCAATAATCACTTAAACAATTTACTCAGTGGAATTTTTGTGATGTTACTGATGACATTTGTCAATCAATGTAAATTTAGCATTTGCATAAAAAATTAAATTAAAAGAAACTATACCGCTTCTACAAAGAAAAAATTGCGAGTTTTTTTCCCTTATAATTAACTGTAATAGAGAATTGCATTACAATTAAAATTCAATTCTTTCCTTTTTTTTTTGAAAAAAAAGGCATTATGCAATACTTGAATACGATATGTGAAACTGGCAGTTACACACCTGGCGAATAAACAAATCCTAAAATAAGAAGTTATTCATTTCTCAATTATCATTACTATTCTAATATCCTTCATGCATACATGCGTATGTGAGGATGGTATTCCAGTAAGATATTGCAGTGGTGGTATTTGCTAGGCAAATATTTATGCTAATAATTAATAAATTAGCAAGTAATTTGCTAATTAGTTAAAAAAATTCACTGATCATTACTTCTGTGACAGAACGAATGCAGCAACATGATATCAACAAAGTACCCTGCACGAATTATTGAAAATTTAAAATTTCCAAACAAACTATTAATGCTCAATTAATCTTTGTGGTAAAGTTTCCTTTTGAAATTTTGAACAGATACGATAGTTGCTTTCAATAACTTTCTACAGTATCCCTTCCAAAGAACCTACTCCTTTTCTTCATTCACTTCAATTAATGTAATTTGTTGCTTTTTTTGAATTATCCTAAAATTTCGATGTTCAAAAATGCTGCTATTAGGGACACTTATTCAACAATATTATTATTACTATTATTATTATTATGATTTTTAATGCCTTAACATTCGATGTAGGTAATCTCCGCTTTTTCAATCTTTTCCTCACACCTCTCTCTCTCTCTCTCCCACACATTTCATGCACAGAATTTGATCTTTTCAATCTTTTCCGCACATCTCTTTTTCACATCTCTTTCTCTCTATATTCCATGTTTTTCAATTCAAAATTTAAAATAAAACTACTGCTGCTATTGTTATGATGTAGAAGGTATCTGTATTCGTTGTTATGGTGAAAATTAAAAGAAGGGAAAAAAAAGGTGGCTGTTTTTTATTTCTTTTTTTTTTTGAAAAAGCAAATAGTAAAAATGAATCCTCACTTCCACTTATTCTTCCGTTTTCTATTTCTTTCCCTCTCTCTCTCTCTGTGTGTAAAAGCTTTTCTTTTTTGAGGTGGAAGGGAGAGAGGGAGAGAGAGAAGTTATACTAGAAGATGAAAAAGAGAAAGTATTTAGCTTTTTAGCTTCTTCTACACCACCAAAATTGTTCATTTATTTTCAGTTTGATTGAAAAGGGAAAGATGAAAAAGCAAAAAGGGCCTGTTTCGTTTGCGCGAGCAAATTCAAAATTTTTACTTTTTTCTTCCTTTCTTTCTCTCTTTCTTTCTCTTTTTGGTTCTTTCCTCCTTGTCAGACTACTTACTGTCGTTCCTTAAAAAGAATGGAATCCTTTCCCTTTTCATGAAATCAAATAATTTCACACTTTAAATCAGTGGGAAGGAATTGTCAACTTCAACCAGGTCAAACTTCACTTTTCTTTTGCATATTGTTTTAGCAGTATTAATTAATTGCTTGTTATTTTAGCGCTAGTTAATTGCTTATTTAGCATTTATTGTTTGGCTATTATTTCGATGTTTATTAATTACATATTATTTTAGTGCTAATTATTAGTCCTCTTCAATTTAGATTTAAATTTAAACTTTATGCGTTAATATTCATTTAATTAGTTGCTTTTTATTTCAGCACTAATTAATGGTGCATTGTCTAAGTACTAATTAATCCGTTTTTATATAATAAACACTAAATTTTATACGTTAATAAGCCTCTGTTTGCTAGTTTTCTTTTTATACAAAAAAAAAGAATACTTAGGAATTCAACAGTTAACTTGTTCAATTTCGGTAATATTTCAACAAAAAAATATTAAGTTAAATTCACCATCATTCATTTTATAGTGAAAATTAAATTTTTCAATTTAGTGCATTTTATTTTTTCATTGTGAACAAGTAATACCCTACAAACAGTTTGCGATACTACAATATTAGACAAAATATTAAATTTTTAAAGTATATATATATATACATATAAACAGATAGATTCAAATAGTAAGTTCAAGTGAGAAATGTGAAACATTCATATAATAAAGGGAAAAATCGAAAATTACGAAATTACAAAAAAAAAACAATATAGAAATTACAATGAAAACTACAGAAAGTACAACAAGAACTACAAAATCAAAAGTTACAATAATTCTTTTACAGAATGCAACTAAAAATCAAAATTCATCGGTATTTAATTACCATTATCAAAAAATCATTCCACTAAGCTATTGCCGCTATTTCATTATAACTGTTGTTAGCACCTAATCTCCCCTCAACCTCCCCTCCCTCCCCTGTACACCATCTGCTATAAAATGGTGAATGAATGGGGCCGGTGAACATCAAACAAAAAAAAATATATCTTAAAATTCAAGGCGGAAGCTTTATGCTATGCGAGATATTGTACATATTACCTATACTCATCTACGTGTAATGCGTATGCACATGCGTGTGTGTGTGTGTGTGTGCGTGTGTGTGTGTGTGCGTGTGTGTGTGTGTGTTATCCCGAAATGTGCAGATCGAAAACAAATTGTGGTGTGACCTTTTTGATACATTGAAAAGATTAGCGCGATTATTATTATTATTATCCAAGTAGTAAGTTAAGATTAGTTACTATGTGAAATGACAGGTGCAGTGCGGTAATGTAGTAGATAAATAGCTTAGAGAAATGACCTGCCTGTTGCACTTGTTCATATTTACTCAAAGAGAGAGAGAGAGAGGGAGAGAGAGAGAGAGAAAGAGAGGGTAACATGATATTCTGATTGCTACTTATATCATCAAATTCAAATATATTCCTCTTTCTTCATCCAATTACACTTGCATTGCCTATTTCACTTCTCATTTCCTTCTTTTTTTCTTTCTCCCAAATTATTCATTCATACAAAAACAAGTCTTTTCAGTGTTGGTGAAAGCTTAGATATCAAAAATCATTTAGACATGCTGGAAGTTACAACAATTCGGTCCATACTCGCTGCAACACATGCAAAACAGATAAAATACAACAGCATCGCTACAGTAATAGTATTTTCAATGCATTATAACAACGATACGTCACTCATCGTTTGAGACATTCATAATTAATTGCAAATGAATTAGGAAGAAAAAAAAGTGAAATGTTATAAAAGATAATACAACAGTAATAAAATAGTATTAATAAATAATAATGACATATAATAATAATAGTAATGACAATAATGATGGTAAAAAGAGCAATAACAATAGTAGTAATAGCAATTAGTAATAATAGTAATAATTTAATAATAATTAATAATAGTAATAGTAATAATAGTAATAATAATAATAATAATAATAATAATAATAATAATAATAATAATAATAATAATAATAATAATAATAATAATAATAATAATAATAATAATAATAATAATAATAATAATAATAATAATAATAATAATAATAATAATAATAATAATAATAATAATAATAATAATAATAACAATAATAATAATAACAATAATAATAATAACAATAATAATAATAACAATAATAATAATAACAATAATAATAATAACAATAATAATAATAATAATAAATGATAATAATAATAAATGATAACAATGGTAATAATAATAATAATATGATAATAATGGTAATAATAAAAGAAAGCAATGGCAGTAATAAAATAACGATAATATGAAGAAAATGATCGGAAACAGAGCAGCAAGACTTCTTCTTTTCATATCTCAATCAACGTGATTTAAGTGTGGTTCCATTGCGATCAACCAACATGCCTACCGCTTGTAATTTATTCGTTTGCACGTAAATTGCAGCAGTAAATTGTGTTACCGTTTTTCCTAGGACTATCGGTTAGTCATGCTGCTCGACAAATCGATAGTGTAATTTGGACATTATTGTTTGAAAATAATGAAATTAATCAATCGATGGGATGATTAGTGTTTTTAGCTTTTAAAAGCTAATGAAAATTTTTTGAAAAGAGCTGGGTAGCCCTCGTTCGTGCTGGAACAAATATCACGATGGAACACGGTCAGAAACATACATATACACGCATGAACACGCACACGCACACGCACACGCACAAGCACAAGCACATACACACCGGAAATGAGCGCAGATGCTTTAAGCATACACACACACACACACGCACACATACAACATGCACCAACACTGCCACTGTCAAACATATGGCTTTTGCTTTTGTTTCACAAATATATTTATCGAAATTTGAATTTTTACAGAATTGTCTTTCCCCATTTTAATTACCACTTTTTAGCCTCACTTGCGATTGATTGTTCTTTTCTTTCTTTTTTTTGCTAATTTTGAACGAAATGTAAATTTGGAACGGATTAATGTCGCTTGAATTTTACAAAAATTTTTAATTTAGCACCATCTGGCGCTATTGCAATTTAATTCCAGCAATCTGTTGCTACTTGAAAATGAGAGGAGCAAGAAAGAGGAAGGAAAAGCTGATTTTGTGTTAAATTATTTTTAGCAATTCTCTTTATCATCATCATCATCATTCTCCTCCTTGCGTACAATCTCATCAGTTCCTCGAAGAAAACAAAACCAAAAAATCTGGCCTACCTGATAAGCTGATTAATTCATTCTTCTGGTTATCTTATCAGTGAAGAAGTGCGTGAAATTGTTTGTGAAGCAAAAATTTCCCTCTCACACTTCTCACATTTGTCCCTCACACTCTTTTGCATAATTCTTTGCTAAATAATAATTTTGCTGTTAGCTGGAGCATTTTACGACTAAAATTTAATTCAATCCTTTTTCAGCACTAATTTCATACCATTGAGAGGTGTTCGTTTGGATGTTCTTTCTTTTTTGCTGATGAATTTTATAGAATTATGCTTAAGCGAAATTAAAAATTAGCCTCAATTTGTAGTTGTGTGGTGTTTTTTGTTTGTTAATAAAATTCAAATTTTAATGAGTTTGTGAATTTATTGATTAATTTTAATAAATTTGTTAAATTGTAAGCGATTGTAAATCACTGATCATTAGTTACTACTACTTTCTATCATTTCCTACGACCGATCCTATTAGTAAGTAAGTGATAGTTTGCAACTGTTTTGCAAATGTGCCAAATTCCAATTAAAAATTTCTGTAGCTAACATAATTAATTTTTGGTCAATGAGAATGGTATGTGTAAGGTTTAATTTTATTAAATTTTCATCAATAATTCATAATTTTCGCTCACATAGCATTTCGTGTGTTGTATGATCAACGCAAAGTTTTTAATCGTAAAAATCCTTTTTATGCATTTCTTTACAGGTAACCGTAATCTTCTTATTGTTATCACTATTAATACAGTTATCACTGTAATCAGTATAATTGCACTCGTTGTTATTCCCATCATCGTGTAACGCTATTGTGCCATCATCATTTGTCTCAAATTTCATGTTTGAATGATACAATAAAGAGATAAATCTTATTTGCCACACATTCTCATCTCTTTCCATCTCCATCTCCACCTTCCTCTTCCTCTCCCGCACCCTCTCTCTCTCTCTCTCTCTCTCTCTCCTCTTGTATAATCGAAATCCACTTTGCATCAAAGCAAGAAAAAGTCGAGTGAACAAAAAAAAAAAAGAAAAGAAAATACTCTCTCATTTTTATTCACTTTTGATCGTATCACCAATTTTTCACATTCATTCTCAGTAACACTACTAATAGATGCGGAACGGTGCGGAACGGAATGAAAACATTCCAAGCGGAGTAAGTAGGACGGAGCGGAAAGCGTCAACTTTTGACATGTTTGTCAAGTTTCTCTAGCACATACTGTATGTGTGACAGACATTTAAATGATTTGTGGCATTTTGTTGGAAAAAAAATTTGTAAAAAAAAATAAATTATTTGAAAGCGAATTTACAACTTTCATCAAAAAATTATTTTAATCGACTTGGTTTAATCAATTTTATACTGTAAAACTATAATCAATGTGTGTATCGTATTTTTCACTTTGATACTTCCCCTACCGTATCCAACTTCTACATGGATTTCTGCAAAAAGAGAAAGCAAAAAGTTTAATTTTTTTAATTTATTTACTATTTCCATATGATATTGCACAGCACATTTAAAGTTATAAAAATTATTTGATACAATTTTTTTTTTCACTTCGCTTGCAGTGTGTGATTGACAAAAGTTAAATTTTTGCAAAAATTTTTACTGAGGAAAAATTTCAACAAACTACATTTAACACATTTTTATAGTGTGAAGTGTGTATTTTTAATCTTACATAAAATAAGATTTAAGACTGGCAAAATGATGGTGGAGAAAGGCAAGTAGCTAAAGCTTAAACATAAAACAGCACCTATTGGCTACAATCAAACGACTAGTTTCAGTTGCTTGCTAGTCATCCATCTAGGCTCAGGCACTTTTTCCCCGGCCTAAGTATAACTTTTTTAATAATGGTGTTTGTAGCATGATTTATGATGCGAATAGAGAGCTCATTTCTTCGGTGTTTGTAAAACACACACTACTTTCATTTAGTTTTTTTTTTTTTATTTGAAAATTTTTTGATAAAATTATTATCAGCCTGAACCAATCAATAAATGTCAGTAATCTTTCAAAATGTGTGACATTTTTTTTTTTGGTATGTTTAAGGCATAATTTGAACATTGAAAAAGAATAAATAATTAGTTAAAAATTTGAAAATAATTTTTGATACTAACCATTTTACTGCCTGATTTAAAAGATGTTCAAAATTATTCCTAAATCATTTCACTCATTATGATAGCGAAGATAGCAACTGTCACATATGTATGCCAGTTTTTGATTAATTTATAAAATTTAATTCAAATAATTCAATGATAGTGATTTTGCTAAGTGATTTATTATTATCATTATCATTATCATCATCATCATCATCATTATTATTATTATTATTATTATTATTATTATTATTATTATTATTATTATTATTATTATTATTATTATTATTATTATTATTATTATTATTATTATTATTATTATTATTATTATTATTATTATTATTATTATTATTATTATTATTATTATTATTATTATTATTATTATTATTATTATTATTATTATTATTATTATTATTATTATTATTATTATTATTATTAATTATTATTATTATTATTATTATTATTATTATTATTATTATTATTATTAATTATTTATTATTATCATTATCATTATCACCATCATCGTCGTCATCATCATCATCATCATTACTGTTATTATTATTATTAATATTACCTGACGTTCAGTAACATATAATGTTGGACAAGGGATGATTAAAATTAAATTATTCGTGTAAAAACGGTAAAAAAAAAAAGGAGAGGAAAGATTAGCATTAGGTAAATAGAAATGGTAGTTGATGAGGAAGAGGAGGAAATGAAAAGAAGTTGGAATGAATGAATGTCACATGAACACGAACACGTCCTCCAAAAATCTTTTCCCATCTTTGGAACATCTGCTCAAACTCACTCATACAACAGAGAGAGAGAGAGAGAGAGAGAGAGAGAGAGAGAGAGAATTGAATGCCAAGAGGCGAGAGGATGGAATATCTTTAAGCAACAATCCTTCTTAAGTCCATCTTCATTGCTAACAACGATCATCATCATCATCTATCTGTACGATGAATGAATGACCACAGTTTGATGATGATGACGTTCACCAGCTGCTATCATTAGTACTGCAAAAATTCACCCCTTTTAAATTAATTTCTATTCTTAAGAAAAATCACTCTTTACAGCATCAATTTTCATTCCCTCTCTCAAAAAAAATTCACTCTTTTTTTTTCTTAAATCAATTTCCATTTCAATTCTTTTCCCAAAATCATTATATTCCATTCATTATTTTGTTCATTTTAACAAGAAAGCAGGCAAAAAAAAAATTTTTTTTTTCATTCATAATTTAGTTCCTCCAATTTTGCTTCCTTTTTTTTCCTCAAAAATTCATAGTATAACTTATTGCTACAAAAAAAAAAGAAGAAATCGGTGAAATTTAAGATTTAAGTAACACTGTTGTTGCAATTGCCGCTGCTAAGCAACTAAATATGTATGGCTTGCTTAATATTTCATTTTTTTTTTCAAAAAAAAAGGAATGGAAAAGCCTATTTGTTTATTTAAATAACCAATAAAAAACTAACACCTCAATTTCCGTCTATTTTCCTGAATTATTTACTTATTTTTAGGCATAATTTTTTATTGAATATTTCTCCTTTGACTTGTTTTTCCATTTTTTTTCTTGTTAATTTTAAAACGAAAAAATTTCCTAAATTTTCAATTTTTCTACTCATCACTAAAGTACGGTGGTGGCAATGCCACAAAATTTCGTTCATTATTACTAATTATAAGATTACTAAATTAGCCAGTTTCACTTTTATGATTATTTAAATATTTGCAAAAATAGTAAATTTTTTGATCTTCACAAATGTGGTGCTTTTTTATTACTGTCTTGAAATTTAAAAACATTGATAGGAGTTGCTAGCGGAAAGAATTGAAGTTTAACAATTAATTAATTGTCAGCTATGTGTGCGTCGGATTGAGTGAAGTAGCATTTGGTGCAACTTATTCATACCTTTTTAAGAAATCATTTAAATGCATGCATTACAGCACTTCTCTTCGACTAACAAATAAGTCAACTAGGAGGAAGCGAAAGGGAAAAAAAGCAACTAAACGAAATTTATGAAATAGATGAAGAGAGGTGGAGGTGGAGGTGGAGGACGGGGGAGGCGGAATTTCAGGAGAAATTTCATATTCAGAAGGAATTATGAAAAAAAACGAGCAGTCTGTTCATCAATTTAAATTTGTCTTTTTGTTCTGCAATTTTTCAGATGAATTCACAGTGAAATAATTTAATTAATAATTTTTCTAATTAAATATTTTGATTGTTGTAACTTGCTGTTTCCTATTTCGTTCATAAATCGTACAAACATTTTTTTTTTGCCATAATATTTCATGTCAATGATTAATAACTATAATTTCATACAAATTACCCCCTCCCCTCCGCCCCCCTCTCCCCCAATTGTGAGAGAAATGAGAATAACAGTTGGCCGTGACGTAAGTGTAATACTTTAGTTTAGGGCCAAGAATTGTTTTAATAAATGAACCATGTGTTAGCAAAAATTACAAAAGTTTTATTTATTTACATTTAACAAACGGTATTCTCTTTGTGCTTTTTTTTTCCTTCCCATTCTATGCAAGATTATTAGTACAAAATGATTTGATAAAAATTTAAAAAAAAATACTAAATGTACGTGTACGCACGTGAAATGTGTAGGAACAGGCGGATGAAAGATGAATGAATGAGTGGGTGAAAGTACTAAATGTACGTGTACGCACGTGAAATGTGTAGGAACAAGCGGATGAAAGATGAATGAATGAGTGGGTGAGCAAAAAAAAGGTTTGCTGAAAGAAGTGCAGGTGGTAGCTACCGTAGTTTGCTACTTCGTGGAAGAGTTAGACTTATAATCTCATCTAAAGTGAAAAGATGAAAGTGTAGAAGGCAAGAGAGAGAGAGAGACAGAGGGAGAGTGATAGAGGAGGGAAGGCAGGAAGAGAGGGAGAGATGAAAAGAAAAGCAATGGAAATGTGCAACAGACAGCATCAAATTTGAGGACATACAAATGAATGAAAAAGTTAACAAAGTGTTAGAGTGAAATGTAGTTTGTCAAGAACGTTATGGAAAAGAGAGAGCGAAAGAAGAAAAGCGAGAAAGAACGATTATAAAAGTGCGAAAATTTAAGGATTAAGAAAAAAAACAAAAGGACTATTGTAATACTAGTTAGAGGTTATGAATGAATTAAAAAAGAAAAAAGGATGTCGAATGATAATATCTCATCGAATAAATAAATAAATAAGCAAATAAGTAAAATAAATTAAATAAATAAATAAATAAATAAATAAAATAAATAAATAAATAAATAAATAAATAAATAAATAAATAAATAAATAAATAAATAAATAAATAAATAAATAAATAAATAAATAAATAAATAAATAAATAAATAAATAAATAAATAAATAAATAAATAAATAAATAAATAAATAAATAAATAAATAAATAAATAAATAAATAAATAAATAAATAAATAAATAAATAAATAAATAAATAAATAAATAAATAAATAAATTAATTAATTAATTAATTAATTAATTAATTAATTAATTAATTAATTAATTAATTAAAGAAGTAAAATAAACAAGTAAATAAATTAATTGATTAATTAAATAAACAAGTAAAATAAATAATTAAACAAGTATACCTATTTGAATAAAAAAAAAGTTATTTTTTCTAAACAAAAGAAAAATTGCTACTAAATAAATCATCCCCCTTCAAACTACCAAAAGCACCTTCCCATCATCTGTTGTTGTTGTTGTTGTTGACGATGATCGCGATAGTACGGGAGATTGGCAAAGGATGAGGGGAGGGGGTGATTGAGGGCGGGGAGGGGAGGGGGAGGAGAGGAAGTTGGAAAGTAAGTAGGAGGAGGAGAAGGAGGTGGGCGGAGGGAAAAAGGATCAGTTTAAGCTTTGTTGCATGAAAATGCACAAATAGCTTGCTTACTTTACATCCACCCTTTCCTTCCTTGTCCTCTGCTACTCCTCCGCTGCTGCATCTCCTTTTTCCGCTTTTTACGACGACGACACGACGGATGATGATGATGATGATGATGATGATATACTTCATCTCCCGAATTCTCCCTTCCTCCTCCTCCCCCTCCCCCTCCTCCCCCTCCTCCTCCAACAACTCCCTTCCCTTTCTTCCGACACCCACCCACACACACACACACACACACACACACACACACACACACACACACACACACACACACACACATACAATAGCATACATATTTTATGGACCATCTGCGGGAAGAGGAGGGTAGAGGGCGGGCAGAGGAGGCTTTAGTAACATTTTGTGTGTTCAATTACCCTTTTCATTACCCCTACTTCTCCCTCACCATTATTATTTTCATGTGATCGGCGCAACTGTTACCACTACCACCACCACCACCACTACTACTAGTAGTACTACTAGTACTGGTAGTACCATCTTCGATAGGCTTTGTTTTGTTTGGTGTGAATTTAGGAGGAAAGCTTGGGAGAATTGTAGGCTTTTAGGTGATGGTAGTAGTAGTAGTGGTGGTGGTGGTGCCGGTGGCGGTGATGGTGGTGGTGGTGGCGGTGATGGTAATGGTGTATGCTCTGTTGTTTGTTTCCGTTTTCCCATCACAATTGCTGCATTTGCCTCTTTTGTAGGAGTAGTTTAGAGCATCTTCGCTAATGAAGCGAGGATGGATGATGCATTTTTGCGCCTAACATTTCAATGAAATTTTTATCATTTACGTGCCTATCAGTTCTGTCTATACGCTGCGCTGCAGTAAGTAGCACTGTATGATAATTAGTTCCACACGTGTGTGTATGCGTGTGTCATATACATGTTAAATGTGAAAATTTTTTGCGTAATACATTACTGATAGCTTCTATTTGCTACAAGCTTAATTAGCAGTATGTATAAATTGATCTGTTAAAATTAAGATCAATAAATTTTAATAATAAGAAATAATATTGATTTATAGTTTACATTAAATTATAATTTATAGTAGATGGAAGTTATTAGTATGATTAGTGCAAAATAGTTTGTTGTTATACTTACTTCTCGGTGAAAGCCGTTTGAAGTGAGGAAGCAAGCACTGTCAGGAGGAGTATGCTTATGATGAATGTGTTAATTTTGCTATAATTTCACACAACTAATACAGTATGGTGGTATATTGATAATTGAAAGAAGACGAATTTATTAGTGTTTGCAGGAATGACAGCAGCGCCACATTTCATGTTTGCAACAATGACAAAATTACATCACACGTCATCATCATCATCATCATCATCATCAGCTACAACGAATCTTCACGCTAACGCAACGTCAATTTCATCGAAGAAGGAGGAACTACTATCATCATCATCATCATCATCATCGTCATTATCATCGTCATCATCACTGTCATCATCGATGGTGCAAAAGAATGATTTAAGCCGGAGCATGATGGAGCAACCGGCTACAAACGAATTAGCAATCATCACTTCAATGAACTGTCGTCGATCATCATCATCATCTTCAGCAGCAGCAGCAGCAGCAGCAACACATCACGATGATAATGATGATGATGATGGTGGTGATGACGCTAATGATAATGATGATGATGGTGATGACGATGATGATGATGATGATGATGATGACGATGATGGTGTTGGTGATAGTTCAGTGATACCAATTAAGATACTGTCACAAAATGATTGTCCTGTAATGGTCAATGATTGTTGTAGCAATAATGATAGTCTACATAGTGGTACCAATACCAATGCATACATTAGCAATGTGAAACGACGACGAAAACCAGATGGTAAAAATTTTCTTAACTTTTTTTTTTGTTCATTTTTATATCAGTTAAATTTTTTACACTTATTTTTTTTCCTCTCATATTTCCTAAATTTTTTTTATTTGTGAAAAAAAAGGAAAAACTTTTTTGGTTTATTTTCTAACAAAATGAGCACTTTTGTGTTTGTTTGTTTGTTTTTGTTTTGAGAAAATTTTTAATGAACTAATTTAATTAGAAACAAAAAAAAATTCCATAGTAATGATAACAACAAGTAGCAAAAAAATTATATGAACTAAACAAATTATACGAGTTACTTGAAGAAAAAAAAAAGAAGCAAGAATGAAAAATATGAGCTAAATGTTTTAATTAGTTTCATTTTTCTTTCTCTAAAATTGAATTCATCTACGCATTTCAGTTTTCCTTAATTTTTTTTTAATTAATATTTTTCACTTGTCCATTTCCCATTGCTAGCAAATTATCCATCATACATGCTAGCAACATCCCATTATTGCATACTAATTTATTTCGAACTTTCTCTCCCTCTCTCTCTCTTCACTTCTCACTCAATCGTTCATCCTTATGTCATTTTGCATGTTTTGCTCATCGCTCTATGCAAATTATCTGCTTGTCACATGGAGTGGAAGAAGCTGTGCTGGAAACGGTGACCTGGTTTGAGGCCTCTAAAGCCTCAGCGTGAAGTCATTTGGTGCAACAACCCTAGTAACATTATTTATTGAATACGTCTCTTTGATTTAGCGACATAACTCTTTACTGACATTTTCATGAACCTTTACAAACCCGTGTTCCTATTCCTAGACTGTTTATTTATGATAGTGATAATGATAATGCTGATTGCAATAGTGATGATGATAATGGTAATAGTGATATTTCTGATAATGACGATGATGATGATGATGGTAATAGTGATATATTTCTGATAATGACGACGATGATATTAATGGTAATAGTGATATATTTTTGATAATGACGATGATGATAATCATCGTGACGATGGTGATCCTTGTATTTTTTGCAACATTTAGTGTGAGCGTGTGGATCTCCGTTTGTTAAAAATTTACATATTTTATACTTCATAGAACAGACTAAATTATCAATCTTTTTTTTTCTGCTTATTTCTATGCATTAACTATTGTGTGATAAATTTTCAAATTTCCCACATTTACAATTATCTGAAAGTGAAATTGTGCAAAGGGAGGGAGCAGCGTGCATGATCGTATTGCTATTTGATTAAGTTTAATCAATTGCATCTACTTGCTTTTTGCATTCCACTTTCATTTCATTGCTGTTTTAATTCAACGATTAATCTAATAATTACAATTAAACAATGTCGAAGAAGTTATTGGGTACTGTAAGTGTTAGTTGCTGTCAGATCAATTTATCACTGTCGGCTATTCGTCTAATTATCATATCATCATTATTAGCTAGGCATGGTCGAAGTTTTCCTCTTTTTTTTTTGAATGATTTAGAGTTTCAGTTAAATACATTTTGTTTATGTGTGAGAAAATAAAATTTCATACCTTGAAGTACCTTTTAAACAAAAAATTTAAAAACGTTTTTTTTTCTATTCTTAAATTATTTATTGCAAATCGCTGTTTTTCGTTAACGAACTAATTCCATGAAATACTCTTTCATCATATAGTAAAATAATAATTATCCATAGAAAATTTCGAAATGCAACAATTTAATTAGCAAATGCGAATTCGATATAATAATTTCTTTCCATTTGAAACATTCAAACATATGTAATTCTATGAGTACTTTTGAAAGTAATAATTTTATTCACTCGTTTCAACTTTATAATATTGGAAAAAGTGAGGAGAAGAGTGAGAGGAAGCGAGAGAGAGAGACAGAGGGAAGAAAAGCGAAAGTATTTAATGCTAACATTTGTAGCAAATCATATGGTAAGATAGTGTATGTAAGTGACGTTTATCATTCAATCAATTTCATTCATTTCAAATGATTGGATAGTTTTTGAATTTTCTTTTTTCTTTGATTTATTATACTTTGTTTTAAAAATCATTATAATTTTATCGACGCATTGTATTACTCCGTTACAATTGCTACGAAACAAAAAAAAATTATGATTCGTTATGATGATTTTAGGGAAATAGAAGAGGAAAATGAATGATGATAATTGAGATTATTAGATGATAGTGATTTTTCTTCCTCTTTGTTATTATTATTATTAATTATTAATTAATGATTAATTATTAATTATTTATTAATTGTTAATTAGCTATTAATTATTATTATTAATTATTAATTAACTGTTAATTATTATTAAATCATGATAAAAGATGCGATGACTAAAAGTGAACAAAACAGCACTATTTTTTTTTATTTTGTCGTATCTGTAAAAATTTATTAAAATGGAATATAATGATTTTAATTTTTTTAATGTATCAACGATTTCAAATTATATAATTTGTAACGATAATAATGGAAATGAATAATAAATTCAGTAGGATTGATAGTTTTTGCAAAAATATTTCATTCAAAAATGAAAAATGATTTCATGCAATTTTACGAAAATGTTTATTTTTTTCTCCTCAAAATTTTCACTCATTATTTTCTAACATTATAATATATTTTTTTTTGAATAAAAATTACGATTTTTGTAATTGAGAAAAATTTTTTTTCATTAAAAAACGATTAATACTCGAATGTTACTAGCGATTATTGCTATTATTATAATAAAAGATGAGAAGGCAGGCAAAAATAAACGAGCACTACGCTATTTTAAATACGTTTAATTTTTGACGATACATAGTTATATCAATAATTTTAAATTATTTAATTTATGTGAAGAATGTTTTCAATTAATTTCTACCGTAGCTTAGGCACTTTTACAACTCTCAAAATTTCAACTAATTTAAGTTAATTAAAGTTTAGCAAGACATCAATCATTTATGTGTTTGAAATTTTGCAGCAACATTAGCAAGCAATGAAATACGCTAAAATTTTTAATTATTAAATGAAAATTTAAAATTTTTGAATTTAAAAATACACACATATATATATTTGAATGAAAAAATTTTTCAGTAAAAAATATCGTACATGTTGTGGAACAGCTAACCGAGGAGGAGCAAGAGCATGAAGATGATTTGGATGAAAATACAAGCAGTACGATCACTGATAATCTAATCTGTAAACCGTCAACCTCACATTCTCATCCATTATTCACACAACATACTACTTCATCGTCGGAACATCAAACATCATCCTCCTCCTCCTCCTCATCAATTTCACACCAAATTCAACAACCACCACCATCGCTACTACCATTTAGCATAGAATCATTAGCTATGTCTGCTCGAAATAACAGTACGCTTAATTTGTGCCAATCCGAGCGTAGTAGCACACCGGAATCACGCACGCCGCAATCACCACGTTCCGTTGATTCGCACTCATCTCATACACCGTGCGGCAAATCACCCATTACGTCAACAATTTCAACATCACTTGGTGCTACTGGTGAATTTCGAAGTCCATCAAAAAGACCACCATATTCACTGTCTCAATCGTTACCTATTGGTTTAAAGAATCATCGAAATGGTATGTTTTTTTTTTTTTGGTAATGCGAAAAGTTAATGATTTGAAATAGTTGTTGAAAGAAAAAAAAAAAGAAAATTATTGCTAGCGCTTGTTGTTGTTGTTGTTATTTGTAGCATTTTATGTTTTTGTTTTTTTTTTGGTTTTAAAATTATCATTTAGCTAAGTAAAATAGTTTCATTAATGCCATTCATATTAGATAGCTTCTTACCTTCTAATGTTTTTTTTTTTTAAAAAAGGCGCTCTTCTCATTGCTGTATGTCGGAATGTAATCATATGTTTGGATTAATCCAATGTTAGCTAAGCTTTTGGAGTAATGTAATTTAGTAGTGGATTTGAAATAAAATTTCAAATTTTTTAGATTTTAATTTAAAATTCAAAATACCACTAAAAGATAATGAAAATTCATAAATCGTGTAATTTTTCAACAGTATGAAAAATCTTTACGGACATTTAAATTCATGCAAAACCAGAAATAGTAATATTTGATTTTGGGGATGTAACCTAAAATTTAATGAGTGTAAAAATTAGTTAAGTGATGGCGTAATATCTGTGCTAAATTTCATTGCTTAATTTAAAAATTAAATTATAAATTGCATTTCATGTATTTAGCACTCTAATTAGCATATTTGCCACTTTTCGTTGTTGTTGCTGTTCTTGTTGTTGTCCTTTTTTTTCCCAAAAAAAAGTGGAAATTTTTGCAGAAGCTGGAAAGTTAACTTGCCCAACGCCAGGTTGTGATGGGTCAGGTCATCAAACAGGGCTTTACACGCATCACAGAAGCCTTTCAGGTTGCCCACGTCGACCAGATAAATCGACCATACAATGTGAGCCATTCATTCATCTATCTATCTCATTTCGCAATACTTTGAAAATGAAAATGTGAAGAGGAGATATTTTAACTAAACCCTTTTTCTTCGTTCTTAGCTCTCTTTCTCTCTCTCTCTTTCTACACCTTCTATTAGGAAGAGAGAAAGAGCATAAGAAGCACTCTTATAACATCAAATAATCAAAATTTAGAATTTTTCATTTTTTTTTGTTGTTGTTTCGTTTTTAAGGCGAGTGAGAAGAGAGGGAGAGAGCGAGAGAGAGAGAGAGAAGGAAGGAAAAAAAGGGAGCAGGGATGATCCTCAATATTTGAAATATAAATCGCAAGTTTATTGCAGAAATTATGAATTAATCGCTCTGTTAATATTTCTTCTCTTCTAGTTTTTCTGAATTTTGAATTCACATCGTATTTGTTGAATTTTTAAAAAATTTTACAATTTTCCACCATCTACTGCTCAGGCTTAGTTCACTTTCGCAATTGTTGAGGAAGACAAGACAGCAGTGATATAATACAGTATGAAAAGTGATACAGTACGAAATTTAAAAATCATTAACTACATTTAAAGGAAAGGAGAAGTATGAAGGACAAGCAGTGACTAAGAAAATTTTTGCAAATTACAAATCGTAAAGCAATGAGAATTTTTCTTCAAACAATGTATAAATTTCAAACTTAAAATTTTTATTTTGAAATTTCAAACAAATACTTTTGAAATGTTTGAATTGTTCTTCTCTCTCTTGCTCTTCGTCAACTCCGTTCCCTCCTCTCCCGCCCTCCTTCTCTCTCTCTCTCTCTCTCTCTCTCTCTCTCTCTCTCTTCTATGCCTCCCCGCGCTTCCTACGTATTTATTTTTTGCCAACTAATTATCATTTCTGTGATTTGAAGGTTAGGCAGGTTCTATTGACCTGATATCGTCATATAAGATTGTGTATCGGCAAATGCGCTTACATGAAAAGGCCGAAACACACTTCCTTGATTATCCTATGCATGATCAATCGTCGCCAGGAGTAGCAGATGGTCGATCGTTCAAGATCCTCTTTTCCAATCTCAAATATCCTTTGTGAAACCATCAAACTCTCTTTCTCTCTCTCTCTCTCTCTCTCTAATTTTCTTCTATCCTCCAAACATTCCTCCTAAAATTTCATGCTCTTCCTAGGATACCTTCAAAAAATTTTTTGAAAGGAAAAAGAACTTTTTTATTTCAAAAATTGTAAAATTTATTGGTCTTTTAGTTGTCTTCTAAGATTGTTAAAATTTTTAATTTTATTTTATTGAAAATTATTTTAGTAATTCTAACGAATGAATCATTCTCCGTTCCAGAATTTTAATTTCACCAAAAATTCAATGTAATTTAAATTATCATATTAATAGGTGAATTCTTCAAAACAATCAATTGCTTAGCAGTGAAATAAAAAATTTTATTATTTTAAAAATGTTTTGAAAAAAGTTTGTTCGAGGGAAAAAAAATATCTAAGCTTATTTCATAGGTTTGTTTTTTCTTTTTTTGGTATGCAAAAATTCATTTCAATTTTATTCATCGTTCGTTCATTAATTCAATAAATCTTTTCAAAGAGTAATATACCGCATGTTATTGATATGTTGTTCCATATTGAAAAAGAGAGAACGGGAGAGAGAGAGAGGAAAAGAGGAGAGAGAAATTTATTGTCCGACCCGTAAGTGTCTATTCTGTCAAATTGTTCTATTGATGATTAGCCATTGATATTTTCATTTATATTTAATTGCTTTATTGAAATTTTCAACAAAATAAAATTAATGAATTGATTATCGGCATATTTTGAAGCTCTCATTTTATAAACTCATACATATTAAAGTAATACTTTTATCGCTCTCTCTCTCACTGTCTCTCTCTTTTTGTTAAGCTTATTAAATTAAATTGATCAAAGACGAGAAAAAAAATGAAAGATAGGAAATAGTTAGCATTGCTAATTATTACAGGAAATAATTAACCTTATTTAATGATAAAGTAGGAGCTGTTTCTTTCTTTCTCTCTCTCTCTCTCTTTGTCTCTCTCTTTCTCTTTCTAATACGATGTGATGTCGTGAGTACGGTATAATTAACTTTCATTTTTGATTGATCAAGGCAATAATGTAGTGTGAGTTCAGAGGCGATGATGAATGATTATCCAATTGATGTTTCGGTGATTATATAGTATGCAAAAAAAAAAAGAAAAAAAAGTGGGTAACGCTCGATCGGCTTTTATCATGCCGCCTTTTACTTTCTTCCGTCACTCTTACTCTTTTGTCATCGCAAATTTGTACTTTCCATATGTCTTAATTTTTAACTAATTTATTACCTTTTCACTCGCTTCCTCTTTCTTTTTTCAAATTCTATAATGAAAGGTAGGAAACAGTTGACGACAGGTGGGAGGGAGGGAGTAGAGGAAGTGAGGGAGGGAGAGCAAAAAAACAAGAAGCAGAAGGAATTAATTAATTAATTAATATATGGAAAGAGTTATGATTTAAAAAATTTTTTTAATTAAATATTCAATTCTTATCTAAAATTTTGTTTGAAATTTTGAGAAAAATAAGGTCTTTTTTTCAGTATTAGCTTTACAACAAGATACAGTGTTGCGTTGTACAACACCAGGCTGTACGGGTAAAGGTCATGTGAATAGTAATCGAACATCTCATCGTAGTCTATCAGGATGTCCAATCGCTTATCAGCAAAAATTAGCTCGAAAAGGTAAAGGTTATTAATTCAAAAAAAAAAAATATTTCGAAGTGATTTCGCAATTCATGCTTTTTTCTTTCTTTTGCAAATAAAATTTTCACATGAAGTTGGATGATTTGAATGAGTGATTTGAATGGCCGAACGCTTCAAAATGAATAAGTGAGGAGTTGGCGATGGAAGTTAAAGAGTGAATTAATTAAAGAATTAAATTTAAAAAAAATTAAGAATTAAATTGATGTAGAATTTAATTAACGTAGCTTTTTTTCTCCCAACTTATAGGTATGCGTCACTTAGCTCATCAAGTAACTGTAACGTCAGCTTCAACAACAGCTAGCAGCGTAGATGTATCAATGGTTGTACGACCGTCAGTTACGTCCATCAATGATAGTAAATTTATAACAACAACGGATGAAACGCCGCTTGATTTAACACTTCGGAAATGCAGCGAAAAATTTGTCGAAAGAAGGTACAATTTCATAAATTTGAATTTATTAATTTTGCTGAATTGATCGTTGTAGTGGCTATTTGTCGATTTTTTTTTCTGTTCAGAGTTCCATGATTGAAATTCATGTGCAGTGAGGGAGTTCATGATGAATCACTTTTCTTTTGCGACACTTTTGCGCACCAACTTTTTTTTGCCGGCTGTACTAATTATTATTAGTTTTGTGATAAACTAATTAATTATCTGCAAGTTCACCCTGTTGAGAATCTTCCATCGTTCAACTGTTCCAGCAATTGTGAAGAATTACCTACCATTTGTTTTAGAAGTCAAGAAAATAAGGATAGTCCAAAAGTGAAGAGGTCAAGGACGAATGATATTGGTCATTTGTTAAGTCAAAATATTAGTAGTGATGCTGCTGCTGCTGCTGCTGCTGTTGCTGTTGCTTCTCCGACAGTAACTCCATTTTCAACAAGTATTTTTTTTTCTCTCACAATTATAAATTTCAATTTGAACTGCTATTATGAAGTCATTAAATTCGCTTTGCGACGTCTTATTTTCCATCAGAAGACGAATGATCAAGCGCGAAAGGAAATTAATTCTCTCATCTTCCATTCTTGTAATTTTCTTGATTTTTCTTTGTTTAAAATTTGAATGAATGCTTTCTTCGTGCATAATTGTGAAAAATCCGTTAAAATAGCAGATAGCTAGAGAAGCGCTAAATGTGCTAAATCGATTCAATTTTTTTTTTTTTCATTCTCCCGTCAAATTTCTACCGTCAAATCATACCGCCGCTAAATACCACTTTTGCTATTATGCTAATTTATTAATTCATCCGTTGTTTTGCAAATGTTATTTCAATTGTTTGATGGTGCGAAAATCATTGCAAAAATTTACACAACTCATTTTACATTATTTAAATTAAGCAGAACGCGTGTACATTCACAGTTTCAGGTAGTAGTAGTGGCAGTAGTCCGTCAGCATATCTGCTTGGAAAGGAAATGAATTGGATGTTGGAGGAGGCTGCTGCATCATCCAAATGTTTTACAAGTGGTGGAGATGCGGCAGCAGTTGCGGCAGCAGCAGCTGCCGCTGTTGCTGCAAGTGCCGCAACTACTGGCGTAAATAACGGTGGTTCGCCGACGGGTTTTCAACTTGCGCGTATGTTATTAGCACAGCTGCAAGCACAGCGTAACGCATCATCAATGCTATCCTGAATTTGAATAATCCAAAATTCAATCACATACATTTTTGTTGACATTTTCCAGTAAGTTTTACATTTCACTATTAGTTAAGTTGTACCGTTTCTGTGCGAGAAACAGCTATCACCAACTAGTCATTAATTAGCTAATAACGATTGTAATAATAATAATAATTAATAGTAAAAATAATAATAATAATAATAATAATAATAATAATAATAATAATAATAATAATAATAATAATAATAATAATAATAATAATAATAATAATAATAATAATAATAATAATAATAATAATAATAATAATAATAATAATAATAATAATAATAATAATAATAATAATAATAATAATAATAATAATAATAATAATAATATAGTAGTAATAATAATAGTAATAATAATAGTTAGTAGCAGCTATAGTAATAATAATAAATAATTAATTAATAGTTAGTAATAATAATAAGTAGTAGTAGTGGTGGTGGTAGTAGCAGTAATAGTAGTATTAACCATAACATATATCAATGAAAGTAAATTTAGGCAATTACTAACTGAGTGTTGAAATTGTGAGTGTGTATAATTTATGTTTATTTATCACCGAAACCCTAAACAGCCACATTTATTATAATTTTAACCATTCGAATGAAATTTTGAATTTGTAGCTGGAAAGAAAAAAGAGCAGTAGCACTAACATTGCTGTAATATACAGCTGGTGAGAGAGTAAGTAATTCGATGCCACATGTTAAGTAGCACTAAATAACTTTTCCTAACATTTCAAAATTTATTTTTAATTTTTTAAAAAAAAAATCCACGTATGCAATGTGATATATACGTGAAAACATCACGTAGGCGGCCCATCTACCTAACGCAAACACTTACAACAATTACTAACATTTCTTAAAGTATGCGAGAGAATTAATTTTTAAAAAGTAATTTGCATTTTTTTTTCTCTTTCTCATTTTCTCTTTTCTTTTTTCTTGCTTACTTTCAGATTTCAACGATGACAATTGGTGGTCGAATTAAGCTGGCCTGTTATTGTTGTTGTTGTTTTTTTGTGGTGCAGAAAATGGAGGAGACTTTTTGCCTTGCATTTTGCTAAGTGACACTGAAATTGAATAACGAAGGCAAAAAAAAAAGAAATCATTCAACAAAAAAAAAAGAAAGAATGAAAAGTATACACTTTCCAAGTACAGTTCTTGTATTTTTGATTGTATTTGTTGAAATTATGAAAGAGGGGAGGAGTAATTGTGAAATTGTTCGGATAGCTAAAACAAGAAAGAAAACGATGGTAATAACTATAAAGGCCTTTTACTGTGTGTGTGTGTGTGTGTGTGTGTGTGTGTGTGTGTGTGTGTGTGTGTGTGTGTGTGTGTGTGTGTGTGTGTACATGTATATTACAATTTACAGATGGGATTAGCAAATTTCGTTTTGATTTGTTTTGTTTTTTTTTTTAGATTTAAATTTCTTTAATTTTATTATCAAATTTTTTTTAATAATACAAATACAATGATTTTAAAATGTATAGCAATAAATGATGTATGAAAGTGTAGTGCTAATAAAAATTAATTAAGCTGAATGGGAATGTGTTAATTCATTCGTTATTCATTGAAGAGCATAAATTTCAGGTGTATTTTTTCTTCCTCCACAGATCTTTCTTTCTCTTTTATTCTTCCTTTTTTTTTTGCTTCTTTTGTCTTCCATGTAGTTCAATTGTTGTGTGCTACCATCAAGTAAGATTAGTTAGTGAGCTGATGGGAAATGAGTGAATACTTTAGTTAAATGGAATTTTGAGAGAAAAAAAAAAGAGAGAAGAAAGAAAGGCTTTTCCTGGTATCCTTTTCACCTCCCCTCCCTTGTACTCCATCTCCTCTGTCCCTTTATTAGGCTATAATTTCAAACCATACAATTGGATTTTAGTATTGAGGGAGAGAGAGAGAGAGGGGGAGAAAGAGATGCATATATTGATGTAATATTGGTGATAAGCAGACCAGTATAATGCCTACTTGATGAGCGGTAGAAGAAGAAGTTGACAATGTTCTTTAAATTTGTAATCTATCAAAATTCATTTTTCTTTCCTCTTTTTTTTCCCTTCTCTTCCTCTCTCTCTCTCTCATTTTCTTCTTTTTTTCCCTTTCCTCCTCTCTCTTCCCGCTTTCTTTCTATCATTTTTATTTTAAGAAAGTAATGGCATTTTTTTTTATTCAGTGCGTTATTTTACTTTTCAAAATTACTTCACTTCTTTGCATCAAATATAACACTATCGTTGTTACTACTGTAAGCCTCCTCATTTCCCATACTATCTCATTTGCTACAATTTTTTTTGCATTTTTAATTTCATTTACATAAATAGATAATTTTGTGTGTGTGTGTGTGTGTGTGTGTGTGTGTGTGTGTGTGTGTGTGTGTGTGTATGTATGTATGTGAGCATGAGAGATGAGGGGGGGAAAGAGAGTTTTGTCTCTATTTCAAACAAAAAAAAATGATATTTTTCATCGTAGTTCTTTTTCTTTCCATCTATTTCTCTCTCGCTCTCTCCACTTATTTATTCATTCATTTTCATTCACTCGTTGATCATTCATTTAAATGAAATATTTCAATTCATTTTCACCACTTTCACCTTTTTTTGTTTTTCTTCTTTTTCATGCTACCATTTTAGGAAAATAAAAATTTTTTCATTTCTCCACTCTTCCATTTCTCTCGCCTTCCTTTTTCTGTTTTGCAAACAAAGGAAATGAAAATGTGAAATTAAAATTACTTTTTGTGGTCTGTTTGATGAGGAAGAAAGGAGAAAAGAGAAAGAGTTAGAGAGAGAGAGAGAGAGGGAAAAGTGTGGTAGGGAAGGAGAAAGATGAGAGTTAGAAGGAGTAAGAGAGGAAGGAAGTTCGTTTCAATTGCATTCTACCGTAGTTTTCATTTTTGCTTTTTTTTAAATTTGATTTTAGTCAACGTCAACGATAATTTTATGCAATGGCAATTCATCAAATTATTCAACTTCTTTCATTGCTTTCTTCTTCTTTTGCAAAATTAAAAAATGACCTCTTTACATGGTGGTAGTTGTTAAAAAAATTTTAATTTAATGAAGTTAATAAAATTCCTGAAAAAGTTTGCCATGGATGGATACGGTAGATGAAGAGTTTATGTTGTGAAATGTGAAATGCATAAGTTGAGTGTCGATGACCAATCATTGAGTGTTAAATATGATAGTTAGATGGAGAGAGAGAGAGAGAGAGAGTGGTAGATGAAAAGAAAAGAACTTGAAAGAATTGGACGAGATGGAAATGAAAAAGTAATAGGGAAGCGAAATTTCACTAAATCATTTTCTTTTTCACACTGAATTTTTCTAACCATTGAAATGCAATGGTATTTGCAAAACTTTTAACGATGAAATTATGCTACTGTATGATTTATCTATTCAAATCAACAATAAACATTCCTTTTTTGTTGTTATTGTTCAGTAAATTTTTGAAATTTAATAAATTTTTTGAAAATTTCACTTTCAATGAATAATATAAACGTGTGCTGTATATGAAAAGTGGAATTTTAATTAGTAAAAATCTTTCAGTGTTAATTTCGCACTATTTGCTTTTATTGCATTTTTTTAAAACTTGTTTGTTTCTTTGATCGTTTTCATTTTTCCTTTACTTGAAACTTTTCAGCTTTTGGCTTGCTTCATTCCTTTGATCGCTCATTTGTTTTTTTCTGCTTGAAAGAGTTTTTCTTTTAAAAAGAATCTCTACTGCACTATCACATTCACTTTTATTATTATTATTATCTTTTATTACTTTTATTATTATTGTTAATTATTATTATCACAAATGATTATTTCATTGATAATATGATTATCTCTTAAAATGTTGTTTTTTTTTTACTTTTAGTAGTATTCTTCAAATAAAGTAGAGTGAATTTATAGGTTTTCTTTTCGTTTTTTTTAAATATGCTTTCCACTTTCCTATTTCCTTCTTTCTTTCTTGCTCTCTCTCTCTCTCTCTCTCTCTCTCTCTGTGAAACATATCACTTTTCAAATGTCTTATACTGTTGCACAGGGGTGCTGTATGTTTGCTTCTATTTGTTATGTTTTCATTTTTCATTGTATTTTAGGTATAATTAAAATTTTTTTCTCCAAAAAAATTTTATTATATCTTTTCTTCACATCTTATTGTATGATATAATTTTCTTGTTTTTTTACACAATTTCTTTCTTTCTTTTTTTTTTCTTAAAAAATGATTCCTTCATATTTGTGTATCAGAAATGATTGATCGATTGATTGTTTGACCGATTGCATAATGCAAGGAAAAAAAGAATTGTAAACTTTTGGCATATCGTGTTTTGTTTTTTTTTTCTTTTTTAATGTTCTTTTATCCAATTATCCGCTGCTGCATTTGAATTTATCACTAATTTGAAATGAATGTTTTCGAATAAAATAATTATGTGTAACGCATTGATTGTTGATTCTTTTGTTTGTTAAAATTAACAATTTAAATTAATTAATATTGAAGCGATTTAAGCTTTTTTTTTGGAAGTATGCATTTTATACATCTTCCTTTTCCTCTAAATGGTAATATCAAATGAGGAACGATGTATTTAATAAAAAAAAATAAATAACATCATTTCAACTACTAAATATAATATCAGTGTTTTTTTGTGTTATTATTATTATTATTATTTTAATACTTTATGTTAATTTTATTTTAGCACAAATTTCCTTGTGCACATATGGCTAATGATGTGACAAAGCAAAAGTAACGTACTGAAATAACTTTCAAAGCATTTCGAAACTTTTTTTGTTTGGAAATGAAATTGAAATGTGAAATTTGTGCGTGTCACACAGTTTTGCGTGCTATTGTTTGATCGAGCATGTTGATCTGATGTAGAGCTTAAATTATTGGCTTATTTGCGCAGAGCATTGATGTGTGTGTGAGTGAGTATTATTAGCCTGTCCACCCTGTGCCGCCTCCGCAATGTGTATGTAATGTTTGCTTGAGGAAGGGAAAGGTCGTCGTCGTTTGGGTAGTGTCCAGTGTCCACCATGCATGTGATGTGATGATGTGGGGGAGGGAGAAGTCACAGATTGAATTAGGTCGCTACACAGCTGTTACCATATTGCATGAAAATGTGAGTGAAATTAGGAATGGGGATGGTGAAGTAAGTTTATCGCTCATTTCTAATTTTGAAATGAGAGAATTGAACGGCTGACTGACTGATTGCTTCTTCCCTTTTTTCCTTTTTTTTTTTTTTTTAAAAAAAGCAAAAAAAGAAAAAGAACGGTCTCACTTTATTTTCCCTTTTTCTTAAAGCACCAGAAAAGTAATTCATAAAATGCTACTACTTTCTTCTTGCGGTGCTAAAGGTGTAAAATGCGTAGAGTGATGGTTGCTAGCTGAAAGCATCGAAAAAAAAAGCTAATTCATAAAACGCTTACTTTTCATTTAAAATACTGGAAAAGTAGAAATTTCATAAAGAAGAAAAAAAAACATATTACTTCATTGAGTATCTTGAAATCAGTGGACTGATTGCTAGATTAATGTACTGAAAAACGAATTTTTTGCAAAATGCTTACTTTTCATTTCAAATAATGGAAAAGTAATTTAAAAAAAAAAAAACGTACTACTTCTTTCAGTATCCAAAAAGCAACAGGAAAGTACGTGGGAGGAGGGAAAAAAAGTATTATAATTTTTCAGAAAGCAATTGTGTGTGATAAGGAATAAATTACGGTGCAATCGTCGATAGATTTGTATTTTCAATTTTTTTTTTTTGAAAAGAATTGAATTGAGAGAGAAAAAACCATTTTCAATGTATAACAACAACCAATAAAAATGATATCAATGCCATTATTATTATTATTACTATGCCTGAAAATTAAATTTGAAAATATCAATGAATGAATTGAGAATTAAATTTGCAATAAGAAAGAGTGAATTAGTTGAAAAAAGCTTTAAAATTCTCCATTGACAACGAGACAACTATGAAAAATCTAGTCTGTAAAACATGCAAATAAATGATCGAAGCAAGCAAAAGTGTTCATCATTACAAACAAATTCGATCGACGAACACATCTGTTCGTAAGTGTGCTTGGGTGTGTGTGTGTGTGTGTGTGTGTGTGTGTGTCTGTGTGTGTATGTGTGTGTGTGTGTATGAAAAATAAATTAGTTAAAAGAGACAATAAATTTTTTCAGAAATTTTTCAAGTTACTGTTGAAGAAGTTATTTCGCTTCTTTCTTTTTCGTTTTTTTTTTATTCATCTTTAATGATAGTGGTAAATTTGCATTAACATTTATTGCTATACCAACCATTTCATTTATTTTTTTCAAAAATCTAACAAAAATTATTTCGAAATTTCAGGAATAATTTTGTTCCTATAGAGAAAAAAAGCAATTTTTCATTCTCTCATTTTTTTTTTGTTGACAATTTATAAATCAAAAAAAAAAAAAGGAAAGAAAGAAAGGAAGAAAAATGGCAAGTGCTATTTTGATAATCTTCTTCTTTTTCACTAATTCTCCTCACTTCTTATGCACTCTCTTCTCACATGAAAATTTTACGAAGTGATGAGTAATAAGAGTAATAGCTAATAGTTTTTGGCGTATGCATCATAGTAAGCACCTGGCGCATGCCGTTGAGAAACATTATAAACGTCAAATTGACCATCTGCCCTTTTTCCTTTTTTTTTTCCTTTTCGTTTTTTTTTCTTTTTGATTGAACTGCTTGCTCGGAATGAAATTTTGCTGGAATTAGCATATTAAAATGAATTCTTTCCTTCACTCATAATAGAAACGATAATTTATTGAATTAACTTCAAAATCCTTCTTTTCATATTTTGATAGTAATAATGATAACTGTGTTAGTAGTAGTAATAATAATAACCGTAATGATATTGCTATATATTTATATTTTGTCACTTTTATAAGTAAGTATTTGGATGAACGTGAACGTGAAGTGGAGGAATGCGAAATGGATGAGCGTGAAGTGGAGGAATGCGAAATGGAAACGTGAAGTGGAGGAATGCGAAATGGATGAGCGTGAAGTGGAGGAATGCGAAATGGAAACGTGAAGTGGAGGAATGCGAAATGGAAACGTGAAGTGGAGGAATGCGAAATGGATGAGCGTGAAGTGGAGGAATGCGAAATGGAAACGTGAAGTGGAGGAATGCGAAATGGAAACGTGAAGTGGAGGAATGCGAAATGGATGAGCGTGAAGTGGAGGAATGCGAAATGGAAACGTGAAGTGGAGGAACGCGAAATGGATGAGCGTGAAATGGAGGAATGCGAAATGGATGAGCGTGAAATGGAGGAATGCGAAATGGATGAGCGTGAAATGTTAATAATTTTGAATTATTAATGTTAATGATTTGAAGGAAAATATTGCACTGCAAAATAATTTCAGATGTAATATTCCGTGATCGAAGATTGTTTCATTCACTTTGCAAATTATAGCATTCATTTTCCAGAAGATGTCGTTGAAAGATCTCATCAAAATTTTATCCTTCTCCATTACGCTTGTTGTAATGGAAGTGCACAATTGCTAGAAGGCACACAATTTCGCATCGCTTAAAACTTCAACTCATTTATGCTTTGTTGTAATTTTTGTAAAATTTTAAAATTCTATCAAAATTTCAAACTTTACTATAAAACGATGTAAATTAATGGAGAAAGTTGAGAAGGAAAAATAAATTGTAGCAAAAAAAAAATCACTATTTGCTAAAGAATGGGTGCTCTTTGTATAAATACATAGAAATAAAAATTAAGTAGAAAAAAAAACGAAATTTGTGCAAAAAAAAAAAAATGAAAATTATTCGCATGCAATTAGCCGCAATGATAATTTTAAGCAAACGCTATTTACAATTCCAATTAATTTATCTTTAATTTGGATTCATTTTGCTTTATTAAATTGTTTTAATCTTTTTTTTTGTTAAAGCAAAAAAGATAGTCATCTAATTTCCACCTATTCTATCAGTATTCTGTTTGCAAATTTAATTTTCAATCCATCAAATCTCTCTCTCTCTCTCTCTCTGTCTCTCTCTCTCGTTTATTTGCTTAGCAGCAATTTCGTTTCGCAAATGTTTCTTTTCAATTTCTTCCGGTGGAAGTTTTCATTCTTTCTTTTTCTTTCCCCTCATCCTTCGAGTTGATGAGAGTGATGTGATGATGCAATAGCACCTGTTCCCACTTCATCATCACCTCCTACCTCCTCCATTCATCCTTGTAGCATCACCTCTCTTCCATGAATTTCTCATAAATTTTTCTTTTGTTTTTTTTTTCTTTTCACTGAACAAAAAAAAAAAAGTGATTTTAAAAGGGATCATCCGAGTGGACGAGTGAAATGAAATGGCTGAAGACGATTGTGTCATTTCATCTTCTCATCAAAAATAAATTATCATATTTCACAAAACAAAAGAAAAAATTATAATTTATTCATAAATGATGATAAAAAGATTTTAGTCAAATAAGAACTTTAAAATAAATTATCATATTTCACAAAAGAAAAAATTATAATTTATTCATAAATGATGATAAAAAGATTTTATCAAATAAGAACTTCAAATATTAAATATTTTAAAATTTTAAACTAATTATTTAGCAAGTGATAAATTTGTGCTAGAAATATTCATTCAAAACAGTGGCAAATCGTATCATTCTATTCTCATCGTTTATCAGGCTAATTTTATTACTATCATTTGTTACTGTTATTGGTTTTATTGTTATTGCTATTGCTATTTATTAATTACAGATAACTGAATTCATGTATGATGAAAATTTTCGAAAATAGTTGAAATTAACTCTTAATTAATTGCCAATACAAAAGAGGAAAATTGAAAAAATGAAAAGCTGAAATATATGCTTATGTATTTCACTTTACGTGTTGTAGCAATGGGTCATAACTAACTGTAGCTCTTTTTTTCTTTTTTTTTGCATATCCACCACGCAACTTTCACGTATAGCAAACAGAATGATGGATGGAGAGAGAGAGAGAGAGAGGGAGAGAAGGAAAAAGAGAAACAAAAGGATAGGAGATGAGTGGAATGATTTTGTAGTGCGTTTGATATCTTTGAAGTGTGCGACAACAAATTATTACCTTCAACTTCTTCCTTGGTGTGGAATTTGCTAATACAGCTAATGATTTCATAACTTTGTTACTCGTTCAATTTGCGAAAAAAATAAAAAATAAAAATAAAAATTGAGGAATTGTTGAAACGAAAGAAAAAAAAAGGAGAAAAAAAAGGAAGGGACGTTTTAAATGTTCTTTAAATGCAACCGCTCAAATATTCATTAATGCACATGAGATATATGAATCTATTGATTTCGAAAATAAGAACAAATAGATAAACAAACAAATAAATAAACAAACAAATTCGCTTATTAGCTAATTGAAATCTGTAAATTTATTCTATGACACATGGAGTTTTTTTTTTGCAACTGTTTACAACAGTGAATATATTTGAATCAAAAAATGAGAGGAAATAATTTTTAAAAAAAAATAGATTTATTGAAATAATTCGAAAAAGATTGCTAAGAGCTTCAAATGTTTGCGTAGTTTTCTTCTTTTGATTTTGTTTTGTTTCGACTTATGTTGCTGCACCCACTCATTCGTTGTTAATGAATTCATTAATGTGATGCATAAAGAAGTAAGTAAGTAAGTAAGTTGGTTGATGTGAGCAGATGGTACGAACGGCATAAGTGAGTTGTGAAAGAGAGACCGCCCGGATCAGTGGAACTTTCCTCCCTTTTCTCCTCTTTTTCACATTAAAATAATATTCCTCTCTCTCTCTCTCTCTCTCTCTCTCTCTTTCACTTTCATTGTGCTGTGAAAATTAGAAAGTTTTGTCTTTCTTCTACGGAGAATTTTACACTTACACGCATACACACGTACACGCACACACGCACGCATTCATTTTCATCTAAAGGAAGTGTTAATTGATCAATCATTACGGCTGATTACATTGATTTAGACGTAGTAGACGTGATCCATCCAGATCACGGAATGTTGTTGAATGATCGAAGGAACGTGGTATGTATAAACGTTACACTTCTCCTCGTAAACGTCAATTATTCAGAGTGATTCGGTTTGTTTCACGTCAAAAGTGTACCGACACTAATAATTCACTGTAAATACTTCGTTACGGTGACATTTTCCCTAGCAAAATATTGTAAGCGTGAAAAAATTTCACTCTTCACGAAAAAAAAAGGAAGAGGGAAGTGAAAATAATAATTAATTAAATAAATTGAAATGAATGATAATGGAAAGTTGCATTATCGATTGACTGATAATTTGATAATTCGCTGGAATGAGCGCTGATACTGCGCGGTTACATTTGCATCAATTACTGAAGTAGCAAGTAGCAGCAAGTTCATGTCGTTGTTGACAGTTTTTATTGGCGTGCGACAATGGACTGATGACGGCGGCGCACTTGTCCGATCGCATTCCTCCTTATCACTCAACTCACTCAATCGATTCAAATTTGCTTCAGCTAAATATCATCACTTCAGTGAAGCACACAAATTCCTTCAAATTTTTCTACATTTTCCAATAAATTTTACACCAAATTAAAGCAAAAAAAAAATGTATTTTAAGTAATTAATTACTCAAGGAATACTACTTACTGTTTATTATTGGAATAAATAAGTTAAAAATAATAAAATTAATTATTAATTACATGTTATTTATTATTACACATAGCATTTCAAGGCAAAAGAAAGGATGGATTTTTTTTTTTGAAACTTAACTTTTGCAGTAACATACTTTGAATGATAAATGATTTGCATAAAATTCCAGGATACGCCAAAAATGCTTGAAACATTTTTTCTTCATTCCTATAAATACAACAGTGTTGTATGATAGTTCATCCGTTTTCCCACTCCTAATGAATTGATCAATCAGTGATCGGACATACAGATTTCTCTTTTTGCAGTTCAACGTTTTCCTTGATAGTTTTTAAATGTTACCGTAAAATTGCAATTTCATCTGCTTCATGAAAATCATTTAAGTGATATATGGAAGTGGAAGATTTCACTGATAAGCAAAATTCGTCATTATCATCAGCATTATCGCTATCACTATAATGTGATTGATAAGCGATATTCGTCGTCATCATCATCATCATCATCGTCATCAGCATTATCGCTATCACTATAATGTGATTGATAAGCGATATTCGTCGTCATCATCATCATCATCGTCATCAGCATTATCGCTATCACTATAATGTGATTGATAAGCGATATTCGTCGTCATCATCATCATCATCATCGTCATCAGCATTATCGCTATCACTATAATGTGATTGATAAGCGATATTCGTCGTCATCATCATCATCGCCATCGTCATCAGCATTATCGCTATCACTATAATGTGATTGATAAGCGATATATTCATCATCATCATTACCACCACAGACATTGTCATCATCATCAGCATTATCACTATCATCATTATCATCAACATCATCATCAACAATAATTATCATCATCATCAACATCAGCAGCAGCCTTATCATTATCACCATTATCATTATCGTGAATTAATCTAATTATCACATTTATATAAAATTGCTAAATTCTATTTCTATTTTTCTATCAAATTTTCAAATTTTATTTCAATACGCATGCACTGAATGTGAAATTTTGCAACGAAAAACCACGTATTTACTTTAATGAAAATTGAAGAGTTGTTGAAATCGATTTGTTCGGGCTAGAAAATATTTTTCAAGTGACGCAAGATATCAATCACTTCACTTTCAAAAATTGTGTAAACTTTCAAACTGACAAACTTCATTGATTAGCAAAATGGCTAGTTAGTTAAGCAAGCAAGCTAGCAAGCAAGCAATCGGTTTATTGCTATTTACTTCTCACTTTTCGGTTTATTGTTGTTTACTTCTCACTTTTTCGCCTTTTCATTTTGTATGAAAAATAAAAGCTTTCTTCCACTGAAATTTGGGAAATGAATTTCAATTGTACAACTAACGCAATTTTGCCTTTTCCTTCGATCAGTGCGATTGAAATAGCTTAAAATTTATCAAAATTTATTAGCACTCATTGAAATTTACAAGGAAGCAAAATTTTAATCATCCAAAAAATTTAGAGAAATAAAAAAAGCATTGCTATCACTTTTTAGTTTCACCAATGATTTGCCTTTTTTTTCCCCTAATATTGTAAATAAAATATTTTCCTTTATCAGATTTGTGATGATAGGAGGCGAGAGAGAGAGAGAAAGTGAGAGAAAGTGAAATTTTTGAAATTATATTCTCGTTCATTTGTTTCATTTTATCATGCAAAAATTTCAACTGTACACCTTCAGAATTAGTTTAATTTTTAGATGAAAATTTTCACGTGTAAATTAGCTTCTTGTATTGTTTGTTTGTAACTCTCTAATACTTCAACTATTATTACTCAAATCATTGAATGTTAAAAGTGAGTTAGTAATTCATTGTTTTGCAACGTTTTCCTTTGTTCTATTACCTTTTCTCACAAAATTTAAATTTAAATTTTCTCCTCTTTTATTGTTAAATTAATTAAAATCTATTTATTATGCGTGTTTTTTTCTTGAAAAATTTTCTCAGTACGTTTACACGTTTTATGTAATATCATACGAGAAATATTTCACCAATTAACGCATAATAATTAATTAAAATTAATTAATCGTTTGATGTAAACGGAAATATTTTTTCCCTTTTAGCTCGTATACGCCAAAATATAACTATCGTACGTAATCAACTTTTACACGTCACGTTGTAATTGACATACATACGTAAAAGGGCGAGCAAAAAAAAAGCGAAAAAAATCTCGATTTCATCTAATCTATTCAATAGTTTAGTGAAGCAATAAGCGTAAAAGTGTAAAAGTTAATTCATTCATATTTGTGAAGAAAAGTAAAAATGACAAATTTTATTATTTTTTAATTAATTATTAGTACTTAAATTTTTTTTCTGATATTTTACCTTTTACATTTTGTGGAAAGAAATGACAAAAGTAGGAGCAATTGGTAGTGTTTACCAACGTATACGCTACTTTGACGAACCATTTGCGTATGTTTGCGCAAACCATCAAGTGGACAATTACTGCTCATATTGTCTGACCAAATCGGATAAATGCAAACTTTACAAGTGTTCCAAATGCAAATTAGCACGATATTGCAATAAGGTAAAAAATCACTTACGTTAATCTTTGACCTCTGTTACTACATGAATAATAATTGCATTTAGTGATTGGGCGTTCGTTTTGTGAAATTTTCCATAAAATTTCAGTTGTAAAATTTAGTGCAGTGAATTATCTTTTTCCTTTTATTATTTCCAAAATTTTCTATGAAATGTCAATTTTTATTTTTTTCAGTTCCATATCCTTAAAATAATCCTTAAATTTCAATTATTAAATTTAGTGCAAAGAATTGCAATTTTTTTCTTTTTAATTAAATTAATATGCTATTGTGCAATAAGGCACATTTCCTACGCCAAATCTTTGGTGCTAAATTTAAAGTACTGAATTATTCCTTTCCTCTTTTTAATTAAATTATTATGACGTTGTAAGTGAGTTTGCGCATGCAACAATCTTTACCTTTGATCATTGATCCATTGTCGATAGAGCAATTATGATATATATGTTGTTCGTAAAAATTTGATTAGTTGCAAATTTTTTTCCTTCCTAAATTTTATTAAATTTACGAAAAATTTTTGTTAGAAAAAAAAGGACAACTAAACGAATGGAAATTTGTGTAAATAAATTTCTAAAATAAAAATATTCAAATAAAATTTTATTATTACTCGAAGAAATGTCAATGTTTGGCGTGGCGAAAGTATCATCGTGCGGAGTGTCAACGATTGGTAGCAGTCTTCCCGAATCTACCGCTTTCCGAGGTGCTCTTTCTCAGTCGCATAATCGATAAAGTATTATTCATCGAGCAAAATGGTGATTTGTATCAGTGGGAGAGAGATCGAAGATGGTGTGATCTAATGGATCATCAAGAGGAGATTCGTAACGATCGGGTAATGCAAAATGAAAATATAAAAACTATTGAAATGTTCAATAATTTTTTTTTTTAAAAAAAACTGACGGAGTAAATAGAAACAAAGGAATGAAGAACAGAATTTAAAAATTAAAAAGCAAAAAAGAATGAGGCGTTTTTTTTAACGAATAATTTACAAAAACTTTTTCTTTTTACAGTTAAAATATGAGCGTTTTGAAAAAATTTACAATAAAATGGCAATATTTCGTAAAGATGAAATGATTGAGCGAGAGAAATTTTATGAAATATTTTGCAAAACAACAATCAATTCACATTCAATACATAGTAATGCTGGCGATGAAATTGGTCTAGCGCTTGATTTAGGTAATTTGTTCATTTCCTTTTTTTTATTTTCTTCAAAAAAAAATGATTTTCGAACTAATTGTTTATTTGGAATTATCTATTAGGTAGTAGCAGTTGAGGGACAAATTAATTAATTTGCACTTTTTTCAATCAACTCATTTAAATTTCTTTCATGTTAAATTTCATTTACACTCATTATAGAGTGAAATTTTTTTTTTATTCCAATCTCGAACAGCTAATTGCAAATTCAAAATGGCTAATTGCAATTTCAAATATCTAATTAATGAGATAATGGATGTAAGAAGACTTGATGGTTTCATTTTTTTTTCTCTCAATTTATTTTGTTTCAATTTTAGCAACTAAAAAATTTATTGCATCAGGGATGGGTGTGTGCGTGTGTGTCAAGTTAATTAATTTTGAGCTTTGAAATGCAGCAGCTAGCTCTGTTTGACCTTCGAGTTTTAGAGTATAAATTAAAATAAAAATACAATAAAGTTGCATATACCACTGAAATCGCTTGAGAGTAGCATGTTAATTACAATTGCAAAGCTCGAGCTTCATCTTTCTCCCTCCTTCACTTCCCTAAAATTTCAACAAGTTTAGAGTAAAATTAATTTTAGGAGTATCCGCTTACGATCACTCCTGTCGTCCTAATTGTTCGCTTGTTTTTGACGGAGTTCATGCCTATCTAAGGCCACTGACATCAGAAACGAATGCAGCCGATATACATACAGCACGTATCAGTTATATTGACATTGGCCGTTCACGTTATCAACGTCAAAAAGAACTCAAATTAAAATGGTATTTGACACATATTGCTATTTCGTCTTTTTTTCTCATTAAAATTAATTAATGATTTTAGTGAAATAATTGTTTGTAACAAACAACTATCTATCATCATTGATTTGAAATTTACAAAATGAATTCAATTAAAAATATTTCATCAAAGTTACATATTAACTCTACATATATATATATATATATAGGTGCAAATTCTCCATTTTAAAATTTGCTATGGATGATGAATGATTGCACGATGATGACGATAGCGATAATGATGATAGTGGTGGTGGTGATAAGGTGATAAAAATGATTAATAATTATAGGTATTTTGATTGTCAGTGTGATCGTTGCGTGGATCCAATGGATGACATTCTAACAGCAATACGTTGCATGAATGACCAATGCGACGAACCATTGATCATAACGGAAGCTTCGGAACCGATAGCAATCACATGTGCGAAATGTATGCAAATTACGGATATTGATCGTGTGAAAAAATGTCAGGAATTAATGCTCAATCTTCCGGTACAATTTAGCATCGGAAGTGATGCAAACGATGTATGTTAATTTTTTTTTTTTGAAATTTTAAATTTCATCCCTTCTTTTCTCCTAGCAATTTAAAGTTTTGTGGACTTCTTTTTTTTTTTGCTTTTCTCATAAATTTAAATGTGTGAAAATAGAGGAGAGGAATTTAGTGCAAAAAGCTTACAGATTGAGAAGAAGCTTAATGAAGCAATGCAATATTTGCATCCAAAAAACGTGTATGTTACACGTTTGCAAGCAGCACTGCTACATTTTACCGGTACATTCACTGAAAATTTATTGTTTGTGCAAAAAAGTGTGTATGAAAATTATCGACTGTAAGTGTTTTAATTATTCCATTAAAATTTCAAAAATAGAAAGTTTAACGTTTTAATGTGGAATATTGCTTGAAAAAAAACAAGATTAAAAGAATTTTTTTAATGTAAAACTTAAGAAATGATTTTTTGGGTTTAAGTTCTTTCAAAGTTAAGTTTAGGAATTGAGTTTAAGTTTGTTGTTTTTTTTTTTGGAAATGTAACGTGGGCAAATGTTGTAAAATTTTTGCAGTGAATGAAACATTTTTTTTTTGTAACAGGCACTATTGTAATGAATGGGAAAAGAATGTGGTGTGCACTTTTAAATTATTAGCTAACATACATTGAATAACAAATTTTAAAAAAAATTATTTTGAGAAAAGATATGCTAATTTTTATTTCAGATGTTTTCCACAATGTGATAGACATCTCGCGTATCAATTGTTAAAAATTGTTAAATCACATATCGAAAAGGGTGAGAGGAAAGAAGTAAGCCTAATCTTGCAGTGCTAATTAATTTCAAAAACTTAACCGCTCCTCTCGTTGCACTTACACTTACCTTACACTAACACTTACTTACCTTACTTACTTACATACACTTACTTACACTTACCTTATACTTACACTTACTCCACACTTACTTACTCTGTTTATCATTCAATCATCTACTCATTTAATTTAGAGTGAACTTCCTTTTTTTTTAGGTATAAATTTTTTCATTTGAGGCTATATCGTATGCGTACGAGGCGATGAGTATATTTGAAGTGTGCTTTGGTCTCAATCATCCGTACTACCTGCAAACACTTGCTCTTTGGACATTTCTGGATCAGAAAATTCCAAAAACCGATGACGAACTGATTGCATTGATGAATTTTCGTTCTAATAAACCAGTCGATCTGTCTGAAATTTTGCTAAAACAAGATTAAATTTACTTTTTCACCCTCATTTCACCTACACTTTTATCCCCTTCGTTTTACCAATATTTTTTTCAACATTTTATTTCGTAACTTATCTAATTTGCATTCTGTCTATTGCTGCTCTATAAGTTCTCGTCATAAATAAGTGAGCATTAATGTGATAACAAAGAAAAAACAGTCATAAAATATTGCTTTTTATGCATTCCAAATTTCAGCATTAGAAAGGTTGTAGAAGGTAATTGCTTGTAAATTTCAAAAATTATACATAAAATTTTCAAAATTGCGCTCAATATTGGTAAACATGAGAGATTGGCTGTGAGATTTGTATTTCATTTTGTTAATATTTAAAAATTTTTAAAATTTTATTTTACAATAACTATGGTTGTTAGTTTTCTATTCTGCCCACTTATTGTGTTGCATTCATTTTCCCACCTACCTTGCAATACTTTAGTATTTTACACATTTTAAAAAAAATAGGAATTGAAATAATTAATATCAAAATTGTTTTACACTGTATTTTTTTGTAGCTCAAAAAAAAAAATTGTGCGTACGTGTAGGTGTACGTTCATGTGCGTCGTCCTGATACAGACATTTCCATACTATAAAACATATGAAATTTAATTAGCTATATTAAATTTTGAAGGGAAGTGGCATTTTTTTCTTTCATCATCAATGTATGCAAATTTCAAAATGAAAAATCGCTTTGAAATTTGCTTGTAAATAACCCTGATAAGTGTAACACACTGCTACAACAATTTCCTAGTGATGAAATTTTACGCTTGAAATAAATAATTGAAATTTGATTATGTTACAATTTACAACAAATTCACATTTCAAATCACTGAATAGAAATATTTTAAATGAGTAGCCTAATTTTTCATTAATTTTAATTATTAACGTGAAATAACACACACACACATTAACATACAAGAAACGATTTACTTTGCATTTTCATTGATTTATATTAATTCGATATAAGGTAACCAGTAGCTGCTTATCCACTGCAATTAGCGCATCATCGTCCGGCACAAGCGCAAATGTTTGATATGCAATGGATTGCTTCATTAATATCTTCAAATTATCTAATTCAATTGCACACAGTTGCTGATTACTTCCACAAATAATTAAATTAGCATTTTTGGCAAAAACAGGATGAATAGGAATATCCAAGACACTAATTGAATGACCATTATCCGGTATCACTAATCCCTGAAATAATTTCTTTTTCTCACTTTTTCTTTATAGAATAGATTAATTTTGTAATTTTAGTAAAAAAAAATGGAAAATAAAAGATATGAAATCGAAATCATTCAAGCTATTACAATTTGTGCATTGAAACATATAGCTCATTAACGATAGCATAGAAAATTTTTTGAATTATTAAATTTTTATGCTATTAATTAACTATTCCTGTGGCAACTTGAAGCGAATAACAAATAACCGTGTGTGTGTGTGTGTGTGTGTGTGTGTGTGTGTGTGTGTGTGTGTGTGTGTGTGTGTGTGTGTGTGTGTGGAATGAATTAAAAAAAATGAATAATATAATTTTCCGTTTAAAAGTTTAAAAAATTCTCCAACCACGCAAAATGTTTCATTAACATTTGATCAAATATAGTAACTCCTATCCACTGCATTGTAGCAGTACTGTTCAAATTACTGTAGAATTATCACCATAAATACAGTACCATTCAGACACTGTACAAAATATTCAGATACTACTAGGGAAAGTTCAATGTTAAGAAAAATATTTTAAAATCGTTGGAAAAAAAATCCTAAACCTTTCCGGAAGTTGTTGCAGCAATGGTACAGTCTGAGATGTGCGTGACGACTTCAATACAATCAATTTCGAAATGAAACAATGAAATTGTTAAGTCCGGAAGTGTTGCACTCCAAATTGCACCCATTTCACTACCAATAAGCAACCGGTCTTTAGCGACACATAGCGATGTCAAGCCTGAAATGACAAATTAATTAACAATTAATTGTCTCATAGCACGAAACCTCAAAATTATTTCATCGGATAAAATTTAAATTGCGTTTCATTTTAACATGCAAAATGCTTTCTGTTTCATTTTAAATTAAAATTTTGATTGAAAAAAAATCAAAAGTTGAAAAATTTGGAAAAAAAAATTGAAAATTTACCTCTAAATGATCGTTGATTTGGAATTTTATTATATTTTGGCAAAAAAAAAATAGTCATTTCTTGTTCAAACTATGAATTTTCAATTTCTTTTTTCATTTCATCGATCAATATGCATTTTATGTTTACCGATATATTTAGATGATGTATTGGATTTCCTGATATTACGGGGAAGATTCAGGATGGTAACTAATTTAGAATGCTTCGCCTCTAGTGCTGCCGATTTCAGGCTGTGAATGATAATTCGACCATCTAATGACACTGAGACAAGTTGCTGTGATGGAGAAAGCCATTCGAGTGCTGTTACTGACAGGGTATGAGCCTGAAATCCTACCGGATTTCCTAAATTTACATATTATTCCTATAATTTTGCAAACAATCAGCCTAATGCCATTCAACAACTGCCTCCTCTCATTATCTCAATAATTAATATAATTAATTACTCAACTTATGCACTAAAACAAAGCTACACTTTTAAAATCACTGATTCTCACGGTGGATAATGAAAAGTGGAAAAAAAGCAATTATTAATAGTTCTAATTTTAATTATTAATAGTTCATAATTAGTATTTGCATTATTCATACCTCGTTTGTTGATATGATTTCACCATTTAAAATTATCAAAATATGACCTGTTATTAGGCCTACTGCAATCAAACCTTGTGGACCGTATCTGCAAGTAAGTGAGGATGAGAAAGAGAAGAAATGATTAAATTGAAAGCTATTCCACTCCTTCTCAACCAAATACATTTTGTCAAAAATTGAAATTTGTTGAAAATGAAATATTGAAATGCTCAATTATGCATTACCGTACCGTAAAACTGTTGGACAGCTTGAAAGTGTCAAATGTCCGACTGTACGACGTTGCCAAAACGTAATGATACCGTTATGTGAGCACCACGTATCGTGATATCCTTCAGCAAACAGGAATGCTACACGTCCATTTGGGCCACATGCGATATTGCTTAATGGTAAGTGATTGTCCTTCTACAACGAATTCAATTATTTTATAATTAATTAAAGCTCATTTAAATTTAATGCAAAATTTACTTAACGATAACTAACACCATTCTGTATGAAAACAACGACTTTTTAAAATCATTTCATAATTAATTAATTAAGATTAATTAAAATTAGTGTAGGAATTTTGGTGGGGAAAAAAACGCTACGTAAGTTCTTTGTATGGAAATAATTAACCTTAAACAATCATATTCATTTTTCCTATTAATTATTAGCAATTAAAATTTTTTTCCTTCCTCATTTGCAAAACATTAAAAGAATAATGCATTCCCAAGATATTTGCTTTTTTTTTTTTTAAATTTATCTCTTACATATTTGTTTCTTTTTTTAATATTTATTGATTTGAATTTTTTTAATTTTATGCAAATATATTTATTTTCCATGGCATCTAATATAAACTCTCATGTAATTGCTAAGAAATTATTAATTTAAGGAAGAAAAAAGAGAAGCGTGATGTGAATGTTTCTTTTTTCATGTAAGTTAGAATTTTTTAAGTACATTTAAGTTTTTTTTTTCACTTTTAAATTATTAATTAATAATTTCAATAACCTGTGATAATTGAAATTGCTTCGTTATCGATAGCGTTACCGAATCGGTGCAATGAAAAATGTTCAATCGCTCAAGCACATTCAATTCCTCATTATTACTCTTTACTGTTACTAGTAGTAAATTCAGTACTTCAGTACTGATATCACCTTTTAGCACGCTGCTTGCAGAAGTTTGCAATTGCTCAGTTTGCGTGCCAACACTAACACATCGCATTGTATTACATCCTCAAAAGAAACAAAAAAAAGAAAAGGAAAAAAAATGATCGTTTTCATTTAACTGAAATGAAAATTTCCTAGAAGTAACCAACCAACTTTTTCTTTTGTTTAATTTTATTTGCTTAAAATGCAAAATTAAAATGTTCAGTTAGTAAATGCGCTCAATGATAATAATCACTTATCGAATAAACTGTTAGTTGCAAAAGTTAAAATTTCAAAAAAATTTTTTTTTTTTGCACATTAATGGTTTATTAGAATATTGATTGCCCATCAATAAATGTCACTTTAAAAAAGAAGAATGAAATTTTCAATCTTAAATCAATCAATATCATGATCTATTCTGCGAGGAGAAAATGCGAAAAAAAAATGATTGAAAAAGATAAGTGTGAGAAGTGAAAAAGATTTATGTCAATGAAAATGCATGCAATTTGCTAAAATATCGAAGAGCTCAATAAGTTTAAGAAAAAAGGAAACTCAAAAATAAATTTTTAAAAATTAACAATTTAAAAAAAAAGCAAGAAAGTGCTGTAATACCTTGATGATGAAATTCACAACGGTCAGTTAACACTGCACAGTCCACTTTTTCAGCAATTTTTTTCTCTTTGCTTGCAACAAATGTGCTCGGTCCAACACAATCGTCCATTAATTCTTTTCAAATTTTGCTCTTTAAAATTGAAAAGGAAAAAAATGAAATTACCAAAAAATTTCTAGAGATAGGAATTTAACTTTGAAAAAAAAAACGGAAACAAAAGTGCGCTTAACATTTCCGGAGGCGAGGATTGAGCGCTAAAAAATGAAACACATTTTGCTCAGCCATTAGTTGTTGAAGTTGAGGTGAGTGGGTAATTTATGGCGAATATTCATTTGGAATAAATTTTCAATAAATTATTAACCGATAGCTTTCACACGACTATTTCAACAATTATGAAATTATTAAAAAAAAAAAAGGAAAAAGTTTATTATCTCAGAAATTCCACCAGCGGTAAGTTGTTCTTGTCTTCCTGGCCTGAGTTATGCCTGAATGTAAAGTATGAAGTGAAATGAGCTAAGGTCAAAATGCGTGCATGAAGATGAAAGCTAAGGTGAATTGATTAATAAATTGAAGCTAAGCTTACAGAGCCTTATAGCAAGCAATATCCAGTTGCTAAGCAACAAAACAACTCGCAGTACAGTTAGATTTAACTTCTCAATCATTTTCAGTCTAGTCTAGGCTTTTCGGTCTATCAAGTGAAGAAGCACCCTAAGCAAAATTAGCCATTTGCTCTTTTCATTTCATTTTTCTCTTAATTTTACGCGTTTAAAATTTTGGTTTTGTTGAAGCGAAAGATTGTAAATTGGTGCATTCCTGATAAATGATATAACTGGGTTTTCTGTAAATGAATATAAATATATAAAATGAATTGATAATTGATTATCGATAGATTGATTGATAATTATCTGGATTTTGATTATCTCTATTGTTACTAAATTGGTAAATGAATTGATAATTCATTGTCTTACTGATGTATCATTGGCTGTTCGAACTATTTTATAAGCATTTATTGCTGCAATAATTTAATAAGGAGAAGAATTGATAAACAAATTTTATTTTTAACACTTCCAAAAAAAAAACAAACAAATTCTTAACTGTTCAAGAGGTCTGTTTGAAACATTCGGTTGCTAAAAACTCACTTGTGCTTTTTCAAACTTAAAAATTGATAAATTTATGTGTGTAATTAATTATTTTCAGATAGATTAAGGTTATTTCATAGGTTGTAAATGATTGTTATTTCAGGCGAATTGATCGCAACACCTTTATGCATGTATTTTTTGCTTTAAGTAAAACGTAAACATCTCATCTTTTGTTTGATCCAAAACATTTTCACAGTGCTCCTCTTCATAACTCATTTCACAGCGGGTTTCCTCAGCGAAAAATGCTCGACCATCTCCATCTCAGACTGATGGTGCGAAAGAGAGGGGGAGGGGGGGGGGGGGGAGGAGAGGAAGCTCAGGGCGGAAAGATGAAAGGGAGACATGGTGAAGAGTTGTGTGGTCTGTCAAGAGTTGCAACTGTTACAGTGTCACCGGTGTGATAAAGAGAATTAGTGATTGGTGGTGGAGGTGATTACGTGTGGAGGAAGTAAACTGAAAAATGACGAGAAATTATTGAGTTATGTTGATAGGTGAAACTGAGAGGAGGGAAAAAAAACACGGTGTACCGTAGTCAACAACTGTAAAAAAGTGGATTAGCAATGAGCGGTACACTTTGAACTTTGTGATAAATTCGAATTTGACACTTATTAACTGTTGCGTCGCATAACATATTAAAATTTGGCCATTTTTATAACCTATACTTTAATCCGTATTGTGCACATCGAACGGTAAACAGTAATTTTACTGAAATATGAAGTGATAAAATTTAATTAGATATAATTGATGAAATATTGAAGAAAGATTATCGATTAGGTGTGTGTATCAGATAGCATGTTTTATTCATCTGTAACGGAATGTTTTATGATGTGTGCGCTTGTGACGTATCACTTGTGACGTATCAAACGATATTAATTCTCATGTCATAAATGTTCTTTTTTTTTTGTAACATGATCATGTGACAGTAAGTTTTCTTTTTTTTTTTATTTAGAATTCAAAATGAAAAGAGTAATGGTAGAGGAAAAGAAGAACTATCTGTGGAAGAATAAGAAATATGTCGCTTTACTGTTAGCAATTCAAGGATGCTTCGTTGTAATGAGAATTCGAGCTAACGGTGTATTTCACGCACAATTATGCAGATTTCACGATATGTTCTCCGCGCAGCTGCTTATGTGTGTGATCTCATATATCATTTATGGCCGAATTAAAGAGTTAGACTTTTTTTTCAATTTATATGTATTACTTTCACTTTTTTTGAAAATACTCGTTGTGAGACTTTTTTTTCAAATGCATGTGTGTGTATGGTGAAATTTGACTGAAATATTTTAGGGAAATTCCTGATAACCCTATATTTTATATTTTGTTCTCATATAATTTTTTGAAATAGATAAATGGTGGTTATGAGGAAGAGCATTACAAAGATAACCTGTAATATCGACAGTGAGGGACTTCATTTAATCTATATCATATCAGACTGAGGACAGTTGTTGAGAGTGGCTGTTGTTGTATTTTAACGCAGAACTACTAAAATCAACCAGTTGATTGGTGGCTTATTTAAGTTTGGATGTGGAATCAATAATATATTTTTCCACAAATTTAAAATAAGCACTCTAATTTGATGAAAAAAGGAGGTAATAGTGAGAAATTGGAAGAGTTAACATAAATAGACAAATCATATCAAATTTTCTTTTATCGACTTGCAAAATACGCATTATAGTTGCAGTAATTTTACTGCTTTCTCTGACAGGAGTAGAACTAATTGTGTAAACAGCATATCCCATCCTAATTAATGCACATCATTCTTTACCAGTTATCTACAAGTTTGAATTGATAACATTTGCTTGAATTTAATGATTGGTTTGAATTCAGATTGGTCCAACCGGTTGCTGTTCTTTTGCAAGACTCGCTGAAAACTTTAACTCTACTCAGCATATTGTTTTCGCATGCTTCTCTCTTATTTTTTTATATTTATCTGCAAGATGGCAGCATAATTTCTACCGTCTGGTAAGTTTTGTCTTTGTAAGGACTGTAGTTTGAAAGTACGAAAATTATTAGACCACATTTTATTAAAAAATACTCTATTTACAAAGTGGTATCATTAAACATTTAGTTCTGTAACTTATGAGCGAGTAATAACTTACTGAATATTCCTGTGAATGACTATTCCTTTGAGTGTTATCAGAATCTTCTTCATTGCACTTGACAATCGTCGGTAAAGCGTTTGCTTTGCTTCAGTTTTATCTGTCTGTCAATATATGTGCATATGGGTTTCTTCCTAGTGCTCTCAGTATTACTCGAATTTCTGAGTTCACATTGGAGTTTTCGGCTGAAATCTCTGGCTGTTTTTCAATCTAGAAAATTCAATACCACATTATCGCTTCTAATGGCATTATTTTTAACTGGTGCTGGTTTTGCTGCTACACGTCCAGCACCAGTGGTGAGTTGTTTCGTCGGAAAACATTATTCCATATAAGCTCATTCTGATTGATCATTCATTTATATTTTTGAAATTGAACAGTAGCAGGAATGAATCGTGAAAATAGATTTTTTCAGAACCAAACGACGCCATAATGCTTGGGGAAGTGTTTTTTTTTTTCAAATTTATTTTATTTTCATTTAGGTAAACAGGGTAAATGTGAAAATTCGAGATCTTCCCCGTTCACTTGATGGGTTCACCATTGTTTTGTTAACTGATGTTCATATTGGACCTACCGTTAGCCGGAAACGAATCGAAGAAATTGTTTCAAAAACAAATGCTCTACACGCGGATATGGTGGCTATTTCCGGTGACTTGGTTGATGGATTCCTATCAAATTTGGTGCAGGCAACCTTACCACTGGCTATGTTGAAATCGAAATACGGTGTCTATTATGCCACTGGTATGTCTGCCTGCTTTTTTTAATATTTTGGAAAATATATTTCAACTTTTGAGAAGTGCTTAAAACCTCTTTCCTGTAAAGAAAATTTAGATCTTTCTTAGATCGAAATACTTTATTCAACTTAGTTTAGTCCAAGCAATCTTTGAAAATTTCTATTGTGTAAAAATAGTAAATGCATGAAAGAACGAAATTCTTTTTAATGCTGTTAGAAGCGTATTTTAAGATAACATACTATAAGTAATTATTCACTTAACTGTTTCAAGTAAAGTTCTTTGCAAAAAACTGCTTAAAAATTTGTACTTTAATCTGTTTTGTATCTCAGCTTCATGGTTGGCTTATTATTAGTCATCAATTTCTTGTTAGAATATCTTCCATCTTAGTGAAAATTTCTTGCTAGTGGAAATTTAATAAAAGAAGTATATTTGTAGGAAATCATGAGTACTATTATGGTGACACAAATGAATGGCTGCATTATTTCACAACGAAATTTAATATCACCGTTTTGCACAACGAAAACCGTAATCTCTGTTCCAACAGCGGTGACTGTATTTGCATTGCTGGTGTGCATGACATATTCACAGGTGTTTTGCTTTATTGGTTATTGATTATTTGTTCCAAAACTACTTGTAGTTAAGGTTTTGTCCTTTTTATTTTTTTACAGGAATATGGCTTCGTGGAAATTTCAGGTCCTTCTTCAAAGCTAAAAAATTGCTGTCAGCCACGTGTATGTTGTTTTCATTTTTATTCCATTATTGTTTTGTTTTTTTAGAAAAACTTCGCATCCCTGGTCATTATATGGATGCAAAGCGTGCGCTGAGTGGTTGTAATGAAACGCAGCCCGTGGTGTTACTGGTACATCAACCAAATGGTGCTTCTAAAATCCTACGCGCTACCAAGAAACGAATCGATTTGATTTTATCAGGTCGGTTTTAAGAAAAAGCTTAATCTTCATTAATTACTGGGCGTAAATTCCCTGCGGTTTTTCTGTAATAGGCTACTTTTCCGCTGAATTTATGAAATTATTCTTATTACATTTAAATTAAGGTTTAATTGAGCAAAAATACTAGCAATTTGCCTATAAGAGATATTATTTTGACGTGGAGGTCTTCTCAGAATGCTTCTGTAATTTAAGTTTTGGTGCTGGGTTAGACGGCTATCAGTGCGGGCGAATAAGCATGCATTTGAAATAGTGTTTCAATGTCATATATTTTTTCCAGTTTAATGAATTAAATATTAACGAACATTTCGCCGTACATGTTTCGTACAAAAGCTTGTTAAAGACAAGAAGTTAAAAAATTGTTTCTTTGACAAAAAAAAAATTTTTCTAGGACATACGCATGCCGGGCAGTTTTATATTGTATGGCCTCTCTCATACCTGAAGAATGACTTCCAATATGGACTTTACAAAATAAAAAATAGAGATACGCAAATTTACGTGTCATCAGGCGTGAATTACTGGGGCCCACCTGTAAAAATGTTAAATTTATGTGAAATAACTTTACTAACATTACGGATGTGAGCATAGGTTATGTGACATGTGCCTTTTTTCCTTTTAATGACGTGTACAGATATTTGTATAAACATTTTCTATGTGGTGTCTGCTGACGTTGTAACTTTTTATACATATTAATTTTCCTAATGGTTGTGTTGTCCGGAATTCCTTATGGAAGATTAGATCTGTATTATTTTGGCAAAATTATAACCTTAAAATTCTTATTCCTAATATTAATATCAACGCTGTATCATATTTGCAAGTTAGCACTTCTATTTAACGAAATGTAATTTTATTCTGTATAAAATTTTGGTCGCATTTGAAAGAAATTTTTATTCCAAGGAACTAACTATTCTGATTGCTCTTCCAGCAAGTCTCATTATCTTTCAACACTCGTCATATTCTTAGTTTGAATTAATTTCGTTAGTGTGATAGGAGTTTATAAAATTTTCCTTTTAAATAATATTATATTGGGATCCAAACCCATTCAGTAAATTTTTAAGTGTATCTATGACGTCATTGCAGATTTGTGTTGGAATTGTACTTGAAATGTCACAACTTTAAAAGAGCGAATCAGTTAAAGTCTCTCAACAGTCAAGAATTGAGTAATTTCTGGTAACAGTTTATCATTATGATTTGTAGGGAGCTGAAAAAATTTTTAGTCTAAATGGGGCGCTAGCGCATCGTACTGGTGAGAGTATTAATCAGATTCTATTTATTGGTGGGAACTAAAAATTGTGCGATAGAAATGTAACGGAAAGAAATGATTGTCGGAGCAGTAACGAACAATATAACACGACGGATTGAAGCAGAATTGTAACCACTTATAACGTTTGATCTTACGTTTAATAGTATTTAAGTGTTGTTTCTCATTCTTTCAACATTTCACAATTTATCGTTGCTTATAATGAATAGAGTTTGTATTAAAATTTTATCGTGCCATCCACTATTTGAGATGGTAATAATTGGAAATCTGGGATAATTTCGTCCTTATTTTACAGAATTGTTGGTTGTAGAATATGTTTTTGCGAATCATTCGCTTCCCAGTTGTCATTTCAAGTGTCATTTCAGCAGCGAGCATCGTTTTTCTCGATATTTTTGGTCCGATAATATTTGGTGTAAGCTTTCTTACTCTGTTGAACTTGCTAGTTCTAGATCTAAGTTATCAATAGATGAAATACTGAATGCGTGTTTTCTTTTTCAAAAAAAAAGAACTTTTATTTAATTTTTATAAAAAAATAATCGTGTCAAACAATTGCAGCATTGTGACTTTGATGTTTCTCTTCACGAAATTTTTCATGAACAGTATAGCGACTCTTCAGTATTCATTGTTTATGTGTTTAATTCATGCAGCTATTCAGCATGCGGTTTGTGACTGACTTCATATCTTACTTCAGGTTAACGATGTTCATGATTATCGAAGAGGCAATCGTGCACGCCAGTTGAGTACAGTCAAATTTGAGCTTTTTACATTTCCGTTTAGTGTGTTCATATATTTTCGAGTCATCGAACTTGCGAAGTATTTATTGACATGCGATTCCAATGGAATTGTAGCAGATCGTGCGTCAAAGGTAATTTATGCGTTTTGCAAGCGTAATTTAAAAGAATCTTTCTTTATCCTGTTACTGCACTTGTTGCTTTGACGATTTCTTTCTGTGCTTTATAATAATATAAGCTTAACTGAATTTTTAAAAAAATGTTTTTCCAGCATTTGCAACTGATATCTATTGGTACTGTATCATGGTTATTGCTGGGACATGCAACACTTTTCCTGTATTTTTTTCCTGATTTGCCACGTTATTTCGTCATCTTGTCCTTTTTATCAATAGGCTTATGGTACCATATTGTGATCCCTTTGGTTGCATTTGCAGTTTTAACAGCAGTGATTTCTGCATTGAAGGTAAGTTTTTGAGCTTATAATTATTTTTTATGACCTGTTCTGTGATCCATACTTTTTATCGTAAAAAAGTGTAGCTCATTGCTGTAAACCAATACTTTTGATGGAAAGTTTAGTTTGTATTTTTGACTTATGTGGTCCTTATCAAGAATTGTAGTATGCCTATGAATTACCTGTTTATGTTAGTCACGAGGTCTTTGATGAAATAGCAACAAAGCATACATTAACTTCTGAAAAACCACTAAAGTCAGTTGTGAGACCATTTAAGTATCTTCATCGTTAATTTCTTCATTTTATGCAGTTGCTGATTCTTTCTTGCTACCATTTCTGCTTTCAAATAATATGAAACATGTTTTCAATATATTTTAGGCAATAACTATTTGTCATCCATTCATCGACAAATGCTTAGACAAGTCTTCCGTTTTGGAATCATTTTGTTTAAATAAGAATGTGCAAACTGCTTTCACATTGCTAATCACTATTTTTATGTGTTTCTTTTCACATATTTTTTGTGACAAACTAGTTGTCAAAGTTAGTTTTTTTTTTCAATTCATTAACAGTTAGTATCACTGCTGGTCATCATTGCATAACATTATTAATCAACCTTTTCTTCTTTTCTGTGGCACATAGTTTGACTATGTAGTGTTCGTAAATTTGATTTAAATTGTCAATTGTGTTGCAGAATATATCACTGAATGTAAAAAGTTTGCCAAATGATGCAAAAGGTGTTCGATTTGCCCTCGTATCGGATGTGCATGCAGGTGCAACAGTATTCAGGGAACAAGTAGAAGAAGTGATTTTTATGTTTTTTCATCCCTTGATTTTCTATTATTCTTTAAAATATGATATCCAAATAATCGCAAGATTTCCTGATTTCTTTTGGTTATGCACAGTCTATGATCCTTCTTCTCGGTATCCGCCGCTAGTGATGTGCTTTTTCAATAAGAGAGCACTTTAGCATTTTTGATTTTTTATTTTTTTCTGCTTATTTTTTTCTCCATGAATTTTTTTTCCAGTATACTTTGTTTTTCTAACCCCTACTTTGAAAATATTACTACGTTGCATAAACGATAAATTTTGCTGAAGAAGGTTATTGCAGATTGTAGATCGAGTGAACAGTCAAGCGGTTGACGCTGTATTTATTGTTGGTGATACAGTAGATGCCCCAAGAAATTCAATCGAAGATCGCGTGAGCCCATTGCGGTTAGAGTATATTATGATATTGGATATTAGAAATCATTATAAAAATGTCTTCCAGTAACAGAATTGCTTAATGGTTACTGTTTGAACTCATAAAGATGAGACCAATGTTGTGCAATATGGAAATTTTACGCTAAACTTATTGTGCTGTCGCAGTAGGTACACAATAGCCATTTATTTGGAAAGGCAACCGTTGCCGTTAACGGAGAGTAACTTCAATAATTTGCCAGTTGGGGTTTATAAGAGAAACCTTTTAAATACGAAGTGTTAATGCCGCTTTCATGTATGCAAAACATTTTAAGGTTTTTGAAGCCCACAACGTTTTACGTAAGCGGAAATCATGAGTATTATTACGGCGATGCATCGGAATGGTTTGATTTGTTTCAACAGTACGGATTTGAGGTCTTGAATAATAGGTCTGTTTATGCAGTTTTTCTGACGATTCGGTGTAGAGAACTACATAACGCAGTTGATAATGTGTTGTTTATATTATCAGTACCGATGTGCAAGTCTTATTCTTTCAATTTATCATCCTGTTTTCGTGCTCTATTTAATAGTAATTTTGAATTTCGAATTGCAGTTTTTAACTCGAATGAGTGAAATACTAAAGTTGAAGGTTAGTTATATTTTACTGTTATTACAGGCATGTGCTTTTTCGTGGTATCTGTGTAGTTGGAGTGAGTGATTATTCGAGCGGACTAAGCGGGTAAGGTAGCTTGAATTTCCCAATCTTTTCAACACCATGTTTCGTTACGTTGTATATAGATATAATGTGACGAAAGTAATGAGTGAGGAGATTTCAATTAAAATAATTCCCAGATTCAAATAATTTGAGATCCTTTTACAGATTGCCTGGTCATCGGTTTCAACCGGTGGAAGCGTTGAAAGGTTGCCCTAAGAATAGTACAACTGTTGTGCTTTCACATAATCCAGCTTCGGCTAAAGAAATTGCCTTTAATGATGCTCATTCACGTGTTGACCTCATTCTATCAGGTTATCTACACTATTTATTATTTTTATAGATGTTTGTTATTTTTCATTCCATGAGGAATGGTCAAGAATATTTCGGTAAATAAAGATGCACAAATGCATTTCTTTGCTGCAACTGCAGAATTATTAGATTTCTCGTTCAGAATGTGCGTATCTGTATCATTTCATTATTAAATCATAAAACTGTTCTAGGACACACGCATGCAGGACAGTTCTACACTGTTGCGCCGATTGCTTACTGGATGCTACCGTATTATTATGGATTGTATCAGATTTCACCGGCAACGCAATTATTTGTAACGGCCGGTACACTTTATCAGGGAGCACCCATGAAAATGGTTTGGACATCTGAAATTTGGATTATTGAACTGCATGCTGCTCCTTAAAGTCATATTTTCAAGGATTTTTGAGGCCTTGAATTTCGGAACAATGAAGGGGTCTCATTTTGGGGTAGCATATGTTTTAAGATCTTATGTTATGAGGTTTTTGAATGGATACTTTTTCGGCGCTGCTAACTTATTCTTTGAAAGACTATGCTTTGTTGTATGGTGGTGTTATTTGAGCACTAAGTAAATGAATTAATCTTCACTAAGTTATTGTGCATATTGATTCATTGGTGTTGGGCTGTAGAGCGCAATCATTAAGTAAATGAACATAATTCGTTTACCAGCTAGTATCAGTCATTAGTAAGAGATTCACAAATGATCTTTTTAAATATTTTCAAATGCCTAGTCTTTTAAGTAGAGCGATATGTGTGTCTCTAAAATGACTGTGTATCATGTGTATTTGCATATATATGAAACTGTCTTACCCACTTTTGATTTTGTAGTAATCACGTGGTATTATTTATTTTTTGGAGTGTATGGTAAGTGCAATGAAAGTGTAGTGGAATAGTCCGGATTTTATCGTCATACGTTAGCTGACGGTTAGAGGATCTTCGCATATTTATTTTCTCGTGTTGATGTTTTATCCATTTTTAATGTCGTATATATTTATATTTAGCCTTCCATAGATCTCTGTTGGATTATAAAGTTGTATACATTTTTCTGATTTTCTCTAGCCTGCATTTAATAACAGTCAAATTTATTTCATCAATGGGTAATTTTGTTCGGCTTTCATAACGAATAAACTGTGATCTTCTGGTTCACAATTGTGCTTATACATTGCAAAAATGTTCTATTTGGATTCATTGGCTATTTACCTTAAGAAAGAAAAACTGGAAATATTGTTGAAAATATGTGTGATTTCATGCATTAATTTAAGGACGGAATTAAAATTTGTGGGACGAAGCTCAGTTTAATATTTTCAACCACTTCTGGTCAGAACCAGGGAAATATGAATTTGCAAAATGCCACAGTTCAAGGCGGTACGTTTTTCTCTGTTTCAGAAATTCTTGGCATTACGATTTCTGAAATGGATTTGCATTTTCATATTTGTAGATAACTTGAAGTTTGGAAAAAAGATGCTGGAGAAAATGGGATGGAGACCGGGTTGTGGATTGGGCAAGTATGAACAAGGAATTACGGAGAATTTGCGGCCAAAAGCTAATGTTTTAACAAGAGGTTTTTTTCTACTATGGCTTTTTTTGGAAAAATTTTCAGAATATGAGGTTTTATTTGTGAATCTCAAAAAAACCCTCTATATTTTTCTTCATTACTTGAAGACACCCATTTGGATAGGTCTAAAGTATATGTTGCTTAGACCTGTAACTGGCCTCAAATCGTTGAGATGAAGGATGCGACTAGGTGTACAAATTTCGTGATCACTAACGGAAATAAGATAGAAGTGGTTTTCAGTTATAGAATTTGAAAGCAACAGGTATTGAAAATTTTATTATTGCAACGGTACTCGAAACTGTCTCTCGAACTATTCAGAAGTAGAGTGTAAAGAAAGGAGGTAGGGCGTATGGCTATTAGATTAGTAACATTATTCATCATTAGTTCAATCAAAGTGCAATTTAGATATCTGATGAATATGATGCTTTGAAAGTGTTTTCCTTACACTGAAGCCTCTGTGTTTAAAACTTTGATTTAACTAAAAAACTCTATTTTCAGGCCTCGGATGTAGTGAAAAAAGCGATGAAGTTTGGATTGCCCATCATGACAGCTTTGCAGCTATATTAGCTGATTTAAATAAGAGCAAAGAGAAATCAAAAGTTGAACGGTTTGAAAAAAATTCGAACAAAGCGCAGGAAAAAATAATTTTGAATGAGTGTGTTTCAATTATCTTGTCATAATGGTTTTCTCTTTCTTAAAACTCCTTGTAGTGTGGAAAATTAGACTTAGTGGGTTTTCGAATAAGCACTCCAGAATGCTGGAAGATTTTGTTTTGTACGGTAAAATAGTGTAGGTCATTTGGTAGAGAAAAACTGCTAAAGAAGGTGCAATCCCATATTAAATAAGGCCGTTGACGGGGATTTTGAGATTGGAATTTTGTAGAAAAATAAATCGTGAACGGTGATTTTACATCTTTTTCAAATAAATTTGTATCATTTTGAAATATATTGATCAAGTTTTCATAATTAATTATTTGAGGCACAGAAAAGATAGATATTTCCCAGAGATGTCGGAGAAGGATAAGTATGCTGTTTTTGGCAAGAGATCAGCGAAAAGAACTGCTGATAGGAACACTGAAGAGAGTATACAGAAAGATGTTAGTTAATTTTTTTCAAACATTTTCGTGCATTCTTTTGTTCTGAGTAACAGCCGTTTTTCTGAAAATTCGCTATTTATTGGACGACCATTTTCGAATCTGTCACGATCAATTTTCAGGTTAAATCAGAAAAATCGGAATCTTCGCCTGGAAACTTAATTGTTAATGAAATTTCCATTAATGATTATTTTGCCAAAAAAATACCAAAGTTGAACAAAAGGTGAAAATTTTGATACGGTAGTAAGTTTCTAATGAAATTTAATTGCTCGTTGTTCATAATCAGTTAAATAAATAAACATTTTCTTTGCTTCATTTTTAGCAGCCCACCTTCAAAACATTTAAAATTATTTCACCTTTGAGATTTCAAGTTTAAATGATCTGGTAAAGCTTCTCAATGCTTAGTGAAGTTAAACTATGCAGGTGTAAGATGATCTAGTTCGAGATGTCAAATTATTTTCCAATTATTCTGCATCCTATGGTATGTATTTTCCAGGTCACTGGAGGAATTGTTTTTGCACTTTTGATGCTAAACATACAATTAGTGGAAGGAAAAGAGTGAAACAAGGAAATCTGTTATATATAGTTGCAGTCGAAAACTTGAGTGATAGTTATCCATGCCAAATTTGGGGAATACTAGGAAGCATGCGTATTTCAATTTCAGTATTCGTATTTCAATTTCAGTATCTCCGAGGGCAATACTCGCCGTAACTGTCGAAATATGATGAAATGATCTCTAAGCAATTATCTGCACAACTGAGAAGCATACTAGTAGTTGGTGACAATTAATCAGTAATTAATCATTTTTATAAAAAGGATTTGACGAATTCATTTAAGCTTCTATAGAACTAATTGATTTACTTTGAAATGAAGTAATAAGCATTATAAAATGATATTTTTTTCGCAATGAATAGGTTTATTTTCAAATTAAAAATTTTGAATACAAATTTATTTTGGAAGATGAAATTCTGGTAGTAGCAATAAATAAAATGACATCGAATTTATAAAAGGATAAAAAAATTAACATATACTGGGAATGCAAAATTTTTCAAAAGTTGGCAAGAACATTTTATGAATTTTTGCAATTATCCTTCTAAAATTTTTGTCGTAATTTTGATTGGTGGTATTGTACAGTGCGGACGAGATCTTTGCTCTTTTACTTCATTCATTCAGTAAATTCCCATTTTTTCTTCTCATTGAAAAGATCATATAACATATGTAATGGTAGTGGTAAATTCGTTAATCGGGTAACCTGCTGAAATAATCACTAAAGGTGTATTTCATATTTGAGAGAAATAGTTTTGAAATTTCCTAGTGCATTTCTTATTTCACAAAGATAATTTGAAGCTATAATTGAATCATTGGGACAATTAAAATTTTTTCTAAATTAATGAGAAAGAAATAGACGATGCTACTAAATGTTGAATTTAGTATTATCCTCATGTGACTGTTTGCATATATGTACATAAAAATCTAATTCCTATTTCAATTCTTTAATTTAGTCCTCGATTTCATTCTTTAAGTTTGACGATTCAGCGAGTAGTTGTGAAATGATCATCAAGAAATAGGGAAAAGGAGGTGTACTGTGAAGGGTCATTGTAATTAATACCATGTTGATGCATCATTTAACATTTTTAATAATGATGAAATAAACAATGTGCTTGAGCATGAATTATCTGTTAATTAATTAATCAATTGATCAACTCATAAACCAATATATCATTATGGATACAAACAAACATGGAAATAAGATACAACGAACTGATTTAATGTACAGGATGGTTTGAAATTCGTTTTTTTTTTTTTTTACAATTGATGAACGATACGAATGAATAGCAAATTTCTTTATTTGTAGCACAAAATAAATATGTATAGTTATGTAGTTATAAGAAACCGTAATGTTTGGTTGAATGCTGTTGAAATTTTGCAACTCGTTGTAAATCACTAGCTAGACGATCCACTTCACGTGGATCAACACGATGACCGTGATCGGATCGTGTAACACTTCGAATTGAACGTGTGGAACGTGTCTGAAAATAGCAACAAATAACATTTTCATTCTTGCTCTTTGATTCAATTCTGCTAGCATCATTTTTATTCCTTATGTCTTACGCATTTCACACTTCATTTTTTCCTGTTTCAACTGATATTTTTAACATATCAATTTTTCAGATTGTTCATGCTAATTAATAAATGGTTCTTTCTATTCCGCTAATTAATATATAATTTAATATAGAATAAGCAAGTTATCATAGAAGTATTCAGTCATTACTGCTACACTTACAGCAATCCGATTGACCTGTGTTAAATTACTTCGTTAAGTTAGCATACCACAATTCCATCTTTTGTACATCAAAAAGAGCGAATGTACATACATTCGGACTTATAATCTAAACTAAAGTGCGGAATTTTCAAAGGGGATGTTGTTCAGTGAAAGTGAGGAAACTGAAAATTAAACTGGCAATAATTTGCAAGTGCAAGTGGCTTTCTTCCTTTCTTTTTTTTTCGCTAAAAAATGGGTTTTTTTTTCACTTTCGATCATCTTTTTCCTTGCAAAAGTGCGCTAGTGTACATCATTAGAAAATGCACTTGTAAAGCACTCTCTCTAAAATGCGAAAGATTAAAATTTATCAATCTATCACAAATTAATATTTAAAATTAACGAGTTCTACCACAAGTCAATGAATGTTTGAAATTGTCGAATTCTATCACAAATTTAAAAATTACTGAATTCTATCACAAATGAATGTTGACTGCGTTGTGCAAAAATTTTTATCCATTACCGATTCATTTCCTGGCGTTTTTTCGTTTTTTTTTTTTTTTTTTTGGAGAAACATAAACGAAAGGTAAACGACGAAAGATGATAAGATCGATCAGGAATGAAAATTTAATTTTCAATTTTAACAAATGAAATTAATTGCCTTATTACCCTGGGAACTGTTGTGAACTCAGAAGCAGGTCGTGTTTTAATGATCACTCGCAGCTGACTCCGATTCCCCATGAACCACTCATGCCTTACAGCATCTGTTGCACTCAATCGCATTTCCGGATCCGTTTCCAGCAATGCATCTACGAAATCCTTTGCTAATTCGGAACCGGACCAGAACTGCAATTAAAAATGCCCACATTTCCCAAATCACATCTCCAAACACTTTAACTGTTTTAACACTAACCTATGACTGTAAAAATGGAACAATTAGGATGGTTACTGTAAAATTTTTGCCTGAGGATAATAAATATAATTAGCTGTAATAATTTGTGTATACAGTCGAGATCGACAGTCATCATCGAATGGCATTATACCGGACATTAAGATATATGCAATAACACCAACTGCCCACATGTCCACTTTATCAGTGTATGCAGAACGAAGAAGAACCTGGAAATTATTTTCAAAAAAAAAAATCATTTCAAATTATTTCATTTAATTTTTGAAACAAAAAAAAACGATTGAAGCATTAAAAAAAATGCCAGTTAAACCAGACAGACACTCCAAAAAAAAAAATGAAAAGAGTTAAAATTTAAATTAGCTACTTCTTTTTCTACCTCAGGTGCAATATATTCTGGTGTACCACACGTTTCCGTCATTTTTTCTTCCGATGTTTGCGCTTGATAAGCTAAGCCAAAATCCGTAATGAGAAGTCTTGCATTCGGTGTCGTATCGCTGTACAACAGATTTTCCGGTTTCAAATCTCGATGCGTCACACGGATGCTGTGCAAGTATGCTAGACCATTTAGGAGCATTCGAAGAGCCTGTCTAGCTTCCGCTTCCGAATACCTACCTTTTGCTACCACACGATTGTACATTTCACCGCCACCTGCCATTTCCATCACAATAAACAATCGTGATGAAGACTTGAACACCTGGAAAATTTCCCAAAACAACAATTTATCACTTCGTAAAGGAAAAAAAAATTTAAAAAAATGAAAAATTAGTATGGATTTTTTAATTTGCTACTTTATTCAGAGGGTTTTTTAGTTGTTTTTTAAAAAAAAAAATTTTTTTTTTGTTAATTTATTTCGACGGATTTTATTCATTTTCAATTTACTTTTTCCATTTTTTTTTTAAATTTGTTCAGAGTGTTTTTCATTTATTTTTTAATTATTTTCGGTTAATTTATTTAGAGCGCTTTTTATTCGTTTTTCAATTTCTTCCGTTGTTAATTTAGGTTTTTCTGTTTGTTTTCTTTTTTCATTCACAGCTATCCATCTTAAAAATCCGTATCGTTCATTTCAAATCTGCACTTTCGAAATTTCATTTCATTAAAATAAAACAAGCAAAATAAACGCTCGAAACAAATTAACAAATAGTGATGGAACGAAGGCTAAAAATTCATTAATTACATAATTAATTAGTTAATTAGTTAATTTACGTACCTCTTCAAGTCTAATCACATATGGATGCTGTACACGGCTTAATATTGATAATTCATTATTTACAGTACCACAATCCGATGAAACTAATTTTACCGCATAGTACTTGTGCGTAAGTCGATGTTGTACCCGAAGAACCTATCAATGGAATATTATTTTATACTAAAAATGAGTGGTTCTTTTTTTTTTCGTCAATGCTTCAAATTTCATTCAATTCGTTTGAATTGAATTAATTTCACTGAAATTTCTGTTAACAGTTTGAATGGGTGTTTTATTAGAATACAATTTTTGTTATTAATTTATGCACGCACCGTTTCACTGATCATTTTAGTCTCATTTCACGCACGTCAATAAAATTCAGTTGCAAAATGGCAAAAAAATTTTTGTTTTTTTCCAATGCAATAAAAATGCATAAGAAACCTAAAAATGCATTCAACGTATTTTAGCGTCAAAAAAGACGAAAAATTTTCTACCTGTGAAAATGAACCTTTTCCAATGACAGCCAGCACCTCATATTTGCATACAAGCCGTGAATCGAGTCGTAGCGCTGGACGATTTTTAATTGAGCATTTTGCTTCAACAGTTGCAACATTCCGATTGCATGAGTGATTTTCACTCTGAAATTTATTTTCAAATTAGCAATTTACAATTCGAAACAGCAATGTTTTATTTTGCTAAAATTAAGAACCTGAAAATTTAAACAATTTGAATTGATTTTTTCCATCTGAAAAATCAATTTCTAATTTTTTAATTTTTTTTGAATAATTGATTATGATTTGAATTTGAATTTTAAATGTTTGAGGAAATTGAGAGTGGTGAAACTGCTAACAAATTACATTAGATCAATGCAAATGTTAAAATTCTGTACAAGTTTTTAAGGAAAAAAGTTAGCATTATTTTTTTTTAAGCAATCATTCTTTTCCAATCACAAACAAACAGTTTATTTATTTCTCAATTCTAAATTTTGCTTAATAAAAATCGCAATGCTAGAAAGAAAATAGAAGGAAATTTCAAATTTGTTGCAAATGTACACCGATCGTGGAAACAACTCAAACATTGAAAATTTAAATCATAACAATATGTGTTATAAATAATTAAATGCAGTTAGCGCAGTTGGCTCTTGCATATTTTTCAACTGTAATAGCTAAAAGAAAAAGAAGTCAAAAAAGAAAAACTTCAGAAATTAAATAACAAAAATTGCGCCATCAGAGAGGAAGGAAAGAAGCGGCGCAAAAGTAATTTCAGTATATTATTTGCACTGAAATTATTCGATGCTACTTTTGTAAAATAGAAGTGTGATTGAAATTAAAAGTGTAATTGAATGATAACAGTTATTCGTTCTTTCATAAAAAAACTATCACTTATCAGTGTTATCAGTTCTTGATCATCCGTGGAAGGTTATCAATTATGGATTTACAGTAACCAAAGAACAGTTATGCAAACCTAATCAACACGGCAGCATTACAAAACAGATATAGCACTGACCATCATGAACTGATATCGCTTTTCGGATAACATCAAAAAAAAAAAATAAAAATAAATAAAGCAATCAAAAAAAAAAGTATTTAAAGTGGACGAGTGAATAAATTGTAGATGTTCAGCTCAATTTGCAAAAATATTCCCTCTTTCCGTTGGAAAAGTTTTTAAAAAGAGTTCAAAATTTAACAAATTAACTTTTTTTTTGCAACTATTTGCTAAAATTTTAATTGTATTAAGTTCAAAATTTTATGCATATCTGATTCGTGTTGTTTTTTCTTTCGTTCATTTTGTTCATTTTGAAAATTGCCATTAGCTTTATTACATAATTGCATCGAAATGTTTTAAAATAACTTTTCGATGATAAAATTAAGCAAAAATTTATTGATTCGTTTTAGTTTCCCTCTTTTTTTGAATAAAAATTATGAAAAGTTAATTTACGAAAGGGAAAAATCAAAGCAATTTGAATGTTTTATGACATATTAAATTGTCTTTTACGACTAAACACATTGCGTTTTCTTGCATTCTATCATTTCAAAAACAAAAAAAAATCTTTTTTTTTTCGAAAGAAATGGTGAATTTTATTACTTTTTGGAAGTGCCATGCTAGCAAACAGTGTTAGTGCTGTAAAATATGTCCTGAAAATAAGAGGAAGCAAAACGGACAGCAAATGTATTTTATGTAAAATTAGCTTTTTTTTTGTCAAAACTTCCAATCATTTCAATCAATGATTCTTCACATTGATTAATTAGTTATTTAGTAATTAGTTATTTGGAAAAAGAGGGAAAAAAATTAAGCTAGCAATGGTTGTTTTCATTCGTTTTTCTTTTTTGCATTACTAAAGTTTGTTTAATCGTAGAAAAAATGGGAAATAAGGAAGGTAAATTATTTAATTTGTTTGAAAGCAAAAATTTATTTAGCAAAGCGTTTCAACTCTCTCTCTCTCTCTCTCTCTCTCTCTCTTTTGCGCTCCCTTACTTCAGTTAATTACACTTGAGAATTTCAATCAGTACAATGAACCTCATGCAGTAACAATGTTCTGAATTTTTGTTCAATCATTCATTTCATTTCCCATCAATGAATCATTTCATTAATTTCTTCATTATCAGTTATTCGGCAATTTCACAGGCTTATTTGATAATTAAGCCTTCTGGCACATTCCATTCACTGAATTGCTTAGGAAAAAATTGCTTTGATTTTCTTGTTTTTTTGCATATTTTTTTTCTTGGAAATTATCACTGCGAGGCTGTCAATCATTGCATCATTTTAAGAAAGCGAATTCATTATTTTCCTAGAAGAAGTATTTTAAAAAATTTGAAGAAAAAAAAATCAATCTACACACTTATAGCCATAATATTTCTTATAACTCATAACCATAATTTAAAATATAAAAAGGGATAATGTGCATTTGAGTGAAATATATTATGATATATTATACAACGTATAGTTTCGTTAAATTTAATATAATGTAATCCATCTATTAGACAATGTTAGCTAAAATGTTAGCAGTAAATGACAAGTTATGTAAGAGAGAGAGAGAGAGAGAAGGCGAGAGAGAGAATTTGTTGGTTAAATTACATTACAAATATAAATATGCCGAATTGCTTATCATTTTACTCACTGATAAATCATCTCTGATCCTTACATTTATCACTGCACTTATCAGGGCACTCGTACAAACGTCTTCAACAGCTCAATTATTACAATTATTCTATTAGTAATATTGAAAGTGCTGATAAATGGTAAAGTCGATGAATCCCAAATCAAATAACTTTCATTATATTCTCTTTCTCTTTCTCGCCGTCTCTCTCTCTCTCACTTCAATAGTTTCAGTTAAAAGTTTTAACAATTGAAAACGACAAGAATAGAACGATTGCTAAGATATTTCGAAACTAATTAAATTATAAAAAAAAAATTTCGAAACGAAAAAAATTTCACATCGTTTTCGCCGTCTAAATTTCATTTTTTTGCATAAATATATTAATAAATGAATAAACAGCGTAATGATTAAATAAACAAATTAACGAATAAGTAAACAACCAAATGAGCGAACAAAGGGCATAAACAGATGATGAAAGGGACAAATGATGGAGAAATGGAGGCTGCGAAAACTGGAATTAAACTAATTAATTTCATTTGTTTATTTATTTATCGTAATGAAATGACTAATGGTTTATTTGCTGATCAATTTCAGATCGATCTAACGATGCTTAGCATTAATTTTGCAGTTAAAATTTGCCATGATAATTTCAAAGCTTTGCATAATTTGCATTCGAAAAATTAATTGATTAATTCGAATTAACAAATTTCATCATTGTTGAATGAATAAGTGGAAACTGATTGAACTAATTTACATATTTAAAATTCAAATTTAGATTTATCGCATATCCAGTACCATAATGCGTACATTTGCGCATCATTGCTCCCCTAAACGATCAAATTTCAAATTAAATCTTTTCATTTACTGCAATTCTTTGTGGAAGTTCTTTTTTTTTTAATTCTCTAAAACTCACTAATAAACAATGCCGCTTCTATGGCTATTTATATGCACCAATTTAAAGCTAACACTTAAATTCTTAATTTTATCTTTTGTAAAATTCCGAAAGGAGTTTGATGTAATTCTTTTCCAATTAAAATTTATTGATATTAATTTATCAAACTAATTTGAGTGAGCTACTAATTTAAGTAAGCAGCTTAATTAGACACACACACACACACACACACACACACACACACACACACACACACACACACACACACACACACACACACACACACACACACACACACATAGTCACTAAATTTAGAGGATAAATGGCAATTGCGTCAGGGAATTTTGCCGTCATTTGCCATCCAATAACTTTTTTCAACAATTTAAAATTACTCCTTTTTTTTAAAAAAAAAGTAATTTAAACTTTAGAAAAGATTGCAACTTTGGAAAAGAAACAAACTCTGCCAATTTCATTTATTTCTCCTCTTGAAAAAAAGTCAATTTTTTCGCTGAAAAATAATTTTTTTGCATGGAAAAATTAGTTGAAATTACTCTCACCACATCGTCCGATCAGCGATCAAATGAGAGGTATTTGTAAACAAAATTTTTAAATTCATTAAATACTTCAATGCTCTAAGAAATGTTATTGTGCAAACAAGCAGAATATTTCACACATTTAAAATAAACATTTAGACAAAATATATTGTAATAAGTCATTTGTCAAACTCTCTCAAATTTTCAATTAAAAATATTTTTACAAAAATTAAAAAAAAATAAATGAACAAAATAAGCAAATAAATAACCGAATTTTTTTTCCTTTTCACACTGAATCCGCTTTCTTCTCCTTTTCAGTCGTTAAATTCAAATCAATGAATGTTGGAAGTTCGTCTTTTTTTCACTTAAATAATAAAAAATATATATTTTTTCAATTCAAAGTGTACTCGTTGTTTTCAACTCTTTCATCCTTTTTTCCAATGAATTTTTTCAGTATATAAATTTCAAATTTTTTAAATTTCACAGCTTAAGAAGGAGAGAACCTTCATCAAAAACTAAATGAATTGGAATCACAACGGAATTAATTGTTAATTACAAAGATGGAAGTCATTATTTTTGTGATAAAAAATAAATTATAAGCTTAATTCTCAATATTTTTTCTAATGCAAAATCAAAATTAAAACGAATTTTTCAATTTCCCACAAAGATTTTGTTCTATTATCAGAATTTAAATTTTCATCCATCACTGCAATACGCTTAGTATTCCCCTGCGACATTTGGGAAAAAAACGAAAAAAATTATGATTCCAATGAAATTATTAGAGTAGGAAAAAACAATTGCCAATTTCATTTTTTTTCTCTCTTACTATTTTTGGTTTTTTAAGTGCGCAAAATTTTAAGATTACAGTTTTTTTGGCTTCAAACTTTATTTTTGCTCAAAAATAATCAGTCATTGAGGTTTGTTGCAAAATTACTTCAATGAACATAAATTACGTGTCTGACGTGAAATTTCAATTTATTGCAGACATTAACAAAATAGACATTTAAATTTAATTAAATTTGAAAAAACTGCAAGGACATGTTTCAAAAATTCAATTCATCTTTCCTTCCTCAACACTATTCACTATAAAGTGGGCTATTTTCTAAAAGAAAAAAATGGAATAAACAAAAAATAAAAATAAAAAAATGAAAAGTCAACTGTGAGTGAAACAGCAAACCAACAAAAAATTACTTTCACTTTTTTTTGTAAATTTACGAAAAACAGATCCTTTCACTTTCTGTTTTCTCATTTCCCTTTTTCTTCTGATTTTTTCTTGGCACGCGATTGACCTCCAAATTGAAATTGCATTTTTTTATTGTTCATCGAAATATTTCATCGTAATTTGATAAACTATGAAGTTGTTTGAACAATTTCAAACATTTCACTATTATTTCTAAAACTGCAAATTTTTTTTAGTTATTTTTCTTTTGGTTCAGCAAGGATTAATCTTTCGCTGTAAAATGCTAATAGATTAATATGAAGAAAGAAATAGCTAAAACACGCATCCATTTAAGTACGCGTTAAATAGAGTGATGTTATTGAATTTGGCAAATGGGAAATAACACATAACAAATAAAAGTAAATTTTCAATGGTCAAAATTTCGAAATTTTCAATGGTCAATTACAACTGACAATATCGCATATTGTAGGTGAATGAATCGTAAATTTTACCTAACCTACATACCGATGGCGAGAATTCGCCACGAATGAATGCAATTTCGAAAATAAGAAGCATGTCATACAATGCAACATTACAACCAATATTTTCCAATGGATCATTTAAATTTGAATTTTCCCCCAAATGTTATTGCAAATCGAGAGTTCCTTATTGCATTTATCATTTTGTAATGTGTTTTATGAGAGAAGAAATTCAATGACAAACCATGTGATAATTTGTTACTGTACTATGTGTTTAGCAAAAAAATTTAACAGGTGAAATATGTAAAAAATATTAATAATTAAAACGATTCTAATTATTATAGTAATAATGACGATGATGCAATAATTTAATAATAATAATTAATAATAATAATAATAATAATAATAATAATAATAATAATAATAATAATAATAATAATAATAATAATAATAATAATAATAATAATAATAATAATAATAATAATAATAATAATAATAATAATAATAATAATAATAATAATAATAATAATAATAATAATAATAATAATAATAATAATAATAATAATAATAATAATAATAATAATAATAATAATAATAATAATAATAATAATAATAATAATAATAATAATAATAACAATAATAATAATAATAATAATAATAATAACAATAATAACAATAATAATAATAATAATAATAATAATAATAATAATAATAATAATAATAATAATAATAATAATAATAATAATAATAATAATAATAATAATAATAATAATAATAATAATAATAATAATAATAATAATAATAATAATAATAATAATAATAATAATAATAATAATAATAATAATAATAATAATAATAATAATAATAATAATAATAATAATAATAATAATAATAGTAATAATAATAATAATAATAATAATAATAATAATAATAATAATAATAATAATAATAATAATAATAATAATAATAATAATAATAATAATAATAATAATAATAATAATAATAATAATAATAATAATAATAATAATAATAATAATAATAATAATAATAATAATAATAATAATAATAATAATAATAATAATAATAATAATAATAATAATAATAATAATAATAATAATAATAATAATAATAATAATAATAATAATAATAATAATGATAATAATAATAATAATAATAATAATAATAATAATAATAATAATAATAATAATAATAATAATAATAATAATAATAATAATAATAATAATAATAATAATAATAATAATAATAATAATAATAATAATAATAATAATAATAATAATAATAATAATAATAATAATAATAATAATAATAATAATAATAATAATAATAATAATAATAATAATAATAATAATAATAATAATAATAATAATAATAATAATAATAATAATAATAATAATAATAATAATAATAATAATAATAATAATAATAATAATAATAATAATAATAATAATAATAATAATAATAATAATAATAATAATAATAATAATAATAATAATAATAATAATAATAATAATAATAATAATAATAATAATAATAATAATAATAATAATAATAATAATAATAATAATAATAATAATAATAATAATAATAATAATAATAATAATAATAATAATAATAATAATAATAATAATAATAATAATAATAATAATAATAATAATAATAATAATAATAATAATAATAATAATAATAATAATAATAATAATAATAATAATAATAATAATAATAATAATAATAATAATAATAATAATAATAATAATAATAATAATAATAATAATAATAATAATAATAATAATAATAATAATAATAATAATAATAATAATAATAATAATAATAATAATAATAATAATAATAATAATAATAATAATAATAATAATAATAATAATAATAATAATAATAATAATAATAATAATAATAATAATAATAATAATAATAATAATAATAATAATAATAATAATAATAATAATAATAATAATAATAATAATAATAATAATAATAATAATAATAATAATAATAATAATAATAATAATAATAATAATAATAATAATAATAATAATAATAATAATAATAATAATAATAATAATAATAATAATAATAATAATAATAATAATAATAATAATAATAATAATAATAATAATAATAATAATAATAATAATAATAATAATAATAATAATAATAATAATAATAATAATAATAATAATAATAATAATAATAATAATAATAATAATAATAATAATAATAATAATAATAATAATAATAATAATAATAATAATAATAATAATAATAATAATAATAATAATAATAATAATAATAATAATAATAATAATAATAATAATAATAATAATAATAATAATAATAATAATAATAATAATAATAATAATAATAATAATAATAATAATAATAATAATAATAATAATAATAATAATAATAATAATAATAATAATAATAATAATAATAATAATAATAATAATAATAATAATAATAATAATAATAATAATAATAATAATAATAATAATAATAATAATAATAATAATAATAATAATAATAATAATAATAATAATAATAATAATAATAATAATAATAATAATAATAATAATAATAATAATAATAATAATAATAATAATAATAATAATAATAATAATAATAATAATAATAATAATAATAATAATAATAATAATAATAATAATAATAATAATAATAATAATAATAATAATAATAATAATAATAATAATAATAATAATAATAATAATAATAATAATAATAATAATAATAATAATAATAATAATAATAATAATAATAATAATAATAATAATAATAATAATAATAATAATAATAATAATAATAATAATAATAATAATAATAATAAATTAATAAAAGAAGAATAATAAAACGGCGAAGGTGTTAATACTGATAGTATTAAATAAGCAAACGATAGTAACAGCATTAATAATGATAAAATTAAGAACAATGAAATAATATTAATAAATAAAGTGTTAAATATAATATTAATAAAAATGACAATAATAATGAAAACAATGATAACAATGATAGTGGTAATACCAGCGATAACTGAGCGTAAATGACACCTACGCAAACAGCGCCATTTTTTAATTTTCCGAATATCAATTTGATTATTTCACTCGACATGCGCGGTGAAATTTATGAATGAAAATATCGACTTGTAAAAAATTTGAAAAACGAAATTTGGAAGTGCCATGGATATTGTTTCAGTTGTATTCATAGGAAAAAAACTATTTTGCGATGTACGAAAATTGCGATAAGTCAAGTGTTTAATTTGACCCGAAAAACTGAATGCAAATTTACATGGCAAATTTTTGGTTCTCCTCAAAAAATTAACTAGCAAATGGATATCTAATTAAAACCAATAAAATAATTGTAAATTAAGAAATTGAAAATCCCATCTTATGGTACGCAAAGAGCAACAAAAAAAAATTGTAAGGGATAAAATAGTTTAAAAGTGAATTTTCCTAAAAAATAATGCCATCTGATTGGCGGTATGAAATGCATTGAGTAAAATGAACATCATTGATAATTAAAATAAGCTATTTATTAGATTACTAAGTCTTTTGAAGTAATAGTTCAGTGAAAAAAAAACAAAATAAATTAAATGCAAATGTTTATTTCGTTTTATTTATTGCGTTGCGTAATTTAAAAAATATATTTAGAATGAAAAATTTACAATTTTTTTATTAATATATCTGAACGTTTGAATGTCCTCTCTAAAAGTCACTTAGAAAAACCATCACTCAAACGTATTTGCTAAATTTTATCTTTTTTTTTTAAATAAAAAGTTTTTCTTTCGAGGAAAAAAGTGCGAAAAATTCGCACTTCTCTTCCTGTTTTTCCTGTCCTGAATTTTGGATGGAAAAGTGTTTGGCACAGGCTAACACGACTACTTACACCTACCATTTCCATTTTAATTCAAAATTAATTTAGTGTAGTATAAAATTTTCACAATACAAACTATCAACAATCGTTTTTTCCCACACAAATCTTCTCAAAAAAAGGTAACAATGTTAACCAATACTTTCAAATTACACAAAATAAAATTTCACTTTTCATAACTAAACAAAAAAATCAAAAGCAAATAGTTGAGGAAATTTTCAAAGTGTATATAGCTTTAGAAATTTTAAATGACGAATAATTGATCACAGTATGAAAAATGTACAAACAAAAAAAAAATGAAAAGAGCGAGAGAAAATGAAAGCAAACAAGCATTGTTAATTAACTGCTAATTTTATTAATATGAACGGAATAGAAGTGGAGAAAAAAAGTAGTTGAAAAAATAAATAAATAAATTACCTCACGTTTAGCGCAAATATACCATCGAATAACGTGATCTGACGTAGCACTCATACTTCTCAACTCATTCATCCATTCACCCACAAATTAGGATATATTGATAAATGCACAATGAACAATTTCAATCTTATTTAATAACAACGAATGTTAAACTTGATGCAGTGATTGTGAAGAATGTTTGCAAACTTGTTTCAACAGATGACACGGAACAGCAGCAGTAGTAGTAGTAGTAGTCGTAGTCGACGTCCTTGTCGTCGTTGTAGTAGTAGTAGTAGTAGTGGTAGTAGTAGTAGTAGTAGTAGTAGTAGTAGTAGTAGTAGTAGTAGTAGTAGTAGTAGTAGTAGTAGTAGTAGTAGTAGTAGTAGTAGTAGTAGTAGTAGTAGTAGTAGTAGTGGTTGTGGTAGTAGTAGTGGTACCAGTAGCAGTACTTGTAGTAGTAGTGGTTAGGATCGGTGTTGAAAGAGTTGTGAAAAGTGATGGTGAAAAAGATGAAGCGATGACAGTGTGTATGTGCGATGGAAATTTCACACAAGTGATATTTCCAGTTAGAAGCAAAATAAACAAATAAATAAATGGCAGAGAGTGGGAGGAGGAGGAATCGATGAGAGGAAGTGAAAACCTGATTAAATGACAAATTTAGAATATCTAAAATTTTGAGTTGAACATCTTTATTTCATATCGCATCGACACGGTGTTATAGAGTGTTTTATGTGTGGTGTTGAAAATGTAACAATTTGCATTTTTCCATTCGTCTCTCTTTTTTTTTCTCTCTCTCTCTCTCTCTTTTCTTCCTTCTTCCTCACCTCTTCTTTTCGTTTCTTTTCATGTTTTTTTGAGCAAAAAAAAAGGAAAAGAAAGGAATAATTTAATTGAAATAATTTCATTGAATGATTGGTTTCTTTTCCTCCTTTTTTTTCTTTAGTAAATTTCTTTTTTTTTTGTATTCTAAATTATTCATTATTTGTTCTTAATTTTGTTTACACTTCACATTGTGAAAAATTTATTGCTATGAAAAGAAAATAAAAAATTATCACTAAGCTAACCAATCGTTGTTTTCTCCCTAAATTTTTCATAAATTTATGCAAAATTGAAAAAATTTTTTGAAAACAAAAGAAAAAAAAAGTAGGAATGCTACAACTAAACACTAATATCTAACATTTTAACGACCAAAGTCAAAATTATCCCTTTATCCCTCCGGTACAAATAGGCGTCTTAACAACAACAAAAAAAAAAAAGAAAATTGGTTAGTGCAAAATGAAAACATCGATCAAACAGGTAATTTAGTTGTACGATATTTTTTACAAAAAAAAAAAAGTTCACTACTATTATTTTGGAAGAAAAAAAAGCCAATTACATTTATTTTCAGTTGCTGTTTTTCCTCAAAAGAAAAAATGCAAATTTTTATAAATATTACAAAAAAAAATTTTTTTTCTCTCACCGATCAGTATTCATCATGTTTAACAAAAGGAAAAAATTCAGAATGATTTAAATGTTGGAATTTAGAAATACATTTAGCTGATAAGTAATTACTTATCAGTCTAATTAATTACACTAATACTTGTTTAGCTAACTAACTAAGCTAACAAATCAACAGGAACAACGAAGAAAAAAACCTTCCATCAAAGTATTTTCAACAAACAACTGTTCATTCTCATTAGTTTGCAATAATTATTTTTTTTGTTTTTTTTTCAACAAATAATCGTTCGTTTCAATTGCATTTTTTCCATCTCTCTAAGGATAGGTTTTTTTCTAGCATTGAAATAGTGAAATAATGAATAATAATTTTTTATTGAAATGAAAAAAAGTTTTCTTTTTCATTGAAAGCATTGCATAAATAATTTATGAATGCGAGCAATCAATTCAGCACTTTTTTTTCAAATTATCAATTACCAATTTAATTGGCTACCACAAAATAGAATGGAACAAAAATTGAGCAAAAGTAATTAGTGAGATGTGAAATATCGCAAATTTTACATGGAATTAATTAATTTTACTTTTGTTTTAAAAATTTTTCATTTACGGTTGGTAAATTTAACGAACGGAAATAATTGTTTCATTCTTTAAGAAGTGAAATTACTTTTGCATTTTCTCAAATTCATCACTTTGCTACATCATCCTATTCTTCTCCTCTTCTCTCTCTCTCTCCCTCTCTCTTTCTTCCTCCCTCTTTCTCACTCTCAATCTCCCCTTCTCTACGCTTTATAAGGAATTAGAAAAAATGATTTGTTGAAATTGGAATTTTTCATTTTAAGCAAAATATTCATGAGATCAGTTGAAAAAAATTTAATTAAAATGTTAGAGAGAATAAGAGAGAGAAAAAAGTAATTAAAACGTTTATGGAAGTGTTAGGGAGGGAGAGAGAGAGGGAGGGAAATGAAAATATACTAGTTGTACTAATGAAATATACGACGAAACAATTAATTCTGTTCATTCCATTGCCTTCTTCTCAGAAAACCAATAAGTTGTACAATTCAAAATTTGTGAAATTATTAAATACCAAACTAACATTTCTCGGATTTGATCGTTTGAAGAGTGACGCAATCCAACGTGATTTCCTCAGTAAATTACACAAAAAATTATGACGTATGGTCGTTTTGCGTTCCAAGTTATACTTTTCGAATCTTGCTGAACCATTTAGACAACTTGAACTTTGCCTATTACCCATTCGACGAGATCGATACCAGGAAAGAAAAGGGAATGGTACTTGCTCTTACTAGAAGAGGTAGTACTTTCTTATAAAAACCTGCGTGTAATATACGTACGCGTGCGTGTGTGCCTCTATAGATATAGTTGCGGAAATAAGTTGCAGAATTTGTCGCAAAATCTTCAACGAATAATTGAGCGAAATTTAGCAAATGCGAATTAAAAAATTTACAACAATAACTTTATCAGCGAGCGATAGCTTTCGTAGCAGGAAGAAATAATCCATTCAAAAACCTGAAATATGCAATGAATTAATTGAATTTTGAAAATGAAATTTTTATTAAGATAAATAAGAAAGGGATTAGCTAATAAACATTCGCAATCGAATAATAATTATCACACTACGCGTATGAAATTAATGCTAAATGTTTCGGTGATGAGAAATTGACGAAGAAATATAAGTGTGAGTGATGGAAAAGCTTGTAATATTTTGATTTAAAAATGAAAAACGAAGCAATGCTAAAAACGTTCTTTGAATTTAATTTTTTTTTAATTAAAAAAAAAAAGGTAAGTAAAGATAATTGTTTTTTTTTTGCCTCGCAGATAACAGTCATTGTTTTAATGTTTTACATTTATCATTTGTATGAAAGAGAAATTTATTTTGCACTAATTTTTTTCTTCTCCCATCGCTTTCGTTTTTTTCGTTTTGCTTTAGCAATTGCCATTAATAGCATTGAAATTGAAAACTATTCCACTGGTATTCCATTCCTTCTCTTTCAGTTATCTGCGAACTGATAAGAATGATATAGCAACACTGATGATAGATAAGGTAGCACTTGATTAGCACTAATGCTTGTAGCAATCACTAGCTACTACCATCGTTCGTTGTCAAAGTTACCATCACCCGAGAGCTCGGAACTCTTCCAGGCTTTATTCCTAAATCCACCAAACATAGCTTATTAATAAATAGCAACAGAGTGCTAGGTAGTAGTACTGCTAATAATACTGCTAGCAGCAGCAGCAGCAGTAGTAGTAGTAGTAGTAGTAGTAGTAGTAGTAGTAGTAGTAGTAGTAGTAGTAGTAGTAGTAGTAGTAGTAGTAGTAGTAGTAGTAGTAGTAGTAGTAGTAGTAGTAGTAGTAGTAGTAGTAGTAGTAGTAGTAGTAGTAGTAGTAGTAGTAGTAGTAGTAGTAGTAGTAGTAGTAGTAGTAGTAGTAGTAGTAGTAGTAGTAGTAGTAGTAGTAGTAGTAGTAGTAGTAGTAGTAGTAGTAGTAGTAGTAGTAGTAGTAGTAGTAGTAGTAGTAGTAGTAGTAGTAGTAGTAGTAGTAGTAGTAGTAGTAGTAGTAGTAGTAGTAGTAGTAGTAGTAGTAGTAGTAGTAGTAGTAGTAGTAGTAGTAGTAGTAGTAGTAGTAGTAGTAGTAGTAGTAGTAGTAGTAGTAGTAGTAGTAGTAGTAGTAATGAAATTTTAACGAGCAGTGGCAATTGAGCAGGTTCAAAAGGATTTATCTGCCGACGGACGATCTATGAATAATAATATTGTGGTGTCAGAAGTGGTGTTTGTAATGAGTGATGGGTTGATGTGAGGGAGGAAGGTGCTGCAACTGTTGATGATAGTGCGAGCATCTTGGGTTAAGACCAAGACTGGACTAGAGCGACGTGTGTCTCGATCATGTACGCCTGTGATTTGCGTTGTGCATAAGTGATGTTATCATCGGTGGTTGATGATGCATTTTGAAGTGATCCATTGGATTGAAGAGGTCAGGCCTTTCCGTAAATGATTGCGTAAATGAAGCATTTTGACGTACGTGTAAGTAACTATAAATTATAATTACAATAAAAACACGTCATTCTATTTTCTTCTCAAGTAAACAAACAAACGAGCTACTTGCTCGCTTGTTTCCTTTCCTTTTTTTTTTGTTCCAAATTATTTTCTTCCAAAAATGATAAAATTGTTAGCAATATGACAAAATGAAAATAAGGAATTTTGTGCAATTATTTTGTGAAAATTTTTTGTCAAATTATTTTCCAAAAGATAACAGAAAAAAAAATGGAAAGCAAGAAAACATGTATGTTGTTGTTTTTTTTTTCGTTGCAAAAATAATTTTTGTATAAAGAAAAATGCTGAAATATAACTCGTTCTGTTTCATAATACACGTATGACACGTGAATTTTCTTCCTTGCTACACGTGCTAAAATTACAAAAAAAAAAGCAAAATTGTAATTGCTTTTTGGTGATAGTAATAATATTTGCATTTTTGCAAATATTTAATTCGAATTAATTTGCTAAAATTTCCAAGTATTTCGTGTAAAGGTACGTTTGTGCAAAAAAAAAAGGAAAAAACTACAAAATGTCCCTTAGCATTAAATGAACAAAATTAAGATTTACGTTTAAAAAAGCAAAATTTCAGACATCACAATGATTGCTCTATCTATCTTTTTAAATTAAAATTTATGCTAAAAACAAAATTTTAAATATCAAATATCACAATTACCACTTTACTTCCTCGTCCTTTCCTGTCTGTGTTCCTATGCAACTTAAACAAACGGTTTTTTTTTCTGCCTTCCAAATTGCCACTACCGTTCGGATCAATTTCAATCATAATAAATGCTCACTTAAAATGTGTAAAAGAAGAAAACTTTCAAACAACTGACAGAGAAATGGAATAGCCGGAAATACAAAATTTCCCGAAAATCTGCCAATGTCGAGCAACAGACAAACCTCTCCTGAGACAACCTGACAATCTGACATGTATTAGTTCAGGAAGCCTGACATGTATTAGTTCGGGAAGCGAGCGGAAATTGCCACAAAAGATGAAAGGAAAAGAAAAAAAGATTTTTTCGATTAAGTTAAAATTTACTGTTAATTATAATGTAATTCCTAAATGCAATAAGTCGCTAATCAATTTAATGATTAATGTACGAAAACAGAAATGATTTGACAATTAACGACTAATAATAATTGTATTATTTTCGAAACTAATCTGTCTGTGTTAGTTTTCAAGCAAAATTGTAAAATGAAATTGATAAAATTACAGCTACACTAATTGTAATTATAATTATTGTATTTTAGGTGAAAAAAATCGCAATGAATTTTATTTTATGCGAAAAGGAAATGTATGAAATGATGTAAATGTGCAAAAGACTAATTACATTTTCATAAATCGGTGAATTTCTTTCCCCTTTTTTTTCTTGGAAATTGGACGAAATTGTTTGGAAGGAAGGCAGCAAAGTAAGTGAGTGATAATGCAGACTAGACGAAAAAAAAATATAAAGTAAAGTAACACATAAGTGCAAAAGAAATAATAAGTACAAAATGAGGAATAAGTATAGAATAAGGGATAAGTAAGTCAATGAGTGCTCTTACATAATCAGTTTGCATATTTTAGTGAAAATTTTGGGAGTGTTCAAACTTCAAATGTATTAAATTACTCCTCAGAGTCCACCAGGAAGCAGTTGCTTTTGAATGAAAGCTAAAATAGCAAGCAGTTGGAAGTGTGGGATGACGGAGTAAGGGGAGCGAAGTGAGGAGGATGAATGAAGCAATTGAAAATAAACATTGAAATATTAAATTGTTAATTATTCCATTTTGCATACAACGCATAGGATGCATCGAATCAAATTGAATCAAAAATTTTCAACTTATATATTCACACACACACAAACACACACACACACACACACACACACACACACACACACACACACACACACACACACACACACACACACACACACACACACACACACACGCATACATGCACATATTGCAGTGCAAAATTAAATTTGATTTAATTTAATTATTGAGTGTTCCACTTCCTTGAAAGTTTAATTTTGTTACTTTTTTAAAAGTTTGATTTTTACCTTTTTTTTGTAAATTTTAAGAGGCAATGCTTGTTGAAAATTTTGTCAATAATGATTATTGAATATTGGTTTGTTAAAAATTTTAATAAAAATTTTCACCGTCCAATTTAATTTTTCAATTTTGATTAAGAGGAATTATAGCAAAAAAATATTTTCGTTTCATCAGCTCTCACTCATTTCGCACAATTCCTTGTTATTTCTAGCATTCCTGCACATTTCAATTCCAGGAAGTAGTAATTTGATGATTTTAATTTAAATTTTCAAAAATTGAGGAAAAAAATAGGGCAAACAATGGAATGTTACTCTCATGCATATCCGATTTTTATATTTTTCTAAGTATGAAATTTCGATATTACAAGGTACGAAAATAATTTTGTACAAAAAATAGTTGTCCGTTTCGTACTGTTTCTTCCGCCATCTTTCGAGTATATTAAATAAAAAATAAAAATATATAAAAAATGTGGTATCTTCAATTTTTGAAGTCATTCACAAATGTTTTTCAAATGGTAACGATTAGTGAAATTTGAGTGAAATTTGCATGTTTGAAATTTCAATTTGTAACGTTTAAAATTTCAATTTATTATCGTTGTGAAAGAAAAATATTGGCATTACTTCATTAACAACAATCTTTTTAAGCCAATTATTGTTTAGAAAAGGGAAGAAATTAAAAAAGAAAACAATCAAAGAAGAATGAAAAATACAAGTTTTTTTTTGCAAACACAATAAATCAATTAGTGATTTCAAATTTTAAAACGATATGATTTCTTTTTCTTAAATTAAAACTATCGAAAAGAAATTAACTCACATACATTATGTGCTAATCTTTCCCATTTCTCTTTTTTTGCTCTTCTTTTTTTTTTAAAAAAAATATTTCTACGAAGAAAATAGATAATAATTCATTTGCGTCTTTCATTTTGAAATAATTAATGAATTTATTTTAAAATTTGTACAATTTCTGTGGTTTATGCTAAAGCTTTATTTATTATTATAGCAAAAGTAATGGAAATTTAAAGTGGTAACTTGCAATGAAACAATTAGCATTCGAAAGTAAAGCATCGAAATGACAAAGAGATGAGAAATTGTGCCATACGAGAAATTTTGCTGTAACAAAATGTCAAAGAACAATTTTGATAAGTGATGAAATTTTCCTTCTTCCCTCGCTCCCTCTCTCCTTCCCTCTCTTTCGCTCGCCCTCTCTCACTCTCCCTCTTTCCGAACTGTCATAAATATTATCACATGTTGTAATCGACTCATTCACAAACATATATGTATTTGAATTGAGAAATTTGAAAGTGTTGATAGTTTGAATGAATGAATAGACATTAGAAAGATAAGAATTTTAAAACGAAATTCTTTTTTTGCATAATTAATAAGGTGTCTGTTTGAAATTGTAATTTCCCTGTAAAATTCAAAATAAAATAGCAAGGAATAATAAAATAACATTTAATGATTGAAAATTTTGCAAAATTTTTATGATAAGCGATAAAAGAAAAATTGGAAATTACATTCGTTCGACGATTAGCATTTTCTGAATTCGAAATTGTTACTTAAGCATATGAAAGTAAAATGATGGAATGTACGCATTTTCGAATAAATTAGCAAAAAATTTTTATGCCATCAACTATCATCATCACCGCTATCACCATCATCATCATCATCAACATTATCGCAACCATCATTCCCATCATCATAACCGTCATCATCATCATCATCATCAGTATTATTGTCAGTCATCATCATCGCCATCATATTATAATTATCATCATCACTATTATCAACAATCTTCGTCATCATCATCATTGTCAGCAGCAGCGGCGGCAGCACCATCACCATTATCAGTGTCATTATCACAATCATCATTACCATCATCATCATTATCACAATCATCATTACCATCATCATCATCATCATCATCATCATCATCATCATCATCATCACTATTGTCATAATATGACATTGAAAGTTTTGAAAATTGACGAGTAATTTACACAATTGCGCAGATGAATGAGGAAAAAGAGATTGCTATTGGCACGATGATCATTTAATAATACATTATTTATTTCACGCAATTTTTCCGCTCATTTATTTCAACAAATTTTTCATCTTCCATTCCCATAACAAAATACATTGCTTCATAAATAAAATAATCAAAGAGAGAGAGAGAGAGAGAGGGAGGGAGGGAGAAGGAGCAAGGGAGAGTGAAAGAGGAAGAGAAATCTTTGTCTTTTTTTTTACTTCGCTATCTAACAATCAATCCATATTTACTCGATCATTTGTTACACTTTTAATTTGTATATAAGATTGGGTAAGCAAGGAAAAGGAGGAAAAAAGTGCAAAACGACTGAACGAAATTTAATTTTCCACTTTCTTCAAGCAATTCTCAAGTGTACTCGTCAAAATTTGTCTATTACATGAAAACACATCCTGGAAATTGGCTGAAAGTTAAAGTGCAATAACAAAAGCGAAAAAATAGAAAAGGACAAATTGACATTTTTATGGAATAGAATTATCTATTCAATAAATACCATCGAATAGAATTGTCATTGATCTAACTCTATTATAATTTAATTATACAAAACAAAAAAATTAACAAGTCTAAAAATTGATAATATAAGTATAAAAATAATTGCCTAAAAATAATTATAAGTCCAAAAAAATTATAAGTCTAAAAATAATTGCCCAAACACTTTAATTTAATAACAATAAACAATAACAATAAATAGTAAAATATTGTAGATTGTAAGTTGTATTGGTGTAATTTGATTATTCATATATTACTAAAGCTAATAACTCTTTTATCAGTACCATAATTTTATTGATTTGTTTATTGTTGTCCAGAAGTTTATCACTGTTGTAATTTTGTTGAATAATTAATTTTATCACAACTATCATACTTGTAGCTTGAAAACAACGGTAAGTTACAGTATGCTTTAACTTTTAATACGTAAATGAATGTGATATGTGTAATTTTATTATTTCAGCATTATCACTGATCATAATAAATTTCCATCATCAATGATAACCTCAAAGTCATATATAATTTTATCAGAAAAAAAATGATAAGGAAATATTTTAAACATTCTGCTAAATACTCTTAGAAAGCGATGATTGATTAATTGTGAACATTGAAAAATATACAGAAATAGTTGTTAACAGTATTTGTGTGTGTGTGTGTGTGAAATTTTTACAAAAATTAAAATGTCACCTGTCACTTAATGGTAGGTGTGGGTGCGCGAAGTGATGTCGTTTGTTAATGATAAAATAATTAATAATAAAAATGCTTCTTTCCTTGCATGTCACCAACAATGTAACGTATAGCTACAAAAGTAGCTACAATAAGTGAGGAAATTACTGTAAGTGATAGGAAAAGAGTGTGATAAAGGTAGTGGTAATTTTTTTAGAACACCAAAAATTACGTTGGAAAATTTCGTTTTATCCTAATTTTATTAAAAAATTAAAATTTTGCTTAAGATAATTAATAACAAGTGCGATAGTTAGTAACAGATGTTAAAAAAGTTTATTAAAAAATTCAACATCACTTTTTGTTTTTTGAGCTAAAATTGTATTCTCAATCATTTAGTTACAAAAGTAAACTTGGACAACAAATACTGTGGCCATCTATCGTCCATGACATGTACACAAAGAAGAACAAAAAAAAAAAAGGTGACGAATGAAACTAATTGAAATAAAGAAAAAAAAAGAAGAAAATTTGTAACAACAGACAACATGCGACAACAATTTAAATTGCAAAATTAATTTCAAATAATTGAATTTTTCCGAAAAAAATTTTCCCCGTTTTAATAATATGTTAAGAAGAGCAGAGAAACATTTAGAAAAAAAACAGGAAAAACGAAAAGGATTGAAAGTGAATTAAAACTAAATGATAAAAAGAAAAAACAATAATGTTAGACTAATTTTGACAGTTGTGAAAGTGAGGAAATTTTGGTTGTGTTATAAAACAATAAGTTTGGTTAGTTGTTGGTTGTGATGGATGAATTGCTTACTGTTGAATGAATGAGGCAAAAATTTCCGATTAATCACCATAACTGGAAAAATTTTTAACAAAAAAAAAACAGGAACAAAAGAGAGAGAGAGAGAGAGAGAGAGAGAGGGAGGGGGGAGGGAAATACATTTCCTTTTTCAATAAGAGTGCGAAAATGTCAATGTCATGAAAACAATTTCTTTCCACAACCAATAATTTATCACAATTGATTTTACGATCAATGCCATATGATCATTACTGCATTGAAAGGAACGAAAGAAAGAAGGAAAGAAAGAGAGAAAGAAAAACAAAACAACAAACAACAGTATTGCTATTGATGAGTTTGAAAAACTCCTCAAATGTAATTGAATCAATAACATTAAACGGTCGTAATCAAGTTTTAGAAATTTGGAAAATGAAAATAGCTAAGAATAAGTAATGCGAACTTAATGCATAAGTTCTACAACAAAAAAGTTCTACAAAAAAATTAGCTCTAAAAATACATAAGTACGATATGATAGCGATGATAATGATTGTGATAATGATGATGATGATGATGGTGATAATGATTGTGATGCTAATGATTGTGATAATGATGATCGTAATGCTCCAAATAAGAAAAAAGCAGCGTAAATATTTCAAATATCTAAATTTATTCTAACAAATTTCGATGGCTGATTAAAATTAGATATAAGCTAGAAGATAGTGAGATGAAAGGAAATCTTCAATTGTATGTGTGTTCAACAAAATGATATTTATTTTTAAAACAAAAGAGGTTTAAATTCTAATGAAAAAAGGAGTGTAAGAGAGATGGAGAGAGAAAGAAAGAGGAAGAGAGATACTGGAAGTGTAAGAACGAATATTTACAGCCATAATTTTGTTAATTGCTAATAGTAGTTGGTTACTTTGAAGTCTGCGCTAGTAAATTAAAATAAATTTAAAATTTTGAAAAGCGATAACTTATCGATTTTAGTCATTCAGCTAATTGCTTGCATACAGAAGTACTGTGCAAATTGAATTTACAATAAAAGAATAAAAAATTAATACAGTAATTACTACGGGTTATTGATTATTGCAATCAGTAATTCCCTCTGAATGTATCAATCATTGCATTAAATAAAGATCAGTGAAAATTTTCCAATTTTTAAAATTAATGTTATGGAAGCAATTAAGAATTAAATATGGATACTGGGAACATCAACGGATTCTATGAGTCAAATTCAATGCAGAAGTACCGATTGGTTTATTGAATTAATTTCTAATTGAAAGGATGGAAGGTATGTTAATTTGCATCAAATACTAAAAAGGAAAAAACTTCGCATACTTGATTTTAACAACTATTTTAATTTACCTTTTCTCAATGAAATCGTTTTGCCCAAACTTTTAGATTTAAAATACATTCATATATTTATGTGTTGAATTAATTTTTAAAAATTAAAAGATAAAAGTTTGGAGCGTAAACTGCACGTTTAATAGTTGAAAGGAAGATGTAGTAGCAAGAAATTCAACCTAAAATTTTTATCACTATCATTCAGATGATGCAATTCCAATCTTTTCGAAGCAGCAAATCAATATTTCATTACTGATACAGCATATTTATAGCCTCACGAAACTTTAAACAAAAGCAGAAGACTGTTGCTGCATTGAAAACCTTGAAAACCACAAATAACTTTGCAATTTTAATCATTGCTTCCTTAAATTAAAATTCACTTAGCAAATCTTACAGCGAAAACGCGACTACTGTATCTTTGTTATTTACGCATTGAAATGGTTTAGTGGGTTAATTTCATTATTTCGATCTTCTCATGTTTTATTTCAGGTAACTTTCCCGCACTCTCACATTTCCCATTCCTAATATAATTTCATCCCTAAACGCATTTGTGAATTTTACCATTTGTTTCCATCTATTTTCTTCTTACGGTGATAATTTTACTTGATTCTGAAATAATAATTGTTGAAATAATTTCACTTATTTCGTGCCTCATGTATATATTTTTTTTGCAAAGATGGAATTGTAGTTAGAGAATTTGGGAGGAAGACTTGATTTATTGTAAATTGGCTAAAGAGTAAAATAAATTATCCCTGTGAAAAATACTGCTTAAAATAATAGTAGTGTGGGCTAAAATATTGATTTATTTCACTTCAATATCCCTAGCAGTGATGGGAAGCAATTAGCTTTTATTACATGCTAACAGAATTTTTGTCTATAGCATTTAATGCTTTTCGGTAGAAAAAAATTGTCATTTATTTGACATCGATGACAACAGTAAATGGTGAAAATCATCAGCAACAACAAATTGCTAATGGTGAATTATTTATGCGGAAAATAATGGATGATGATAAGTCGCATTTTGTCCAAGCCGAACAGTCTACTTCGCAGGTTTTTCTTTTCATTCTCATTTCCCTTTTCTATATCCATGCTAGTGGTATCGTTTATCGTTTAGCGTGGTATACAACACTGTAGAGAACGAGTAGGTTTTTTGTGTGTTTCAGATCCGATTAGCTAACTGGAAAAAATTTATATGATGAGATCTCTCGTAATTCTGTTTGGCGTTGAAATCCTACATGTAGGTCTCATGGCTCTTTAACACGTGTTTTTTTAGGAGCAAGGAAGCGACGAATTACAATTTGGAAGAGAAGGTGGCATATACGATATAGATCAAGAAATTGCTTCATTCTGGCCGCGTATTCGTTCAAGAATCGAAGCGATTGACCCAGTCACTTTTAAAATTAACTTTTGACGGTTTTTGCATTACAGTGTCTGAAACCTATAGTTTGATGAAATGTTAGGAAACTGTTGGCTCAAAGTATACTTGAAAATTAAGGTGTTTTCGCAGAAAACTTACAAGAAAAATGTTGTCAAAATGACAACGAAATTTGTACTAAATTTTTAAATTTTGGAGAACTCATCTGTTGCAAAATTTAATGCATTACCAAGTGCAGTGTTTTTTCAGAAAACACTACGCGAAGCAAGCCGGCATCAGGAATTACAACTTCCCTTAGCAAGAATAAAGAAAATCATGAAATTGGATGATGATGTGAGGCGAATGGCAAGTTTTGCTTTACTTCTTTCTGCTTCTTACCTTTTTTAACAGAGGTCTAAAGCTTCAGGATTAAATTTAATATATTTTATCTTACGTAAGTATTTCTTGTGGATTCGTCTTTTATTTTTAAATAATACTTATTAGTGAATAAGAGAAAGTAACGAAGGTAAGCTCTCTTTGTTCTGATTAGGCAGTATTTTGCCAGTTTCTACTTCATCCCTCTGATCGTAAAACTCTAGTTAAGTTGAGCAGTAATAAATGAGTAACTCACAGATTGGCTCAATTCCGTTGTATTTCTTTAGATGATTGGCTCAGAAACGCCCATTTTACTTGCGAAAGCTTCGGAAATTTTCGTTGAAGAATTGACATTGAGTGCTTGGAAACATACGGAAGATAATAAGCGGAAAACACTGCAGAAGTCAGATATTTCTCAAGCTGTTACCAGGTAATGACATACTACTATGAAGTTTTTCTTCCTTTAACAATCATTTTTTTTTCTCTTGGTTATGTTATAGACGGCGTGGAATTCTCATATTCTAAGAGCGCATGTATATAATTCAAAAATTTTGTTTGCTGTTTTTCAAGTTTGTTAAGGCAATATTTTCTTGCAGGAACGACATGTTTGATTTTCTGATTGACATCGTTCCACGGGAAGATCCAAGGTGGCCACCACAGACCAACAACCATGTAGGCTAATTTTTCTTTAAAATCATTTATGGATTAATTTTCTCAAACTGATTTTGGGATAGATGCAGTTTCCAACTCATTCTTGATTTGCATGTTATCGTGAAGTAGAGATTTAAAAAAAAAATCATTATAAATACGAATTATTACGAAGTTTGTGTGCCCTTACCAAAATGCCCTTATGTTACAGCAGGAGCAATCTGAAGAAGTACAAGCAGTTACTGCAGATTCCAGCGGTGTTAATGGGAGTGTTCAATATGTTTTACAGGTATTTGAAAAAAAAAAATAAATTCTCCTTATCACGTCTGATTTATTTGTTTGATAATATAAAACACCAGAGTTGTCTACTTCATACATTTTATATTTCAAATCCTGTTTATCACATCTGATTTGTTTGATAACATAAAACATTCGTCGTCGTGTAGCGGTTGATTTATATTTTATAAATGGAAACCATGTTTTAAAATATTGAAACTGGAACTGGTCTGCATTCTTACACACGAATATTTGCTGCATCGTTATTTTATTGAAACAGAATTTCTATTTAGGTCGGATCCTCAGATGGAGCACTGGCAACGGGCTCAGTTGTGCAAGCAACACAAATCGGACAACCAATACAACTGCCCATAGGTACGGGTAATCAACCTATCCAGTTGATTGCACTTAATTTGCCTGAAGGCAACATACAACAGTTTCAAGTTCAACTTCCTCCATCGTCATAGCCGTTGTCATTAGTATAGCAAACAGCTATTTTGTACATATTCGTGGGTTTGGATTAACTGACTCGTCCACAACCAGAGTTATCTACTTTACACATTTCACATTTTAAGTTGAGCTAGTCTTGAATTATTTCATTCATTTGCTTTCTCAAGTAGGCTCGAGGATGTGGAGAGAATTCAGGATGTTTTTTTTTTAACGTTCCGTGTACTTTGTTATAACTTGTTAAAAGGCAGTTGTCTGTCTATTATGATCTCATCCGTATTTGTATGGTTCCAAACCACTCTATGTATATATGTTGTCAATTTAATAGATTTTCTTTCTTCACTATTTTCAGTACAATTCTTCTATATATTGTTCTTTGCCACTTAGTGACACTCAAAACAAATGTTTGAAAATACGTGTTATCAGTAATTCATGATTTACTTGTCCTGTTCAAGCTTGTTGTCTGGGACTTCATATTTTTCCACCTTCACAAAGTCACATCAACTAACCTGAATTATGCAGCTATTCAGGGGATCTCTCATTTCGATTTAGGAAATTGTTTACGGTATCTTTTATACAGCGTATGGGCCACTCGGGAAATGAAAAAACAAGAAAACTGAGTAAAGCAGAATAAGGCAAGTGTGGAAGGTTAATCTACAATAACTGTTTACATGAAATAGACCGTAAATCAGATCTGCATCCTCTCCTCTTTTGGATGTTCCAGTTTTCAAAAAATAAAAAATTGATAAATCAGCAACTGATATATATATATTTATAAAATTGCAACCGAGTATAATTTATTTAAGGTACGAAAACTTTATTCGATAATAATATGTCAGAGAAGTGCTTTTAAAGTTCGCCATGTTTGACTCTGCGATAGAACTCTAACTTAGTCATGGTAGTGAGCATGATACGTCACGCGTGTACGCAACATTTACAGAGCAAAAAGATTGAGAGTAACTGTCCAAATGATTAAATCTCTTATGACAGTTCGAAATATTACAATGAGAACGGAAGAAATATCACTATGCATACAGGATTGAATATGGGATAAAGTAATTACAGCACCAATGTCAAAACAGTTGTTTTGGACTTCATTGGTCAATACCCCTATTATTATTGATGGACGCCTGGCAGTGGTGGAGCTCGAAAACGTGGAAGTGTGTTTTCCGCATACTTTACAGTTGGGCTGGATTCCTGCATGCTCTCCCATTCGTCACTTTCTTCCACCCGACACAGATCGCCACTAATTTCACATGTAGCTCTTCCTGCTGAAACTCAATTTTTCCAGAATAGATACTCAGAAAAGAATCACCTCTTATCATAATGAAACATAACAACTCTGTTTGCTCATCCAAAAGAAAACCTTTTTTTCAATTCTTTTATACAGCGATGGAATGCCATAAGATCTAATCTATATGTGTGAATAGGTCCTCAAAATTAGAGGTAGTGTAGAAGATTGAATCTAGTAGTGCACAATCTACTACCTCTCAACAAATATAAAATTTTTAGCAATAAATAAAAAATCACTTTGTATTCGTCCCAAATTATTCGAGCTTGAACACGATGAAGCTGTTAGTGATATCAATGAACACGGCCGCCGAGTACCTTCCACAAAACCAAAGTCACGAAATCCGCTCAGCTGTAGTAAGAAAAAAGTGTGAGGAAAGATTTTCCTCAAGAACAAATCCAAAGACCAAATAAGCATATATATATATATAGGTTACTAACCGTAGCACGTGGTCCTAAATGAATATACGAAGAATGCAGCTCAATGCCCATATTTGCCTTTTCGCGAATATTCTTCTCACGACTTCGAATGGCTTGCTCCCAAAGAATGCTACGGATATCTTCAACCCAAGCATCACGGATGCTTGCTGTTTGTGACTGTAATAAAACCAACCTTCTTTAGTATTTCATTGAAAGAATTTGGTGGAAATTAAAATTTTGTTATGAATAATCCAACTACAAAAAAAAATCTTCAAGAAAGTAATAAAAAATTAGATAGCGTAATAAACTCAAAAAATTTATAAGGTTTTTACCTCCATTATATATGTGAACGAGTTTTTGTGCTTCCGGAACCATAATTCGAACTTAACCTTCGAGTCCTTCACCATTTCTGTCAAGCCGCAATCGGTCATCTGAAGAGAAATGGTTTTATCCCATCAAATTTATGTATTTCATTAAATTCACTAACGAATCATAAAACTGTTAATTGATTCTCAAACATGTAAGCCTTGCGAATATACCAGGAAAAATAACGAACGTTGAAAAAAACTTCGTATATACCTAGTTCTGCATTCTCTAACTTAAGCTTTAAAATATTCCGTATTCTGGATTAATCTATATAGAGAAATCAAGCTGTAGAACCTAGTCGAATTACAGAGACATAAAGTAGATTGAATAAGTAACAAGAAACTAGATACATTGGCAAATTTAGAATACCTGTATACTGCTTTTATATTTCAGCTCATCAAATGTACTTCCTCTCCATGATCGAGATAACTTCGGCTTTGTAAGGACAACACAATTCTCGAAGAGGAATACATTTCGCACACGTTTCTTAGACTGCAGGCCACGTTTTTCAGTGACATACATAGTGTCATGCCGTAACAAATTTCCTTGTTCCTTGAGGTTTAAATCACAACTACTTATTCGCTCCATTGCCAACAAATCATTACCACGACGAATCTGCCGTCCAACTACCACAGCTACTTTCTCCAACACTTCCAAAACTTCCTGGAACAGGGAATTGATAGTGAATGAGTTGACCTCAATATAGAAATAAGCACAATATGAATTGGAAACAAGTGAGATACAAAAATGAAACTGAATGGAGTTTTACTTTGAAAATACAACAAAAGTTTTCACGACAAATACAGAAAGCCAAAATTTGGCAGAAAGAAGACTATACCAACCACTTTGTTTGGTGGTGCAGCATTAAGTAGTTGCTGAAGTGCAAGTGCGTATTTACCTATCCTTTCAATCGGTTTGATCAATAAATGTGATAAGTCAGCCATGCTCTGCAACGTTTCATTGAAAAAAGAGTAAAAAATGAAGCTTTAAAGAAAATCCCTTGAGAAATGAAAAATAGCCTGATTTCTAAATGCATTTAGAAAATCAAATATGCATTTTAAAAGTAATGAAAGCTGGCAATGAAAGCGGAAAGAATCGTCTCACGAACCTGTACAGAGTTGAAAAATTTATGACCCGCTTCGCGCATTAATTGATCAGATTTGGGCTTATTTTTTGCATACAGTGCATACAATTCAAAATAGTTGAGATTGTCCAGAAACAATCTTCCAGTTATCATTGAAACTGATTCATCAGCACAACGAAACCTATAAGAAGGAGCAATATCAAGATCTTTGCTTAGGCTGCAAGATATCATTATGGCACTGACAACAGAATCAAATTTTTGCAATACTTCTGAAGGGAAAAATAATTAACCTTAACCGTGAGATGAGCTGGGGCAAAAATGAATGAGCATGAAACTGAAAAAGCTTTTCAATGTTTCCAAAAATACAAGACTTTTTGCCACGAAGCGCACTCGGGATATCAACTCGAGCCATTTCCGGCATAAAGTCCTAGAATAAATCAATTAATGTCAACCTTCCAAAAAGTGATCTACATTCAATAATGAAAAACTATATCAATCGTTCAACAGTGAATTCGACAAATTTATTTGAAAAAACTATTTAATACGCCCCAGCATTTTGTTTGCACAAATCAAGAATAGCATAAGCGGAAAACGTACTTGAACCACAAGTCTTAAAGCACTGACATAATCGATTTCTGAATCAAGTAAATCCCGTACAACAGTACATTCAATTCTGAAATTCGCATCGCTCGTTTTGGCGGGGCTTAGCCAATCCCGGACTATATCTATCTGCTCGGAACGCATTGAGAAATCCAGAGCTGAGAATGCTGCAGAAACGAAAAACAGCATATTAGGGAATATCTGTAAATGTTTCGGAACCAGCCTAATACTCATTATAATTGTTGAAACGATATTGCGATTACAGCAGTCGAATAAGAAAAACAAATCAAGAACAGAGCTTGAAAACCTGATGTGACAGCCGGTTGAGGTGATTCACTAATGCTGCAACAATCATCATCCAGAAACTGGAAAGCACTCAGAGCTGATCGACAATCCTGTAAATTAAATTCGTACAGTTCTAAACAATTCAGAACTGAAGAGACTTTGAAGTTTTTCTAAAATTTACCACTACCTCCTCCAAAAGATCACTACTAAAGGTTCTCATTAGTGGACGCCTTGATTTCTGAGATACAACAAATCGCGCTGATCCCGGTCGGATAGCTCCATTTATCAGGAATGGATTTGGAAGACGTAAGGGAACGGTACTGACAGAACGGCGCTGGTCCAGCCTTTTGTGTAATGTGTTTGTCGACATTGATGTAATAATCTAAAACACTACAAAAGTGAAACGAAAGCCGGGAATATGCTTTATATATATATATATATATATATATATATATATATATGATAACCTTATAACTTGCAGCTGAAGTGTCTAAGTTATAAATTCATTTAATTTCACTGCCTTCATAAATATTATGCGTTATATGCGAGAAAGTAAAAAGACAACGACAAACATATGAGGCGTACTTTATTAGTCATGTTAAGAGTGACGGGTGCAGCACCAATTGCAGATTCTTCGACGATTTCTAGCGGTCCAGTACGTACCGACGGTGCCCATGAATTGCGACGCCATCGAACTTCTTCCAGTTCTGTTGGCTCCTAAAATAGGAAAGCGGGTTTAAAAATATGTTTTTAATACTGGATGCTCAAACAAGAGACAACTGAAAACAAATTTCGCATATCTAGTTTTATGTCATAAAATTAGATTGCTTTAGTATTTCGAATACCAAAATAAATTTTGTTTCCGCAGATGATTAGTTGATGGCCCAAATAAGAAAAGTTAGTAAGATAAAAGAAGAAAAAACAGCCAAAGCGAAATACAAAAAGATGTGAAGCAAAGAAAAAAGACGAAACAAGCAATAACCGGCTGATGTTCAGTACTAGTGGCTCTGGAAATTGGAATTTCATATTGCGTTGGTGCTGGGCTTGTCTGTCGCCGAGAATGTTCAGTTGCACCCAAATCATTCTTTAAATTAACAATAAAACTTTCTTCTACATCTGAATATACCTCCATCGGGGTATCGGATACTGAATCGGATAAATCAGAGTAGCGACTTTTTGGTAGAGATAAATCAATGATAGAACAATCTGCTTCTCCACTAAAACATGAGTCAACAGCGCCAACTTCCTGACTGCCACCGCCATCAGCGCTTTCTTGACTTGAGCTGGTGCTCATCTGGCAACGTAAATCCGCAATCTTGAGTGTGGGATCCAAGCTCATAATGGCCTTTTCGCAATCCAAAAGTAATTTTTCTATTTCCTGTCGAACCTAGTAATAAAATCGCATTTTTTTATCAGCTAGAAAAAAAATTTGACAAAAATTTTTGGTAGTCCCTGCTCAGCTATGATATATGGATTCCTCAAGTAAGCACAAGTAAGCTCAGACATTAAATATTCCGTATCAAAACTTACGATGCAGTCAGTAGAACTAACACCGATATATTCATGGAGACGAGCAATAGCAGTAGATGGATATTTTGAAATTAATATTTCCTTCTCCTTTTCATCATCGCTTCTCTTAGCATGAAGTAAAGCCCAATTATATACCTGAATTTGCAAATAATAAGGAAAGTTGAATTATAAGTCCAAATTTATAAGTAACAGTTCCTCTTAATTTCGAAAGTGAAAACAGTAAATTAAAAGAACGATACCAAAAGTCAAATTAAAACTTTTACCCCAATAAAAGAACAAGCAGCATTCCTAAAATAATTGATGAAATAACAGAAATGAATTTAAATACCTGATCAATGTGAATGCGGGAATCAAGTGCAGCTTGAACAACCGGACGAACGTCTACAACACGTTGCTTACAACGCGCTAGGAAGGAACTGAAGGAACCTAATGCATCGGTAATTTTATTCCTGTCTTTATTACCAAATGAGCCTTCTTCAGGCAAATGCGCTACTTTCTTCAGACGGCTACTAGCTTCATTCAAGTATCCTGTCAGTTCTATGATTTTGCTGTCTACTTGTTTGATCTGAAATAAGTAAAAGTATGAACAAAAATTACAAGAATGGATCACCAACTTAACGAACCTTAATTTTTCTCAAAAGCGAATTAAAAAAAAGAATGAAGAAACAGTTTTGAAATCAAACATTAAAATCATATTCAAATGATTCAGTGTCATTAAAACTAATAAACTAACCTGGGAGGTTAGTCTTACAACGCTGAATATCTTGATTATCTTCAGCTGCTCCAAATCATGTATTTCACTATTGATAAATTCCATTACCTGCACGGAAATCATTTAAAAACAACAAAAATTCGTAACCAAAATTTATAAAATTTATGTAGCAAAACAACTGCGTAAAACATGATTTCCAAAAACCTAAAAAAAAGAACTTAAACTTGGCTACTTCTGTTACGCTTGAATAAACATCCAAACCTCTGGGATATATTTTAAAAACTCGATCGCTTCCACTGAACATTTAAGAGCAAACAGTCGTCTCGATATACTCGAATTACTCCTCTGCATGACCACTTTAACTTCTTCGAAGCCTGATACTGCACGGTTTATTGAATCCCTAAAAAAAAAATTGGATGTGTAAAACATAAAATTTTATATGATTGTAGGACAAAAAATCAAAAATATTGGGTAGACCTTAACTAATGTTTCAGTTCTAGCTTAGACTCTAATTAATACGTGGTTTTCAAGGTGAAATAAAATAAAAACATTAAATACTCTGGATTCGTTAAAGAAGCACTAATTTCTAAAGGTGGATAAGTATCCGTGGACAACCGGGACTGAAGCATGTACATTTTTGAATCTAAATTCCGAGTTATGAAAGAAAAACTGACAACTATTTAAGGATGACAAGAAATAGATTGTAAGATAGTAACCAGAACTGAGTTATAACCCGAGGTACATTTGTAAGGATCATAAAATTTCCGCAATTAAAAAAAAACACAGTTCTGAGTTTTCGAAGCGGTGGAACTAAGCATACGCGAAGAGATAAGGATCAAGATGCTGAAGATTGCGATATTGTGTTTTTAGCTCATCGCACAGTATTTCTCCACGATGCAACAAATATATCACATCTGGTTCATCTTTCACAGCATTCCATCGATTATTTAATCTGCAAGGTAAAGTGTAAAAGCAAAGATTTGCAGTGCAAACAAAGGGATTAGTTTTGTCAGCTAAAAAAGCGCCTCAGCAGTTTCAATACAAAAATTCCAATCGGTTGCTTGCTGTAGTAAAGCAACACAGCTCTCTCAAACATTTCGCTCATATAATGCTCGCAAGACTACATCGACGACTTCTTTCCAATTATTCAATGCACTGCTTTTGGCAATGATAAAAGTTCCACCTAGTGCTCTACCTCTTCCTTTTCTAGAAAATTTATTCGCTGTTGCATGATAACAAAGAAAAACTTTCTAATATCTCAGAAGTAATCAATACCATTAGACAAAACCTATCCTTCAAAAAAGAATATACCATGGACTTACCATAATAAACTAAACCACAAAAAAGAATAGAAAATGAGTGTGAATGACTCATTCAAATGCTCGAATAAAACAATTTGCACAAGCTATTTAACTCTACTTAAATCCTTTTCTTTGAGCTATTTATACTTAATCTTGAATCACTAAATGCAGTTTTCAAATTTAATTTCACTTCACAAATTTCTGCTTTTAAAAAAAATATAAAGAAAAATGATATTTTGCAATAATACAAACAATGTTAATACACAAATGAACTAGCTTATCAAAAAATTAGAAATTAGCATTTCATGAACTATGTTGGGCTCCTAACAAGCACCTAAATCATTGCACTAAGCTTACTATTCAATAATAAGCATTTGTGATCTTACAAAAATGACTCTGAATACGAAAAAAAAAACAAAAGAGAAAAACATACTCTTCAGCCTGTCTTTGTAACAACTCAGCATTAGCGAGTGCAAGATCTTGCGGGATTTCAAGCTGCTTTAAATGCTCATGTAAACCCATGTAATGCTTCGCTGTGTTGTGTGTCTTTTTCAACAAATCTTCCACGCACTGTAATAGAACTCATCACTGAATAGTAAGAGATTTGCATAGGAAGTGAAACTAGTGTTTTTGCACAGGAACGAAGTATTCGTAAACACATTGCAATCTTTAGTGAGCTCTAAACAAAGCTGACAGTATTTTTGTTTTAACATTAAGCTTTTGAATGCAATATTATGAAGTATAGAGAAGGTAACTGCTAGGTAATGACTTTGTCAAACGATAAGAAAGCAAAACAGTAACTTCATCGTAAGCCAAATTTTCCTCCTATTTTCAATTTTCGGCTAGCGTGGTACTCCAACAATCTCAAACTAAACAGCAAATGGCTGGTACGATGGATCACTCCTATGCGATATGCGATGAACGCTCGTATATTATCACGCTATCAATAACCGTACTCTCTCAGATAGGTGAGGAGGGAGGGCGGGGGAGGGGGCGGGGGACGGGGAAGGAGGGTGATGCTACTGATTACTTTTTCCCACCACCCTGTATTTTGCTTCATTCACTCAACTCGAGCAAACAACGGAAACTAACGAATCGCATGCGCAGAAACTGCCGTGTAATCTCGGGATCTATTAAACCATTTAAATACGTTGAAAAACTGCCCGCTTCAATATATTTCGTAATATCCCCAATATCGGTTACAATATTCTGAAATTCAAATTTTCCTAATTTATCTTCCACAGCAATTTTCACTGCTCACAGATAAGACTACGATCAGTTCCGTGCAGAAATTAATTTCTGAAAGTGATACAAACATTAATATCATAGAATCTTAACAAAAGCTAACTTTAGCTCTTGATAAAATGAGATCTTCATTGATTACAGCTTCAATATTACGCAAAGAGGACCCGATAACCCACAATATGCAATCAATTGTACCTTCCAGCCATGACTGAAAAAATTTACATTCATATCAATTCGGCATTTGATACTTCCAATCATCTGAGGCTCTACTACAATTACATTTCCTTTACTGTAAAATCATCTCCAGTATATCACGTGCTAAATCAGGTTTTTCCTCTCAACGCTCACTGAGATGCAGAGAGTCTTGGCAGAAATTTCTAAAAATTTAATCACCCATAACTGATGAAAATATTATGCATAGAAAAGAACAAATTTTAACAGTAACATACGGCTGATTGTCGTAGTGCTTGAAGAAAAGAGTAAAGGCATTCCTCGGAACAATCACGAACATCGATGATTATGTACAGCGTGTGTTTTTTATTCGAACATCTCAAAAAAAAAAGTTGTAAATCCATGAATTACTCTAATTCATTTTTCATTGTGTCAAAAAAAAATGCAAATACTTTGAAAATTAAAAAAAACACTAGTTATTATTGGCCGCACGGCCTAAAAACTGACACAAATTATATAAATTAATACGGAAATCTTGATAGAAATTACGGTTTGCGTAAACAATTAAAAGTAATGTCTATCATTAAATTTGTCAAATCATATTTTCTGTTTAGTTTATTTTCCGTGATAAAAAACAAACAAACAAACAAGCAAACCTCGCATATAGGGAATAAGTTGAGAAAATTAATGAAGGCAAGAGATCGAAAGGCACCTCCGATGAGATTCGTAATTCAATGATTGGTTTATCATTTACACCACTCTTACAGAGTCCTGCAGTTCAATTATTTATTTCACATCAATGATAGCGTGTAAATTAAAAGATAAGAGCAAATGAATTCACTAATCTCAATGTCTAGAGTACTTTTTGGAAGATTTTTATGAACTATAATTACGTGCAGCAACAGTTTCTTCCTTCATTATCTATCTAATGCTTTCGTAATCCTTCTTATCAATCTTTTCGTCCTCTTCTATTCTGAGCAATTTTTACGGCTAACAATCGCTTGTACTTTAATTTTTTTTACTTCAAATCGTCAGACACTATTAATTAAAGTTGTTATTCTATTTTTCACCAGGTACTCTCTTTCGTCCTACCTCAAACTCATAGCAAGAAATGTAAATGTCGCCACCTATATTCATAAATTCTTTTGCCCTTTAGTTATTAGGTATTTGCAGGACGGCTATGCGTAACAGACGATCGAAAAAACCAACGACGTTACTAACGTGGTAACATTATAATTATTCCTTTATCCTTGATTCCTCTCAAACTTATATGATAATAACATGCTACACCTAACAAATTATCGTTTCAGACATTGGCCACTTTTCATTCTTGATTGGTCACAATTCATACCATGAATTTGAAAGAATTTGTGTACTTCTAAATTTGGAAATATGCTGATAACATCAGAGAAATATTTGTTGAGCGGTTTCATCCGTAGTTCATCTGAAATCAAACGAAAAAGAGGGTAATGGAGGAAAAAAAAATTGATGGCTTCGATTGAAACAAACGATGCGCATTCACTACAACTGGCAATTATCGCATATCGAGAGGTGCACAGAAACAAAATATACAAGTGCGAACAACAAGATTTTTCACAAAAACTCATATTTCACTCAAAATTAGTTTTAAAGACGATAAAATTCTTCCACTACCAATAACAAAATGAATCAACCTTAGGTCATTTTCATGTATTAATAGTAATATTAATAATAATAATAATAATAATAATAATATCAGCCTCTTCTATTTGATTTTCCTACTCTTCCCACGCATTACTTCTTCCATCTAACTAATACGATATTTGCAAAAGCACTTTAGCATCATTTGTCCCATCAAATTCATGGTAAGAATTTAAATATTGCGCTTATATTCATTCATATAAGCTCGTTCTGCGTTTAAATGCTTACAGGATTGAGTGTATGAAAGAGGTAATCGAAAAGATCAGTGAGGTTACTATTCTAATGTGTTTAGCATAAGACTTATCTCTTCGATCTTCAAATTTCAAATCCATTAAGTACCGCAACCGCACCACTTACAAATACCTTATATCTAGCTAACACTACACATTTCACCCAATTTCGCTCCAAACAATTTGCTTCTTCGTCTTACGCTTAATGCCTCAAGTATACATTAACTAATTAAACTAAAGAAAAAAAAAGTTCACTAACTAATTTAAACTGAAGAAAAAAGATGAAAGCAATTTCTAGCAAACTCCGACATTTAAAAACACCCATATAAATGAATGAATGCAGCCGAATAACAACGAGAACGACTTAGTGTGATGCAAATAAAATAAAAATGATTAGATTAATCACATTTACTGTGCTATTTATAACATGTAGAAAAATCAAAGTATTACAATAAATTTTATGTAAAAAAAAAATAAAATAAAAATGAAGGAATAAAAAAATTTCAAACAGCCTTCACTCACAACAGCAATAGAAACAGCAATAACAACAAGTTAAAGAAGAACAACGAAGTGCTAAAAGTATTTGAATAAATGAAGGTCATGATGAACGAGTATTAAAGAGGCGCAAATATCAGTCAAACAAAAGATGACGAGCGAACTATTATCATCATTGAAGCAAATAAGGAGAAGGAAAATGTATGAAGGACAAGAAACAATAGGATGAATAACAGTCACGTTACGTAAGTGAAAGGAATAGGAGGAGAATTTTACTACTGCTGATTTTAAGCTAATTAATAAAACTAATTATTAAAATATATTATTTGCATTAAATTAAACTTCCCGTCAATGTTATCAATTATACATATAGTAAGTTATGGAACATTGAATTTTATTATTCGTTAGACGATGACGACTAAAACACACATGAGGTGTTAGGTAAAAATAAGATAAATCAATAGAGCGGAATTGCTCCAATGGTAATTACTATAAACAAGTAATGCATAATAATAGGAAATGAAGTAAGTAAAATGATCATTTTCATAAAAATTTCATGATACGATAATTTTTGTTAATTAATTTAAAAGTAATACTACGAATGATAAGTAGAATTAAATTAAACTTGAAAAATGTAAAAATAAACAATCAACTTAATGATGTTGAAAATAATCAAAAATATTGATTTAGTAAGTTGAAATTACACGTAAAATGCAAAAATTTAAACTTTTTTGATAAAGAATTTCACATCTACAGATTATTATTGCTATGAGCAAATGATTTGATTCAATAAATGTAATAAATTATAGAAATGGAAACAAAAGAGAAATCACTGAGAAATTAATTTAAATGAAAAGTGTTATACTAATCTCACTCATATCCTCAATCAAACCCCCTCTTCTCCTCTCCCACCAACTTCCCACAATTCACTCCTATTGATTTAGAAATGCAAATTTCCAAACTCAACAATTGCCGCCACTTGTGAAGGTTTCGTCGGGCCACCACCGTCATCATCTCAACCAAATTGCTCAATTTAGGGCATAAGTCTACCAAAGACAATAACGGTTTGTCACCGAAGTGAAAATATTTTGTCCCGAATTACAGCTGTTTTTTTTTCACCTTCTAATCCATCATTAATTTGGCTATAATATCATATACTAATCGATATATTACGATGCTTTGATTAATTCAAAAAAAAAATTACAATTGTAACTTTTTCATTTTCTTTTTTTTCCTTAAAATTTTCCATAAATTATGCAATTATCTTTTGTTATGTTTGCATAAAATGCTAATTAGTTGAGCGTTTTGAGGGAAGAGAAGCAAAAAGAGGATGAAATGCATTAATGACAAAGTTATGTGGTCCTTTTCATGCAATAACATTCATCTAACACATCTGACCTGTTTCAACTCTAACTTTTATTTCCTTTCTTTTTTTTTCTTACAAATTTACTTACTTTTTTATCAAATTAATTTGCAAGGAAAAAAAATTTTTTTTTCAATGACAAAATTATCAATAGCAATTGTGGTAGGGATAAGTTGATAGGTTGATATTAATGTTGTAAATTATTCGATTAAAATTTACGAAATTTATCATTGTAAATTTTCCCATTCAGGAAACGTTACATGAAAGCTTTCCGTAATTCCGGATAATGTAACTATAACCATAATATGATTTCAAATGATATAACCGTGACAATGACATAATTCTCAATGATATAATTACTGAGGATATTATTCTGGATGACATAATTCCAATGATATGATTCCGTGATAACTACGATCGATGATGACGTGATTCCGGATGATACCATTACGCATTGCTATAGCTACGACGATGAGATGATTCCGGATAGTATTAAATGCTTAATTTATGTTAAACACTCACTGTAATACTACAAATAAATCACTAAGTGATAGAAATATGATTCATCATCTCATCAAACATTCAATTCAAAAGTTGGACGAAGGCAAACGATCACTTGCTATTTCAAGGCAAAACTTTTTTTTAAAACAGGGCGGGGGAGGAGGGGGAGGGGAGGAGGAGGTGGGAAGAAAAAATGAAAAAGCGCTTGATTTCCGTTGAAATTGCATCATTGATTGTAGCAGTAAGAGATGAAGAAATTCAACCTATCACTCTTATTTAAACTAATGAAAGCTAATATTGAAAATGTAACATTCAAATTAATACGAATGAGACTGATCGATGTAATTTGAAAGGAATAGTAAATTGGTTGTTAATTAGTTGGATGCAACAGGAAATAAGAATAGAATAGAATAGAATAGGAATGAAATAAAACGAGAATAAAAATTAAAATTTACTCAGTGATATTTGAATGAATTAATGGCAATGAGAGTGAAACAAAAATATCAATGAATAATTTTTGTTTGCATTAGGGGAAGAGAAGAAGAGGAGAAAAAAACACTCAATACAATATCGAATAAGACAGATTAAATGTTTAGAGAGAAAATAACGAAGTGATAACTGAAGATGGAATGGAACAGAAGTGAATCAAAAATAAACGAATGAAACAGAATAGAATAGTATCAGATGGAATAGAAAAGAATTAGGAATGGATGACATAAACGGAAAAAAAAACTTAATCAATGCAACAAATGGAAATTAATAATGAAAGGAATAAATACGATAAAAATCCAATTGCATAGGAGGAATTCACCGATGTGGAAGAAAATGTTAAGAAAGAACGAAAGAGAAAGAGGAAGAGAGAACAAGAGAAAGAGAGAGAGAGAGAGAAAGAAAGCAAGAGAGAGAGTGTGTGTGAACGAAAATTAAAAGAAAAAAAAAAGTTGACAAAACCTATTCCTTCTTTTCTAAGAGAACAGAAAAAAAAAACGATGATATCGCTTGCATAAAAGCAAAATGGAAAAGCTAACAGAGAGGTGAAACGAGTTAAAATTTTGTGCAAACAAATTTTTTTAAAAAAAAAAAGAGAAAAGAGAAAGAAAGAAAGGAAAAAAAATGAATTAAGGATTAGATGAGAGTGATGATGATAGTGGAAATTTTAAAGAATGTTCCGCAGGTAATGAAAGAGTGAAACATCTGTATGAGATGAAAGAGAAAGAGTTATTGTGGGCGAAAAAAAAAAGAAAAAAAGATGTTCGAGATTGGTACGGTCAAAAATAATTATTTCATCACCTCAAAACATTATTATTTCCTCTAATTTACAAGGGGGGAGGGGGAGGGGAGGGGGAAAAAGAAAAAAATTACCAAAGAACAACGAAAAATATCGGAAAGAAATTTTCCTATTTGATAATTCATCAAAATTGGAATTTAAAATAGAAAGAAAAAATGCATTCAGATTAGCGTGAAAATTAGCATCATATTAAAGTCAAATTTCAATATGATGAAACTTACGTCAAATTTCGAGAGATAGAATGAAATTAGCGCCAAATTAGCGTTAAATTTCCACATGACGCATTTCGAAATAGTACCAAATTACAAATGTAAATAAAAATTTTAAATGAGAAAAGAAACAAAGAAGTGACACAAAATGATGAGAATTATTTGTTCAAAATTTGAGTGCTAATGAAAATTTCCTATTTATCCCATTGAATTTAAATTTAAATTTAACGTTAAATTCAAATTTGTTTTAAACGAAAATAAAAACAGTCTAATGTAGGCAAATTGCATTCTCTTCAGCTATAATCAATTAAATTTTTACTTATTTTATACCTGTTTACAAGTGTTTTTTTTTATTTTCAGCATACAGTTCATTTTCTAATTCCTTTTTGATTTAACTTTTGCTTTTAAATTTCATTAAAGTTTGATGCATGTCCTGCAATAAACAATTTAAATGAGTAATTAGGTTGATCAATCGCGGGCGTCAAATGAATTTCAATTTCAATTTTTCTTGTAACTGTTGCATTTACAATTAAATTGCAAATCATTATCAATTATTTTTCACTTTAATATTTCAAGCATTTTTAAAATTTAATTCATAAATTTAAGTTAACTTAACTTGCAAATCGAGACAATAATATTTAGTTTAAAATTTATTAGAAAAAAGTTTTTTTCAAAATTTGAGAAAAGATTAACAAAGAAACTTACTACTTTAAAAATCAATTAAATTAGAGTTAAAGCGAAGTGAAAATGATCAAAGTGATATTCTAAACGCGTACTTATAAAATTTGTTTTACAATTTCCATCCATTACTTCAGTGTACACAAATTTCATTACAAGCTATTTAAAGAGTGTAAAATGTGAAATTTTAAAAATTGAATACAATTGAAGTATTAAGTGATTAGAATTTCAATTAAATGAAAGCACTTATAAACAACTATGAGGAATGACATTCGTCATCTTTCTGGCCTATTATTCCGTTCGCAATCATTCTGGTCAACTTATCAATCTTAGCATCCCGAAAAATATTAAATTTCAACTCCACAACATTAATGCTTATTATATGATGAATTCGAAAATGTCGAAATATTTTTTTTTGGAACAAATAGCCACATATATATATATATATATATATATATATATATATATATATATATATATATATATATATATGTATATATATATATATATATATATATATATATATATATATATTCAAAGTAATATTTTAAAAATTTGTAGAAAAGAAATTCTTAGAGGAAATTTACAAAGCCTATGCTTTTTCCATACATTTAATTCATATTGAAATCATTCAACGTTGGAAAATTTAAAAAAAAAAAAAAAAGATCGATCTTCTATAACAAAAGAACTGGACGAAAAACATTTCGTGCGTACCTTCTTAACAAAAAAAAAAAGTTGACCTTCAAAAAATAAAAACTTTTAATAATTGAGCGGAAATTAAACGTATTCGTAAGTGGCACGAACGTTTGACAAATTGAACGATGATTTAATGGTTCGCGTTATTCTTGCTTTACTATAAAATAATAATAATAATAATTAATAATAATAATAATAATAATAATAATAATAATAATAATAATAATAATAATAATAATAATAATAATAATAATAATAATAATAATAATAATAATAATAATAATAATAATAATAATAATAATAATAATAATAATAATAATAATAATAATAATAATAATAATAATAATAATAATAATAATAATAATAATAATAATAATAATAATAATAATAATAATAATAATAATAATAATAATAATAATAATAATAATAATAATAATAATAATAATAATAATAATAATAATAATAATAATAATAATAATAATAATAATAATAATAATAATAATAATAATAATAATAATAATAAAAATAATAATAATAATAATAATAATAAAAATAATAATAATAATAATAATAATAATAATAATAATAATAATAATAATAATAATAATAATAATAATAATAATAATAATAATAATAATAATAATAATAATAATAATAATAATAATAATAATAATAATAATAATAATAATAATAATAATAATAATAATAATAATAATAATAATAATAATAATAATAATAATAATAATAATAATAATAATAATAATAATAATAATAATAATAATAATAATAATAATAATAATAATAATAATAATAATAATAATAATAATAATAATAATAATAATAATAATAATAATAATAATAATAATAATAATAATAATAATAATAATAATAATAATAATAATAATAATAATAATAATAATAATAATAATAATAATAATAATAATAATAATAATAATAATAATAATAATAATAATAATAATAATAATAATAATAATAATAATAATAATAATAATAATAATAATAATAATAATAATAATAATAATAATAATAATAATAATAATAATAATAATAATAATAATAATAATAATAATAATAATAATAATAATAATAATAATAATAATAATAATAATAATAATAATAATAATAATAATAATAATAATAATAATAATAATAATAATAATAATAATAATAATAATAATAATAATAATAATAATAATAATAATAATAATAATAATAATAATAATAATAATAATAATAATAATAATAATAATAATAATAATAATAATAATAATAATAATAATAATAATAATAATAATAATAATAATAATAATAATAATAATAATACGAATCATAGTGATTAAGGAGAAATTTTTATCAATCATATTGCTTTATCACACTCAGTCAAGCTAGCATTCCCAAAAATATTTCATTAAATGCTTGAGAAGCTAAAGCTTAAAAGCTCGAACTAAACAACTAGCTGATCGTTCACTTAATTTATTATGATCAATCAATCAATGCTGAGAACAATTTTAACATTACCATTTCTCTTATACTATTGGAGTTGCATCAGAGTTCGCTAAATTTTTTATGTTACATTTCCAATGCAATCGAATAAACCAATAATAAAAGAATGGAATAAGCAAAAAAAATTTGTTTTAAAAATGAAAAAAAAAACAGGAAACTTTAAAAGAAAAAGTAATAGTAAGAAAGTAGTAGAAAGGAAAATGCGCTTTATCAATGCTAACAGATCGTATCATTACTATTGCAGTTGAGGAAAGGAAAAGCCATTGAAGTTGTAGAAGTATTAAATGAAAATGCAATTTTACAATAAATTCTTTCAACAGCAACAAGTTGTTGGCTTTTTTTTCGAAACTCAAATTTATTGAAAATCGAAATTAAATAGAAAAAATTAATAAATTATAAATATTATTATTAAATATTATTTACTCTTCGTCCTTCTCCTCCCACATATCAGTATATGAAAGGATGCGATATGCAAAATTAGAGTGAAAATTGGAGAAGATGGAAATGAAATTTTGATTGCGAAAGAATAGTGATGAGCCCGGTGGGATTGCGTAAGAAGTGTAAATGACAATGGAGGAATAATTTTATAAGCTAATTGCAACATTTCTTTCTCTCAAATCTTCCTCCTCTCTCGCCCTCCATCTCTCTCTCTCTCTCTCTCTCTCTTGCTGTAAAAGCTTTCATACTAAAAAGGATGAATTTTTGATTGAAATTACACGCGATAATTTCAAAAAATCTTTTACAAAAAATTCAACTTCATCTAGAAACAGGTTGAAAATTAAAATCAAAAGTGAAATTAATATGCATTTAAACAGTTAATGCAAATTTTTTCGTTTATTTTAAAAATAAAAAAGTGAATTATGAAATGAAATAAAAAAGTGAATTATGAAATGTAACATTTGATAACTTATCGATACAGTGAAACGTGAACACAGCGCGATAATACACGCATCATAACACGTGAAATTTCACACAAGAACGTAACCTATTATTTATCATATAAAATAACATTTCAATGACTGATTATAATACTCTTATCAGGAAGAAATTTCACATCAATGTAATCTATTTTTGGGAAGGTGGCAATGATAGTGGAAGAGAGAGAGAGAGAGGGAGAGAGAGAGAGGAAGAGGAAGACAATTAACAAAGAAGCATTGTTCATCCGAATAAGCATGCTAATAATGAACCAAATGTGTTATCATTTGATAATATCAAATTTGATAAATGTACCTTTCCTCTTCTTCATTATAAACAAACATTAAAAAGAGGCTGAAATTTAGAGGGAATAAGTGACATTTAAATTTCATCTTTAAATGAAAATTTTGTTATTAAGTGCGTTGTGAGGAGAACATTATGAAAGTGGAGGGGTGCGAGAAGAGAGGAGGCAGAGAGATAAAACGGAAGAGAAAGGAAAGAATGAGAGAGTGGAAGCAATTGAATGGAATTTGTGGATGAGAAAAGAAAAAGTGAAGAGAAATGCAATGATTCATTTCATTCATTCATCGCTCGAAGTTGTTGCTTTAGAAGAAATCAATAAGTTCAAATTTTATTCAATAGAAAAATTAACTAACAGTTTGAAAAAAAAAAGAAAATTGGAAATTTTGAAGAAAGCACCAATCAAGTGTACAGTGAAGAGCGAATGAATCACTTGTCAAATTTAAACATAAAAATAAAATTGAAAATTAATTTTTTTTAAAAAGATAAACAAAACTGAAAATTCATTTTACATAATGCTAAACTGTAGGGATTATCAACTGATAGTTTATCTGTTATCATCACATGAAAGTGAGCAGTAAAACTATCAACTAATGAATTCAAATAGGAAGTGCCTGACCGACAGAAATAGCAGGCAGACAAAGGAGCAGAAATTAAAACGTTAAAAAATCCTGGAATGTTCACTTCAGAAATTGCTAAAAAAAAAAAAGGCCTGAAATATCAATTTCAGAAACTGTCACTTATCAATGATAGTAAGTCGAAAATGCTGAAAATACAAAAGAGTGTGAAAGGAAAGTAATAAGTGTGCTCTTTTTTTTTTTGTTACTTTATTTTTAATCTTACAATTGTTTTTAACTTTTTTCGTGAAATGTTTTTCGTTTTGTTTCCAACGGAATAAATCTTAGAAAGAGTAATTTGTTGAGCAAATCATTAATTCACTAATTAATTAATTAATGTAGAAAAAATGCCAAACCATATTTGATATTATTTTGGAAAAAAAAAGAAAACAATTTTTTTTTATTAACATGAATGAAGAAAGAAGAGATGGTACACAATAATGAAGTGTCACACAATTTCACTTCATTCATTCATTCCCACTCATTCAATTTCACATTTTACCTTTTTTAGCTTTTTGAATTCCTCAATTTTTTCCATTATTTCCATTTCTTCTCTCCCTCTCCCTCTCTTTTCCTCTCTCTCCCTCTCTTTTTATCTTCGTATTTGAGTGGAAAATGTTATTTGTCTAGCAAAATTTTATCTTTTGAAAATTTTAACCAAATACATGCATAATTTATTAATTCCTAAAATTTTCTCTTTCTTCCTTCAAATCTGAAAATATTGTTAAATTAAGCAAATAAAATGACCTATTAAATTCGGTGCAAGAAAAAACCGATTATTGGAGTGGAATTTGTGCTATTTAAAGATTAAAACGAAAAGATTTTATACAAATGCGTGTCGAAAATACCATTTTAATTAATTGTATGTTGCAGCGAAATTCATTAATTATCGATTAAGGGTTTAAATAGCTATTTTAAAATCATATTCCAATACATATATGATATATGTATATCAATAATTTCAAAATTACACTTCAGTAGAAATGTATCAAATCAAATTATACATGCTAACAATATACTAACGAATTAAATTAATTAATTGAAATAAGTAGCACTTGAAATACTAACTTTAATTACACATATTCCTCTTATTATCATTGCACTACGCAAAAATAAATACCCTTTTTCATCGTTTTATTAACAAAGGGTACTGTGCATGCTTAATTAATGCGATTGCAATTGCAATTAATTAGTTAATAATTTAGGATTAGTTAAGTGATTGAACGAAGAAAGTGTAAAGTGAAAGAGAGGAAGAAAAGTAAGTGAAGTGATTGATCGTCGTCCACTTCAATCGCATTTGCATTTTTGAAATAGTTTGAAGTGGACGATTGACTGACTGATTGATTGATTGTCATTTTTCAAAAGGTCACATTTTCTTTTTGTTATTGATATCTAACACGAAATTGTCTGTCCATCTGTTCCCTTTTTCATCCTTTCCTTTCTTCTTCCTTTTTGTTTTGCTTTTTTTTTCCTTTCAACAAACATTATGACAGGTAGTGGACAGGAAGGAGGGAGGGGCGAGAGATTGTCCACTACCCCTGTTATAATGCATTTTTTTCTTTTTTTTTAGGAAGGAAGATACGTTAATCAGTGAATGGATGGGTGGAAAATTTTAATACTAGTAAAGTAAATTATGATTTAATGAAAATTACTGAAATATTTTTAAATTTCTTAATAAGGAAGAAAAATTTTTAAATAAAAAAAAATTATTCAACTAAGATAACGAAATGAGAGTGAAATTAGATGAAATATGAAAAATACGAGCTAAAAGTTTCATGCATTACATTCCAAAAAAATAAAATCTATAGTTGTAAAAAAAAATGAAAAAAAAATTTACTCGTAGTTCTCTTAAAATAGAGTTAGTGAGGAGAAACAGAGAGGGAGAGAGAGAAAGGAAGATAGAAATATTTATTATTGAAAGATTATTATTTGCAAAATATGGGCAGAAGATTTTTTTTGTTCAAATGGAAAAATTATCAGTTAAAAATATGATGAATTAATGAAATGAATTGAATTTTCAAGAAAATTAAAAATTTTATATCTGTAAGAGATCTTTGTTTAATTAATAATTTCTTTCGTAACAATTTCATTGCAAATTATCATATTCGAGTTAATGCCACTATCCAAAAGAGAGAGAGAGAGAGAGAGAGAAAGAAGGAATGATACTATTTATCACCAAAAAATTATTAACAATTTGTCATTTTCGAACTAAAGCAATGCTACTATCGAAGAGAGAGAGAGAGAGACAGACAGAGAGAGAGAGAACGATACTACTTATCATCAAAAGATTATTTGTGAAGTAGCATCTACGAAATTTATTTCAGGAGTGCTGAAATAAACTTACGAAGAAATTATAGTCATAGGAAAGAACAAAAGATATATAACGAGATAAACAGACATACATATGTATTGAATTAACATAACTGATAAGATTATCTTATCAGTTATGTTATTGTAAAGAGATAAATTAGAACTAAGAGAAAGAGAGAGAGAGAGAGAGAGCACTTAGTTTTTCCTATGAGATAAATTATTGAGAAAATTTTTAGTAAAAGGAAATGAAAATGAATGATTTTGAGGGAAATAAATTATGAGGATAACATGAAAGGGTTGCGGGAAGAAGAAAAGGAAAGATGAAGAGGATCGACCTGAAATAGCAAACAGCCAATGCTCTATATCGGTGAAAATGAAAGAACTTTTTCTTCGTTTTTTTTTTTTACACGCCCGAGCTTAGAGAAGAAGTGAAATGGAATAATTCAAAAATGATAGCTTAGATTATCACTTTATTCATTTCGTCAGTAACTAATATTATTGTACACGTATATCTGCGCGTGTGCGTCTTTTCATAACTATGTGTGTATGTGTGTGTGTGTATGTGTGTGTGTGTGTGTGTGTGTGTGTGTGTGTGTGTGTGTGTGTGTGAGTGTATGTGTGCGTACGTGTGCGTATTTGCATGGTATACGTTTAGGTGTGCGTGTGCGTGTTTGCATGGTATCTGTGTGTGTGTGTGTGTGTGTGTGTGTGTGTGTGTGTGTGTGTGCGTGTGTGTGCGTATACGTGAGCGTGTCTTGATGTCATGCATGTGTGTGTGTATGCGTACGAGTGTGTGTGTGTGTGTGTGTGCGTGTGTGTGCGTATACGTGAGCGTGTCTTGATGTCATGCATGTGTGTGTGTATGCGTACGAGTGTGTGTGTGTGTGTGTGTGCGTGTATACAGGTGTAGATATAGTAGGTATGAATTTGAAAATCCATAATAATTCATGAACTTAAAAAGATGTGCAACAAATGCCAACAAAAACATGTTCCTCGTTTTCTTTCAATACATCCAAGAGACGATTATATACGTGAAAAAAGGGAAAAAAAAAGGAAATTTAAAAAAAAAAAAAGAGAAAGAAATTTATGGTTTTGTTGAACGATAGTGTATGGATATTTTACGGTCCAAAAATAGTAATTTATGGATCATTAAATCATCAATTGACGCTTTACGCTCACGGTATCTCCTCTCGGCGTTTGCACGAAAATTCCAGTTTGGAAAGAACTCATTTCAAAATTCTATTTATTTTTCCCTTTGTTTTTTTCTTGCTTTTTAACATCTATCACTAAATTAACATTATCACAAATTGATAATGTAAGTGTCTGTGTAAGTGTCTCTGTGTGTGCCTGTGTGTCTGTGTGTGTGTGTGTGTATGCGTGCATTACTGTAATTGAAATAATTTCATCCTTATATCTACGCGCTACTTACTAATTTTAATTCTTTTAATTCTTTAGTAATTTTAATTTTTCTTTAGTAATTTTAATTCTTTCAACAACAAAATTGTTAAATATTTCATTTTTTTTTTCACTTCAAATGACGTAGCACAGATTGTGAAATATTCGATATGAGTGAAATGTTTGAGTGGAGTTAAGGCATACACTTATTAACAACGTTCGAAAAGTAGTAATTATCATTTTGCATATGAAAACATGTGGGAAAAAAAACGGTGAATTGAAATTTTTCATTTAAAATTTTTTTTTTTAAAAAGAGAAATAAGAAATGAGTGCATTGATGAGTTTCTCGAAAATCTAATTGACTAAACCGATTTTACAACAAATCATTAATGGCTGTACAAGTGAAGAGTGCAAAACTTATTTCCTCATTCCGCCTATTCCTAGTATACATCCCTTTCCCCCCCCCCCCCCCCCCACTTAGGATGATGATGATAGTAATGATCAGTTTGATCGTCATTGTTCTTGCTAACGATGATAACGATGATGATGATGATAATGATGATGATGATGATGATGATGACGATGGTGATGATGATGACGATAATCAGTTTAATCGTCACTGTTCTTGCTAACCATGATAACGATGATAATGATGATGATGATGATGATGATGATGATGATGATGATGATGATGATGACGATAATGATGATAGTAATGATCAGTTTAATCGTTATTGTTCTTGCCGAGGATAATAACGATAATCAGTGAATGATAATAATGACAATGTTTGAGATAGAGAGAGGAGAGAAGTGATGCAAAACATTCTGTAAATAAATGAACGTATCCTTTTTTTTTCTCTTCAAAATCTAACAGTTGGCCCGAAATTAATTGGACACAAAATTAATTGAACAAGTTGCTTTTGGAACTTGAAAAAAATCTAAAATGCATTGTAAAGCGTTTTGTTTTTAATGTCTGTAAGTTAGCGAAAGCCACAGTTTTTTTTTTTTTTGGTAAAATATAAGAATAACCGATGCAAAAAAAAACACCGCAAATTTTTTCAAGTTCCAAAAGTAAGTTTCATTTATGCAATGAATGGAATGAATTAAAATTTGATTATCATTTAATTGGTTGAGGTAAATTAATTTAATCGTTTAATTAGATTAAAGGATAATTTTTGAAATGGATAAGCGATTAATGAGTGAACCTTTCCAAGATGTTTAGTTCAAATTTAAGGAAAACACGCATATACAGAATTAAAATTTAGCAACTTTTGTGGATCGAAATTGAATGTTGAATCTATTCACATAAAATAATAAGAAGTTTTTATTATCTAAAATTGCAACTGCAAATGATAAAATCAATTTTTCATTGATACACAAATCATCCATGAAGAAAAAACCACCGATATTGTTTTTAATAATTGCTCAAATTGCGTTGCATCGAATTAGAGAAATGTGATGAAGCCGTAATTTGCATATATGTAACGCATAGAAAATGCTAATTTTGCAACACTAATGATAACAGTGATAGCAACAATGACAATAGTAATAGCAACAATAATAATAATCATCATTAATAATGATATAATAAATATTAATAATAATTAATAATAATAAATTAGTAAGAGAACAATTTATAGAAATATTCTAACAAAGGAAAAAGATTTTTTTTCCAGCTTTTTCCATTTTCATTTTTTCCCATCCCTGCAAATGGCATACATTTTGCAATTTAACATTAAAAATAAAATTAATAAAGAAACAAAAATTTCACTTTGCAAAATTTTTGCATTTTATAGAATTTGATGAAAATTATCAAATTCCTCATTCCTTCCACCCTAAGCGATTTGCAACACATTTTTTTATAATCAAACGATTAAATAACAAATAACATTATTTTGTGCAACAATAAACAAAAGAAAAAAAACAATAAAAGCCACTTATCACTATTTAAGTGAAGTATTACGGAATAAAATGAAAATTGGAAATGAAATTTGCATAAATGCTCATTCACTGATATTTTATTAAATTATGTACCATATTTTTGGTGTGGAAATTTTCAGTGATAGCAAATCAAATAGGTACTGCTTCATTAATCACTGAGAGAGGGAGAGAGAGAAAGAGAGACGAAAAAGAGAAGGACGAAACAGTATGAAGAATAAGTGCATAAGAAGTTTTCGATTAAATGTAGCGGGGGGATGAAGAAAAAAAAACATGCTTATTTTCATTAAATTATCAATTTATCAACTTTATTAAACGATGTAAACTCAAATTTATTTTATAAATCTATTAAGCCTTTATGAATTGGAAGAGGAGTGCTAATTAATTTACTAAACGATAAATAATAATTTATCGTTTAATAAATTAACAGCATACGTGCTCCTTTTCAAACTCAGTGAAAATTTTATTTGCTTTTGTAGAGGACAGAAAAAAAAAAGGAACGAAAAACTTTCGTTTTGTTTTTTGTAATAAAATGCAAGAAGGCTCTTTGCAAATGCTATTACTTTTCAGTTGTAAAATTTTTTGCGCCACCTGTTTCACACATAAATTTCAATTAATCACTTTGCATTTACCAAAGAAGACAATCAATTCAATTTTGATTGAATATTCTCTGCTAATTGTACATCGATGGAAGCTTTCTTTCCTTTTGCTTTCACTCCTTTTTTTTTTCTCCTCCTTCTTTTTCACTTCCTTATTACAATAATTAATGAGGATAGGTGGATGTCAGTTGCTCCTAGTAACAACATCTCTCTCTCTCTCTCTCTCCCACCCGTCCTCTTTGTAAAATAAAATAATCACACTGACAATTATTAATTTGTTAATTAATTAATTTGGGAGCAATTAATTTGGAAAACAATAATGAAGAGAAAGAGGGAGAAATGAAAAATTGAATAAATTTAGGAATTTATTTTATTTCACAAAGCACGTATTTTATAATAGAACTAATAATGTAGTCACTTTTGAACGACGCCACCGAAATATCATCTGTATGTTTGACGTAGCTTACATTATCACTTCATATTTGACGTAACTGAAAAGTTCACTTATTGCTCAGGCTTCATTAATCTTGCTTACATGATGAACGGGGGGCAGTGAGTAGCCTTGAAACAAAATGAAACATTTTTAAATCAAACTAAATTTTGATAGTATCGAACATTCAGCGTTTAATAATAATTTGGGGAAAAAAAAAGAATGTGGAACAAATCCCTCATTGATCAGTAAGCAAAAGTAAAATTGAAATTACAAATAGTTTTGTACCCAAATATTTAAGAATGCATCTGTTTGTTTATCGGAAACACTTTCCCGACTGTTTAAGTATTCACGTATTAAATTACAGGTATACAAATACTGGTGAAACAGGACGATATCATAATAGGCAGGTGAAACACTGCTATTCCTCCCACCATCAATTTTACAAATAAGTAGATTCGAAAGATAAAGCCGTAAAACAACAATAATAATAATAGTAACAATACTAGTAAATAATACAATAATAATGACAATAGCAATAATTAGTGATATAACAGTGATGGTAATAATAATGATTAATATTAATATCAAACAATAATATTAAACAATAATATAATTAATTAAATAATTAATAATAATAATAAAATAATAATAATAATAAAATAATAATAATAATAAAATAATAATAATAACAAAATAATAATAACAAAATAATAATAATAAAATAATAATAATATAATAATAATAATATAATAATAATAAAATAATAATAATAAAATAATAATAATAAAATAACAATAATAAAATAATAATAATAAAATAATAATAATAAAATAATAATAATAAAATAATAATAATAAAATAATAATAATAAAATAATAATAATAAAATAATAATAATAATAATTAATAATAATAATAATAATAAAATAATAATAATAATTAATAATAATAATAATAATAATTAATAATAATAATAATAATAATAATAATAATAATAATAATAATAATAATAATAATAATAATAATAATAATAATAATAATAATAATAATAATAATAATAATAATAATAATAATAATAATAATAATAATAATAATAATAATAATAATAATAATAATAATAATAATAATAATAATAATAATAATAATAATAATAATAATAATAATAATAATAATAATAATAATAATAATAATAATAATAATAATAATAATAATAATAATAATAATAATAATAATAATAATAATAATAATAATAATAATAATAATAATAATAATAATAATAATAATAATAATAATAATAATAATAATAATAATAATAATAATAATAATAATAATAATAATAATAATAATAATAATAATAATAATAATAATAATAATAATAATAATAATAATAATAATAATAATAATAATAATAATAATAATAATAATAATAATAATAATAATAATAATAATAATAATAATAATAATAATAATAATAATAATAATAATAATAATAATAATAATAATAATAATAATAATAATAATAATAATAATAATAATAATAATAATAATAATAATAATAATAATAATAATAATAATAATAATAATAATAATAATAATAATAATAATAATAATAATAATAATAATAATAATAATAATAATAATAATAATAATAATAATAATAATAATAATAATAATAATAATAATAATAATAATAATAATAATAATAATAATAATAATAATAATAATAATAATAATAATAATAATAATAATAATAATAATAATAATAATAATAATAATAATAATAATAATAATAATAATAATAATAATAATAATAATAATAATAATAATAATAATAATAATAATAATAATAATAATAATAATAATAATAATAATAATAATAATAATAATAATAATAATAATAATAATAATAATAATAATAATAATAATAATAATAATAATAATAATAATAATAATAATAATAATAATAATAATAATAATAATAATAATAATAATAATAATAATAATAATAATAATAATAATAATAATAATAATAATAATAATAATAATAATAATAATAATAATAATAATAATAATAATAATAATAATAATAATAATAATAATAATAATAATAATAATAATAATAATAATAATAATAATAATAATAATAATAATAATAATAATAATAATAATAATAATAATAATAATAATAATAATAATAATAATAATAATAATAATAATAATAATAATAATAATAATAATAATAATAATAATAATAATAATAATAATAATAATAATTAATAATAATAATTAATAATAATAATAATAATTAATAATAATAAATTAGTATTAATGATAATAATAGTGTATTAAGCAACGACTAGTAATTTACTGGAGCTCTGGTTTGAATCACTGCTATTATAATAAAGAGTTATTAGAGCTAAAACATCACTTGATACTTTTTTAGGCGGTATTGTCCGAGTCAGGTAAAGTTATTTTTCCTCGAACAGTGCGAGTCATTAATGAGCAGCATGTATAAATAAGTAATACCTCCCTTACATTTACTTTGAATAGTTTAGTTTTTACCCAGTACCATTATAATGTTAAATTCATAAAAGAATTTAATTTGAAAAGGAAAGGAAATGTAAAATTACAATTTTCCTGTTTGTCGCCTATTTTTTCATTTCTTTTAATTACATAAATATTTCGCCAATTCATTTTGCAATAATACACAGATTTGCACCAAAAATAAAACAATTTTCACACTTAAACAAAAAAAAATATTTGAAAAAAATCTTTTAAATAAACAAATTTAAAGGGATCATAAAATTCTCGGCAGTGAAGGAAAACATTTAGCAAAATTTAATCTTTCAGAATGACACTTTTAAATTAAACTTATTGTTTAGTATTTGAGGGTAAATAGTAATTTCACGATTTTTTTTTACAAAAAAAGTCAAATAAAAGTAAAAAAATAAATTTTTTAATAATTCGAGGGAATAATTTCCGATTAATTAATTAATTGTTTAAAAATTATATTTTTCATTTTCATTTCAAATGTTGCACTTTTTTTTAAGCATCCGATAAACCATCACTCTTCTCCTTCCTCTTTTTTTTTCCCGCCAATATTTTATGCTAAAACACTAAATGAATGATTTATTCAATTATTTCAAAGTGCAAAAGTGAAAATGTTCAGGAACTTTGAAATGTGTGTGTGTGTGTGTGTGTGTGTGCGTGCGTGTGTGTGTGTGTGTGTGTGTGTGTGTGTGTGTGTGTGTGTGCGTGCATCATTGGTAGATTTTTTTTCCTTTTATTTTGCTTCCTTTCGTTTCGTTTCATTTTTTCTCTTCGTTGCACGAAATGAACAACTGAAAAAAGAAGTGTTTTTTACAGTGTCAAAAAAAATGACTTTATTCTGCTTCACTTACTTATACTGATATAAAGTAAATTTCCTTTGTGACAGACTATTTCTTATCTTCACTTACGCAGGTTCACGCACGTAGAACCACACACGTGTAACGGTCACAGAATACATTTGTGATAATTGCAATTAACATACTTTTGCATTTGCATCAATTTATCCTATTCAATAGTGCAAAATATTTTTCCTTGTTCAGTGTATGGAAAAAAGATTGCCTAAATGCTTTTTGTATAATTTTTGAAATTCACTAATTTATTCTACTGAAATTTGAGTATCATTTTAGCATTGGGAATGGAATGAATTAATATGATGCAATTTTTATTCAATTATTTCATTTCGAATGATAAGCACATTTTTATACAAGATGAATATCAGTGTTTTCCCTCCCTTTTTTTCCTCGGAAAATATTTAAAATAAGAAATTGAAATTTCATCGAGAAAAAAAAAATTTGAACAATGAAAGTATTATTTAATTAATCGGTTAATCGAAAGATTTATTCAGTGTGAAAGTAAACGATGAAATTTGAAAAGGAAAAAAATTTTTGAATAATGATAGCATCATTCAATTAATCGATCGATCGATTAATTGAATAATGATAGCATCATTCAATTAATCGATCGATCGATTAATCGATCGATCAATCGAATGATTCGTTGGCAGATTGTTTCAGATTGCAAATAAACAATGAAATATTGTGAAGGAAAAAAAAACGATTTGAATAATGGCAGCACTGACTAGACAATACTATCAATCAATTAATTGATCGATTGATTGCTTCGAATTGAAAATAGCAGGTGAAATTTGTAATGCATACATTCGTACAAACGCTTAAAAGTTTTCGTCCATATGAATGAATGGAATCAATTAGGTATCAGTAAGGTGTAGAATGGTACAGCACGGTGCTAAATCACAAAATTATAGCAAACCTCTTTAGCTCTTACTATTACGACGTTGGGTATCGTCCAATAAGCTACCGTAATCATTCCTTCTTCTCTCCTCTCCGTTGCATATGCAAATACCTGCAAAAAAGCAAAAGAAGAAAAAAAAAAGACACGAAAGAGGAAAACCCAAACCCAACAATATTTATTGATATTTGAATATTTATGGATGGGAGAGAAGGATTGGTTAACAGTTAAATGCTAAAATGTTATTTATTCATATGCGAAAGGGAAAATATTTTTCCAATCTTACAATAATAATTTTTTTTTTATTAGCATTTTATAATATGCTAATATTGACATTGATGATAATTCATTAAATTAATAACTTAATTGATTTTGAGTAAATATCACAATTGAATAACACTTACACGGGAAACATAATTACACATAGACATTAGTAAATTTGATGGATAATATTTAGAATTGGTTCACGTCTTCACATGTAAGTTAAGATGTGGGAAATTTAAATTTCATAATGATCTAGTACAAGTGGTACCGTAGGTGCGGGTTTATCCGGTAACGGTGCTTGAGGAGATGAGGACGGGAGTGTTGTTGAGGTTGTTTTTCTCTTCAGACATGAAGTAATTGAAGCTGTTGATGAGGAGATGATAGCGGCTGATAAGGATTAGGGAGCGATTGCGCAGTAGATTGAGATTTAGAAACTGAGAAATGTGTGCAGCGGTTCTTTTCCATTTTTTTTTCTTTTTGAATAAATGAAGTACAAGATGGAAAGTACCTTTTGTCACGTTTAATTGAGAACAGCAAAGTGGTGCAATATTTTTTTTGGGTGTATGAGATGTACTGAGATTTTTGAAATGAAATTAAAAACAATTGTAATTGTCGTCTTTTCCTAGGCCTTAGGTTTGTCGTATTTTTATAGGAAATGTCTTTCGAAAAAAGAAAGGTATTTTAATTTATGGCTATATAACACATTTATTTGAAAATTGGTTTTGTACGACGCCTTCTTCTTGAATTGTAATTGGAACACGAATTATATACACTGATCATTCAAGTATGATTAGTTATGCTTGAGAATTAAAATAGTAGTTGTGTGTATGTTTTGGCGTGAAATTTTAATTTTAGCCTAGTTATTAAATAATATGTATGAAAGCATACGCTTTCGAATTCGTTTTTGTTCTCAATCTTTGTTTATAAAAAGATTTTTTGTGAATGGTGATACATTATGTTGGAGGTAACATAATTACTTTATGGCAATTCACTAAGATAACGTTATATTGTTAGCTAAGTGTACTGCCTGAAGCGCTGTCTCCAACTCATTATCTTTGATTTTGGTTTTACGATTCTTATTTAAATTTGAAATCAGCTAGTTTTGAAATTTTTGATAGTAATGACGTGGGAAAAATGCAATTTTTTTCACTTCATTGGTTAAATTGTAGGATGCCGGGAGCATTCGAAGATCTTTTGAATAAGTCGGACCGATTGTCGTTACCATCTAAGGTGATTTCGAAAACGTCGTCGGGATCTTCGGTAATTATGTACTTCATTTTTTTCGAACCCGTTTTCTGAACGTTCAAAAAAGTGATCAGAAATTAATTTCATATCCATATTAATGGGATTTTCAGCTAAAATGTTTTATTTAATTGAACCGATAGGAAATAATGACATCAGTTGTTTTTTGCAGCGCTCAGCAAGGTAGTTTTTGCTGACCTTTAGAAGTATGATGAGAACATTACCGCATTAATGCTATTCATGCAGTTATTAGGAAATTGAAAAGCAAAAATGCGATTAGGAAATACAAAAAAACGTTATTGCACTTCAGTACAAAACTCGCATTGATCTCGCATTAAATGATGTTTTCCGACGCAGTGAAGATTTATGGAAAAGAAAGGCACCTGAAGTGGAGCAGTTATCCGATGGGGAAGTATGTTTGAGTATTGTCTATGGTTTTCGTTATGCCTATTTTTTTGGACTTTTGTTTCTTTTTTATTTAATTAATTTCTGGTTTTTAAGATGGGTTTTTTATTGGGAGGAAAGAGCTTCGCACTCAGCTCAATACCGCAAATGCAAGAAGGAGTAGTAGAAAAAGAAGTGGAAGAGGTCGTATTACCATCAGCAGATTGCGAACATATGTTGAACGAAATTGTTGCTGAAACTTCGATTCGTACTCGTTTGGAAGCTGAAAGGGCCTTCATGAATCAGCACGTAGTAGATCAGGTATACACGACTGCCAGATCTGTAACGAAACCTACTGCTTCTACAATCTCACTTTCCAAAGTTAGTTTCATTGATTCTCTTAACTGTTGAAGATATTAGTAGTCTCAGAGATGTAAATTAATTTGTGTTAGTTAAGCAGTGGAAGTATTTTGATTCTAACTTGTTACTAAAAAATCATTTGTCATTTTTATATTTCAATATACATGATCTTTCGAACTGGCCCACATATTGCGGTGAACTTTTCAGACAGCAACCTTGGGTTCCACGACTTCTATCAAACCTGGTGATATTATAGAATTGACATTTGCTAAAGGTGTAAGTTTCTAAGTGTAATGCAAATTATTTTAGTGAAGCGAAGAATTTATTTGATTTGGTGGAGTACTGAAGGATTTTTTTCACTAAATTTCTTTGCGGAAGGATTTCTCAAGTTGCCTATTATATTCCGATATCAATTTTTAGGTTTCTGATTACATATCACACAAAAAAATGGACAACTTAGCAATGGCTTTTAAAGAGGCTGCGGTAAAATCATGCGACGATGCAATAATCGCATTATGGGGGCAGGCTCTCGCTCCGCTGAGTCATCCATTTGTTGTTACTGGCACTTCCAGGAATTTCCGCTCTTCAATCTCTTGGATGAAACACATCATTGACACAACATTGGAATTTCTTAACAAGAAGTGGGCTAATTTTAAATTCTTATATTTATTTGTTTCATAAATTATGCTGTTACTTTGTGGATCACTGGTACCCAGATTGGACGAAAATATTTGAAGAAATTAGAAAATTATGGCATTTATCTAATAAATACAGAGAAAAATTCAAAAATGATATTTATATATTAAAATCATTGCAAATTATGTAGCACATATCAGAAGCTAGTTATGCACATATACAACATTAAGATTTTTGCAGTTTTATTTCGTATATGGAGGCAGTTGTGGAAAATAATTTAGCAGTTGCTCGCAGAGGTGGTAATCCGACGATGCTATCGCTTATCGATGCTTTTCTAAATGTGAAGCATTTGAAGCCAGTTGAACGACCAACTCAGGTAATTCAGTGTCACTATCTATTTTCTGGCCCAATCATATCTTTAAAATTTGCAAGGCAGCTAGTTTGCATCTATTAAAAACGTGCAGATATTTGTTTTGCTTGACAATTGAATTATTAATTTTTAGGATGGCGTGTATGGACCAAATAGACATGCTCTTTGGGAGGTTGTTTATCATTGTTTAAGGGCTGGGGATTTGCAGTCTGTTGCAAAGATAGCTGATTCACATTTGAAAAATTTGCCATCATGCGCAGCTGTGACAGTTGCTCTGGTTGAACTGGAGAAGAGTCGCAAGTAAGTTTCTTGCTGAACTATTTCTTTATTCATTAGTTATAACAAGTTGTTTGATTTTACACAGCTTGAATGCTTTTCTGGATTAAAAATGTATTACTATAATCATTTCGCTTTTTGGCGTACGTCAGTATCACTATTATTCACGAATGGTTGGAGTTGCTATAAACTTCATGTGTGTGTGACAGGATTATTTTGAATGTGAATGTTATTTAATATTTATATTTTAGGCTCTCTACTGATGTCCGATTAAAAGTGAAGGCGGAGTGGCGTTGTGAATCCCGTTCGCTTGTGGATATTTATAAAAAAGCAGTGTATTGTGCTCTACTTGGCGGTGATGTTCCTGAACTTTGCAATAATTTAGAAAATTGGCTTTGGTTAAAATTTTATCCATGTGGTATAGATCCTGCGCTTTCGCCTGCAGTTTTCAAAGAGCTTCAGCGACTTATATCTGTTGACTACGGTAATTTGCATTTATGATATGCAGAGCACTTTTATTACCTGCGGTTGTAAAGTTGAAATAAATAACTATAACGAGAAATACGGATATTGTTAGAATGTCACAGGAATCATACATGAAGCACGTTTCATCTGCATGTTATATCATTGTATCAAAACTCAATTGCCCAACAAAGGGTGAACAGTGTGAGTTGCAAAAAACTGAATCTGACAGATAGGTTTCTGGTTTTGAAATCATGTTTGACTATGTGTGGTACAATGCCTTCATTTTAGCAGAAAATATGTCACATCAAGTATTGAAGCAATTCAGTTACCTTAATTGGACACTTTTAGGTGAAAGTTACTTTATTGGCAGCGATGGAAGTGTTTTAATTTTTTTTCAAGCACTGTGGTTAACAGGACAGTATGAACGTGCGATAAACCTATTGCTCAGGTTATTTCTATATTTCGCTGTTATAGTAAAACGTATTATCCTACACTGAAATAAGATTTGCCTCAGATTTGAAGAAATTTTTAGTAACTCATTTTCTGTAATTTTTGAGTGTATATTGACTGCAGATTTTTGTTTAGCAATGCTTTTTTCAAAGTTTTATCTGCATGTTACAAAATCAAAATGTGTGTTGTTCTATCGTTGACGGTTACAATCTATTGGGTAAATTAGTTGTGATTTTTGAGAGAGATAAGGTAATTACAGAACTAATATGTTGACACATGCTGTACATTTGGCGATTTTGTTGCATGTGCACAATCTACTGATTCTTGTTGACGACATCGGACATTCAATACGTTGGTTTTCTTTAAATTGTCAAGTTATCTGTTGTAAAATTTCAAATAAAATTAATGAGATAACCCAATATTTTGTCGGTTTTATGAAATACTTGTATATACCTATCTGCTTGGTGGATAGTGGGTAATAGTTGCGTGTACTTCAGTGATAAGTCAGCAAGAAGATCCAGTGCAAAGTTCGCTCAACTTTTGTCGCCTTATTTTGCTCTATATGAAGGGATTTGAATGTAGTGATGTTGAGCGTACGTTGGATTACGCGTATTTTTTGAACAAAGTGGAGTCGCCTGTTGGTGAGCATAATTTTGTTATAAGTGATTCTTCACTTCACTGTCCGATTTTTAACGCATTCCAAACTCTTCATGAAAATGTGCTTTACTCCTTCATTTCTCAATGTAGTGCGGAGTATTCAGGAAGCTATGAAGATATAGTTGCGTTATCAACTGAAATTAATGCAACCGACGAAGATAGTAGTATTAATGAAAATGTTGGAAGGAAAATTTCTGGATTTCTTTTGTAGTTGACTCTGTAGGAAGTAATCAATCCATAACATCAAGCCTGCTATGTTTATCAGCAACGTTAATAATGTCAGTCATAGTGTCCTAAAAATCCCGATTTTGGTAAATTATTTTTATGTTGCAGGTGGGAATTTGTTTTATTCTTGCATTTCTCGTGCAATTTATTTGAGCGACGAAACATGGCGCATTATTGGGAAAATTAGTGAAAACGGTGTTCGACAGGAGGGTCTCATTGATAAATATGCCAAAGATATCGATATTGAAGATGCTATCGCAAAAGTTGCCTCAGATACCGAAGTAGGTGGTGATGGAACAGTCGCTGGGCAACTTTATATGGCTGCTAATGTTAGTTTTCATCCATTTTCGAAAAATATATTGATGTTTAGCTTTATAAATCATGGAAATAATTAGACATCAAAGAAGGATTTGTAAACCTAAACACCTTTTTTCTGCAGTATGTCGATGACGCAATACGACTGGCATGTGAAGGCTTAGCTAAGGAAATCATGCAGCATAAAGATGCCGGTGAAGCTCGAAAGCTCGCGCTGTGGCTTGCGAGTATTTGCAAACATTCAATGAAAACAATTCGCAAGAATTCATTAGATGCACTTCCAACTTTGTATCTCCTGCTCGACATATCCACATTTTTCCAGCTCTATCGTGACAAGAAGTCAGTAATTTTCATTTGTTTTTGCTTATCATTTCATCTTTGATGTTTACATTGTTTATTACTACATTTGAAGGCATAGGGAAGTGAAATTTTACCACGCTGAAGGTTCAAACATGGGCTAACTGTGGTATAAAGGGCTTTTTATCTTTTATGCAAAAAAGGTGTTGCTATTGCTGATGTTTAACGTTGGATGTAGGTGCATATCTGTTTTTATATACTTTCTCATTGTCCAGGAAGATTTTTCGAATATGGCATATGTCATACATTTTGTTCGCTGGAGAAGACTTAGGGCATCAGTAGTTGTTTGTTTATGCTCGGATTTTTTTTGATACCGAAAAATCGGAAAAGCAGTTATATATATAATATATGTATATATATGTATATATATATATATATATATATATATATATATATATATATATATATATATATATATATATATATATATATATATATATATATATATATATATATATATATATATATATATATATATATGTATTCATTAGCTTAACACTTCATCATTCTGTGGTAGTTGGATATATATATATATATATATATATATATATATATATATATATATATATATATATATATATATATATATATATATATATATATATATATATATATATATATATATATATATATGAAAATCTGTTTTCAGATTTGAAGCTTGTATGGAAATAATTAGGAAATTGAAATGCATACCGATGAATCCAGATGAAGTGCAAGCATTTGTGTCCACTTTTTACATGGTTTCCGATCAAGTTAGTTTCAGTTTCTAGGCAACGTTAGAAAAAATTAGAAGTGATTTTTTTTTGCTTTTTATTTATTAGCGCTTTTTATTTTAACAAATCGACAGAATTATGGATGAGATGGAAAACGCTAACAATTTCATGGGTGAATTGAATTAGTACTGAAGTCATTGGTTAAATATACAAATATTTTTGCTTGTTTTCTTTTTCTTTTCCTTTTCTTTTGTGGTTTTTTTGTTTTCAAACACATTACCTAATTACTTTTGAACGTGGTGGTAAAAGTTAGTTTCTTCATTAAACAGCATTTGAATTAGCTGTTTATTTTATGCTAAAGTAATTTTTTTAATAAATCATTTAAAACTGGTGGAGTTTGAAAACAGTAGTCAGCGGTATTAGTGCTTTGATTATCGGAGCGATGCATTAAAAATCAAAATATCTTGTCGAAGAACATCTTTTTCTCTTCAGATACGGTTAGTGCTACCAGACTTATGTGTAGCAGTGATGAAACTGCTAGCAGAGGAACTGAATCATAATCCAGCAGCAGGCGATGAACTTCGACCATCGGCCAAAGCAATTATTTTATACGTAGCAATGATCCCCTATCGATTTCCCTCACAGATTAGTACAGAAATTCTGCACTTGAGTACAATTTTCGAATAAACTATACTTCTCTGCATGATGATTTGTGCTTTATATGTTACTTATCCTGATTTTTAGTGCTTATCTGAATAATTGCTTATAGTGCTAAGCTTACGTTGAAAATTGTTATTTTAATTGAATTTGCTGAAGAAGTGCATGTTTAGTTTTAAGTAAGATAAGCATAATTCTGTTTCCAAAAAGCTGTTCAAGCATTTGCCTCACTTTCTATATTTCTATATAGTTTATCATTTTTTTCAACATCCTTTTTTACATAATTGTACTTTCGAAGCGTCGATATTTTAAACTTTGATCGGAGTAGATTTTTGCAACACACACATTTTTGTTGTATTCAGTTGCCTGGTGCTTGTTGCTTTAATTATATTGTTATATACTATTGCTACAATGCCGACATTTATTTTTACAATATATTCTTTTTTATTTCATTCTTACCTGCTTTATTTGTGATTTTATATCTGATTGCTGAATTCGACAAATGATTGATTTATTTTGTGAACACTATTTTGAATTTTAGTTTTTATGGTGCTTTCCATAACGCTGGGTATATTTGAATTTATACATTTTGGAAGTGATTTGAAGATTCATATGTTGATGATTAGAAATCATTCCTTGATTTAGAACAACATTTAAAGATTCGTTCTCGACTTTCGTATCTTCTTCCACATTACACTGTCCCATCACCACTATTTCGTTCCGTCGTAGATCACTCGTATTCTTTGTGAGCACTGACAGTCTTACTTCCGTCCAGAAAACTGAAAAATTTAGCTGAAAATTGTAAGGTCGTTTTCTTCATCTAAGTTCATGACATTAACGCATAACTGTTGTTTAACTCTTGCAGTATCGTACTATATTGAAAAGTTGTATTAGTCCGATCTGAGAAGTGTTAATGGAAAAGAATGATAAATTAGGAAGTGATAATTTGAAAAATAGGTAACAGGAAAAGGATGTTGCCATTCATGAGTGTTGAACGTTTTGCCGAAAAGTGTGGTCGAGAGTTGGATGAGAACTGAAGTGTATTAGAACGCTTCAGTACTAAATTAGTAGTTCATATATATATATATATATATATATATATATATATATATATATATATATATATATATATATATATATATAATATTTGATAGCATTAAAATGCTGTTAATTTGAATATTAACGAACGCTTCACCGAATGTTTACAATTCGCACTAACATTTGGTGAAAACTTGCCTTACTTTTTATTAACTTTGTGTTGTGGGCGAGAGAATGCTATATGTTATTTTTTAAACCATCTAGCTAAAATACTTGGAAAGACGATAAAATTTTGTATGATTTTTTGTTGAAATTTTTTCCATTTCTTTTTCAAAATTCAGTTTGATGCTTAGTAGACTTCTTACTCAGTGTGTATGTATGTGTGTCTCTATGCTTTCCTAATATCAATTAACAATCCACTGGATCTTTTGCTTATGGGCGAAATTTTAATTAGAAAAAGAGGGGGTGATTTACGTGAAATTTAGCATGAAATTTGGAGCAAGACGAACAATGCAATGTGAAAAAAGAAATGAAACATTTTTCGTTATTTAAATTTTGTAAAAAGTTACATAAAAATTACTACTACTAAACGTAATTAAATAATTTTGCAAGGAGTTTGTTATTAATGTATATCATTAGAAATAAGAAGTGTGCTTTGCATTTCTTTTTTTGACGATTACGAAAATACACAAAATTCCATTAAAAATTGTATCTCTTTATATTTTCTTGCGCTATTAACGTTTAGATTTACGTACGTATAAGTAACAATAACGCTGCTTTTTTTCCAATTCAAACTGGTGAAATTCATTAAATTAGCTTTAGAATGGAATGACGAATAAAGGAAGGTGGATCCTTTTAATTTCTTCAACTAGAATGCACTTAACCTGGATTCCACAGTAATTTTTAACAGTCATCTTCACGCAATGTCGTTTTCACGTAACGTTTGAAATGCCGTAATCCGCTACACCGCGCATGTTATTTCCAATTGTTACGTTTATTATTGCGAAAAATATTACGAGAAATAATTATCAGCTTTATGCATAGTTCTGTTAATGTATTTTAAGGGTGATAGTATCAAATGTTTGCATTACTGAAAAATGGATCCGGAAAACGTCGATTAATTGAACAAGCTCGGTAAGAAAATTCCTAACATTTCATTACTATGGAAATAATAAATCTTGAAATTAACTTTTTCCATTTTATTTAAAATGTTAGAAAATTGACATTTGAAATAGAGCTTCATTCATTCCTATCATTTAATTGAGAGGAAACTCCTAACATCATACTTTTTCGATATCTTCACATCAACTTGTTTTATGCATTATTTCGAGCAAAAGTATTTGTAGCTCTTACTAAAGTGGTAGAAGTAGAACAGTTCATTACATTGAAAAATTGACAAAAAAAGAGCACTGAAGTATAATGTATATCGTATATAACTGGCTGTATAGTTAGAAGTAATACGAGACGAGAAACATTAATGGATTATATTTCATCGCAATTAATTATGCAAATCATCTATGTGATAGCCAATCAATCAGTTAATGATACTTAAAAGGCAAATTTATTTTGTTTAATTTGTGCGCTTATTCAAGGCTATCAATAGCATGGAAAATTTTCCTAACAAAATGACATCCTATATTCAGTAATGAAGTAAGTGAATGAATGAAAATAAAGTGAAAAATCGTTGGTTATGCTAAGAAAGTTAAGCATAAACATGGAGCAATGAATTCTCAACTGAAAAATTTTTTTATCCAGACATATTAGTGAAGTACCCAAAGATGCATTTGCGTTAATTGTTGGTGGTGGTGGTGTAGTTAGCACGTCATTGGCGTATCATTTGACGCTTCGTGGTGTTCGTGATGTTGTTTTACTGGAACGAGGGAAGCTATTGGATGGAATAGCACTGAATTCGGTTTGATTTTCAAAAATTTTTCCACACTTTTATTACATTTCAAAGTGTAGGAATGGCTTTTCATACATACGATTTTTTTTTTGAAAAAAAACCATACTTTTTAAAGAAATTTCTTCGTAAAATTTATTATTTTAAATTTGAAGATAGTCTAATTTAGTTCTGATTGCGCAAACAATTAATGACTCAAATTTACTTATTTGTTAATTGAAGTTAACGTGTAACACCGAAATTATTGAAGCATCATTCTTGGTGTAAAGCGATTTCAAGTTTTTGGAATGAATAGACATTAATTTGTTTTCATGATTTAGATATTTTAAGATATCATTGCGTTTGTCTTAGTTTTATTTACGATTTCTAGCCAGGTTTGGTTAGCTCAGCACATCCAATTCATCGCTATAAGCCGTTCCTCGCGTGGTCTGTTGAATTGTACGCACAGCTGCAGGAGGAGACAGTGGAGGTATAATGTCCAAATTTTAATACTCTTGAAGTTTTGAATAATTTTGAAGTTTTTTAAAATGGAACGATATCTGTTGTTGTTCGGTGCACGGTTCTTTGGCTAACTTTATGTGATTTCAGAAGCTTGAATTCTTTCGTCCAGGAACATTAAGATTAGCAACCAATGAAGTACGTATGGATGAATTCCAACAATATACAGCTCGGGATTACTTTCAAGTAATTTTTGTTTTTATAAAAATCATTTTTAGTTAACGAATGACTCTTTTTAGAAGTTTTAAACGTTTTCCTAAATCCCATTTCATTCCATCATATAGGTTCAGGTACTCTCAATTTTTGGAGCTAATACTGCAAATTTAATTTACAGTTTTTAGCATCTTCGTTATATCATTTTTGTTAGTCAGTGTTAATATTTTTGAAATAAACGTTAATATAATCTCCACTCTTGCTTACAGAAAGGTGATGTAGCAAAAACAACACTGATTGATGCTGACAAAGTGAAAGAATTGGCACCTATTCTGGATACAAGAACCGTGTTAGGGGCATTATATACTTCCGGAGACGGTTATATTAATGTCCAAAATCTGACGCTTGCTCTGGCTAAAGCTGCTGAAAAACGTGGTGCTGTGGTTGTTGAACACTGTCCAAAAATCAAAGCAGTGGAGGAAGGAAAAACTGACTGGGTCGTGAAATTATGTGATGGTAGCCAAATACGAACTCGAAATATTATAAATGCTGCAGGTGGGAGAACTTGTTAATTGATTGAAAAGCTGATTTTGGGTCTGTTGAAGAGGACGACATTTCATATTAACTCTCAGAGGCTCAATAGCTTCCAAAAATTTTGTGGTATCATGCAATGATTAATGAATTTCCGCGGGTCATACTTTCTTCATTGCTGCTCTTCCACTGAATTGCAGCCATTGGTAGTGCGATTAAAATTTACATTGTCATAGATTGGTGAAATGAGGGGAGAGGGAAGAAATTGGAGGTATTGCTTTGTTTGTTTCGCTATCAATGTAAAGTTTTACTTTTCTTAACAGATAGTCTTTATGACTCATCCATATCATATTATGTTTTCCATAATTATTGTCTAAAATTATTGTCTTTTCTTTATATGAATTTTATATCTTTTTATCTAAATTATTGTTTTTTCCAAAATTAGTGCAAAATAGGATTCCCATTTGCTGTGTAGCATGAATTTTACTTTTTCAATTTTAATTTTTAGGTCTCTGGGCTCGAGAATTTGGACGCCTAACAAATTTAGATATACCCCTTGCAATAGTCGAGCATCAGTATGCACGCATCGGTCCTTTAGCTGAGGTATACGAAATTTTTTTTTGATTTCAGATAACAAGAGATTCTTTTTGTGCATGAGTGTTAAATAAGAATTTTTTAAAACAAGTTGCAATAAAAATTGGCTACTAAATTTACGTTAACATCAATACTTATTGCATTTTTAATCATAAAATTAATTCACTATTGTCTTTTAAATTTAGGTAGAACCACTGTTGGATTTACCGGCCATTATAGATCACGAGAGTACGTTTTATATACACAGAGATGGCGATAGTGTGTTGTTCGGTGGATTTGAGCAAAAACCTTCAGATGTTGTTATTCGAGAGGATTGGATAGAAAATATGCCAGAAGGTACTGTAGTTAACTTTTTTATATGCTGTAGAAATGAGGCCTTGCTTATTAATGATATCAGAGTTCTTTTGTTTAATCAATTTTAATTTTTAATTGTTTTTTTAGGAACTGTACACGATTGATAATTAGTCTTGTAGTCTTGCCTAATTTCTTCCTTTGACATTGCAACAAGGTTTCGCTTTTAGTCTTGCAGTCTTGCAGCAAGATTTTAAGAAACTTCGCCTGCATGCTGAATAGCATAGCGTGAATAGCATGCAGGCGAAGTTTCTTAAAATTTCTGGAGCAGTTATGCAAAATTCTAATGCACATAGTTTCCTTTTTTGCAATGTCAAAGGAAAAAATTAGGCTTTTCTTGTGTTAATTGATTGTCTTAATCAATTCCAAGAGTTCCAAATCCAAAAAAAAACGGTGGAAGAAGAGCCAATGAAATTTGAAGAAATTTTCGCTGTATTTTCGGTTTGGGAGTTTTCGTTTGTGAATTTTCTTATTTTGGTATTTTTAAAATTACGCAGTACTAAATCTGTTCAGAAGTGATTGTCCAGCCAGATTTCAAACGATTGGAACGAGCTTATGAGCATGCATGTGATCTTATTCCATGCTTACGTGGTGTTAATGTTGACGCACGGGCATTTGCTGTTACTATGATGGCCGATGGTTATCCTCTTGTTGGACCTATCAATCATAAGCAAAATTACTGGCTTCAGGTGACACCTTTTTATTTCTTAAGGGAAACTTGAATTGTTTGATTTCCTTAAGAATAATCTAATTCATTTTGTAGGCTGGATATTTCGATGGTATTTCAACTGGTGGTGGAATGGGAAAGTATTTGGCGGACTGGATAGTAGATGGTGAGCCCCCATCTGAGCTATTTGATACCGATGCTAATAGGTGTGGTTTATTAGAAAAATCTATAAAAGTTTAATTATTTTTTTATAGATTCCTGGCTTTTTTATTTTTTTCTTATTAAGTACCTTACATTAAAGGAATTGCATTGTATCCTTAAATTAGGAAAGGGTTTTATTGAATTATCCTTTTTTCATCTAAAAAACTCCTACCATTTAAACGGACGCTAATAGTTTCAGTGTGTTTTAAAAATATAGGGGGTTTCTTCTGCTTGTCCGTATATGGTCCATTATTCCATTGCAGATTTGACCGCTGGGTGACACGTGATTACATCACCAACAAGTGTCGTGAAACGTATTCCATGTTTTACAACTGGTCGTACAAGAATCGGCTAGTTGGACGACCTACGGAACGTATAAGTGGAATTTACGGGCGGCTTCAGAAGGAAGGATGCTTTTATTTGTTCCGAAACGGCTGGGAGGTGGTTTTATAGCGTGGTGTTTATATTTTATTTTTGGATCTCATTTATCTTGTTATAATTTTTGATTACTTATATTTAACTGAAATCCTCACAAAGCTTCGCCGGACTTTGACATAGCACTGTTCAGCAGGAGGATGGCGGCTATTAAGGAATGACTATTACCGGATGCAGTCACGATAGCTTAAAGCGGATTAGATAAGCAGTTGTAATATCACCAAGAGATAAGTGAATGATGAGAAGTATCGATAAGTCATGGAAAATATTTCAGTTGCCATGGTTTTGTTCAAGATAAATTTTTCATAGGTCGCCGAATCATTTGCTGCTGAGTACAGGGAGAAACTACCAAATATGATACGTGAATATGAGTTGGTGTCGAATAAATGTGGTGTTATTGACTTATCCTGGCGTGGCAAAATTGAAGTTGTCTTTTTTTTTGTTCACTATTAATTGCATATTGTCAAGCTGTTATTGTAAGTCAGATGAAAACACAGAAATCCCCGTGCAAAATAGAGATAAATTTTAGAAAAGCATTTAGCATTCGATTTCCTCAAATTTTTAATTTAGAGTTTTTTCAGTTTAATATATACTCTTATTTTAAGGTACGTGGCAGGGATTCTGCAAAGCTTCTTAGTTATGTACTAGCTAATGAACCTCCTCAATTAGGGGAAGTGTCGTCCGGATTAATGCTTACAAAAAAGGGCAATATTTTTGGATCATTAGATCTTTTCCATCAAGACCAGCACAGGTACTTTTGCAGTGTAATGAGAACTGTTGGTTAAATTATTCACCGGTAACCAAGATTATCGCTATGTAATTTTGAATGTAGCAAAATCATGACTTTTAGAAAATGACAGGTCGTGTCTGAGATGTTGAGCCTTTTTGACTTCTGGAATATATTTATGAAGAGCTGAAATTGCAGATCAGAATTTATACTTTTAACCGACCCAGAACGAGAATCCCGTGAACTTAACTGGCTGAAAAGAGCTGCAATTGAGTTGGACGCTAGTGTAGAAATATCCGGCGTAAGTGAGTACCTGGCTTCGCTTGCTATCGTCGGTCCAAAAAGTCGGGAAGTAAGTTTTTTTGATAAAGAGCAAATGAGCCATGATTTTAGTTGCTTATTATTTGCTATCGTTATATCATTCGTTACAGACTAAATATATAGTAAAGTATGTTGAGATGTGGTGGTAGGTTTTACTGCTTAAATTATTTCGCTTGTCTTACCATTTCTTTTCTGCAAGAAATCTGTGGCACTCATGTGCAGGTTTTCCATGCTTGAAGTTCTATAAGCACTTCGATATATCATGTGCATGTATGAGTAAATTCCAGAAATTATGTTAGGAAAAAATTTCTGAAACAACCTAGTTGCTGAAAATTTAGGTGCTTGAAGAATTAACAAAATCAGATTTGGGTTTTGAACAAAGCTCTGCGCGTCTAATGAGACTTGGTTCGGCACCAGTTATTGCTGTTCGTACTACAGCTGCTACAGGGCAACTTTCATATGAACTTTATCATAGCAGGTTTGATGTCATAAAGAATTTGATTAATAAAGGCACATATTAAACTATTAAATAAAGGCACATATTAGAGAAGTTCAAATCTTCTTTGTTCCAAGAAATTCCATGCTATGGTTTCCAAAAATTATCACCTTTCAAAAATGCCAGGTAGTATCAGCTATTAAACATTGTTTTTCAGAGGTGATACGCTGGCACTCTACAACTTATTAATGGAGGTTGGCAAAAATTATGGAATTGCTAATTTTGGTCAAAGTACGTTGAATATGATGCGCATTGAGAAAGGTTATAAGATTTGGGGCAGAGAAGTATGTTTGTTTGTTCACTGATCGTTGTATGATGTATAAAATTGTTTGGTCCGTTTTTTGTTATCCTTATCCTTATTCTTTTACTATCATCTGATACAGGCATGGAGGAGCTAAAACTGTAAACCGTTTAATATTACGTTATATAGTTCTAGAACATCTTTGGACTTGTCATTCTGTTTAATATTTACGATTCATGCTTATTTCTGATGTGTAGTATTTACGATTAATATTTCTTTGCCATACAGCTTACGTTAAACACAAATCCATACGAATGTGGATTGAGCCGGATGGTGGATTTGAACAAGGAAAACTTCATTGGTAAATCGGCCTGCATGGAACTATCACAGAAACAGTGGAGTCGAAAGCAGGTATTTTAAATTGTCAAGCGCTAAGTTTTTGGGATAATTCCAAATCGTTATAGACGGAATGATGTAGAATGTGTATAAGGTATCTGTGACAGCTGATTAATATGGAATCCTAATTAATCAGCGATGTCTCGTTCCTAATATCACTGTTTCCGGAGGGAAGATTGGAACAACATAGAGATTTTTTAAACTTCATCGTTGCTATTCTATCAAGCTCTGGCTCCAGCATGGAAGCAAGATTCCATTACTTGTTCTTTGTTGGAATCTGTTTTGGAATATGAAACCGTGATGGGTACCACTTGCTACATGCATTTGTGCGAGCTCACTCTGTCGTTTTTATGGAATTCCTAAAGTTTACAAGTGTTACAGATGGCATAGTGTTCCTATCCAATTGTGTTGTTATGTTATGATCCTGTCAGAATTGTATCAGAAAATAGTAGTGGGGAAGCGATATCGCAGTTCAGTAAAAATACATTTCCTTTTTATTAAAAAGAGGTGGGATAAAATTTTTATGTGGAGCCGAGTCAAATCTTCATTTCTGAAATAAAGTTTCAGGTACTTTTGATTTGTGAGCCTCTTTCCGAATCTCAGGGATGGAGAACGATACCAAAACGGATGGAGGTGATTCGTAAGGAAGGTTCGGAAGATGTATGTTGTTTATTCTTATGTTTCGTACATTCCAGAAGTTATTACGGAGTTATTGTGAAGTAATTGTATTATTTCAGCGAGTGGGACAGATAACGTCGGGAACGTTTAGCGTTCGTCTTCATCGACCACTTGCTTTCGCTTGGGTACATTCCGACATTACGCCTGAAGATAAGGTTTGGTATTTTATTTAACTAAAATATTGAAAATATTGGTAGACTAAACAAATGATAGGTAAACATCCGTAAACAATCACTTCCCATAGGCGGACGGTTGTATCTGTAAGATGTAAAATAGATTTATAAAAATTTCCCGCATAGTCTATATTCAGATATTGCAATGAAGATGACATGCATTAAAAGTATTTTCGATCAAATTATTTATAGCTATGGATTGACATCGGTGGTTCGCAAGTGCAAGGCAGGATTTATGAAGGTTCCGCGGTGTGTGACACAGAGGAGACGAAGTTTTCTAAGGATGCTGTATCATCATAATTTCAGTGATAGGTGTTGAGGTAGAGTTTGGGGTGCACTGCTTTCAAGGCTCTAAGAAAATGAAATTATTCGTTTATTATTCGGTTGGAATTGTAAGCGAAGAACATAATAGAAAAGAGCATTGAAATAATTCCAATGAAGAGAGAGAAACTTTATCTCAGTTACTTAGTAAAAGCAGAGAGCAAAGAAAACGTCGAAAGATATTGTAGATGCCCCACTAGCACATTTTCGATCAGTACTATCTACACTGTTAAATTATGTATTAGTGTTCAGTGACCATTCTTTTCCGCAATCTGTACGAATAACTTTATTAGTTCAGTTGTGTTGAAGTTACATCAAGTTTTAACTATGCATCAATTAATTTATGGATTAGTTTATTGAAAAAAAGATCGTTGCAAATTTGTTTATATTCTTTCAAACAGAAACGTTTGCAAATTTTTGGATTAGAATCCCAAAAGAAAACACAATACAACTCATAAATCAACACTCATTAAGCAATTGTAAATTATGGATAAATTTTGGCCTTGGCAGATAGATATTTTAACCATCATGCATCTTCAGAATCTTGTTTTTCGGTTTTCATATAACAAAGAATGAAAACCACTAAACATTGCTAATGCTATCCCGATCACTAATACACCATATACTTTACGTGAAGGGGCTAACGGAGTATATACCCAATATTATTGGGGATAAGTTCAAAATTAGAATCACTGAGTCTTTGGATCACTACGCTAGCTAGATCATCCTTTCGTTCTTTCTCTCGACTTTTGTTGCACTCGCCTTTCCGTAACACAGCACTTGCTAATTGAACATTTAGTGCATTTATTGATATTTTTTGTTCCCATCTGAAATAATTTGGACTTGAATATCAGGTATTTCAACTTTTAAAGTGAAAAGAAATAGAAGCAGCACGCAAAAGAAGAACACACCCAGTTCCCCGTTCGGCAACATATCGCAGAGGCATCCGAACTGCACGAAGACCGCTTTCCAATTTATCGAACGAAGTTCCACTGGTAGGCGTCACTTTAACAGCCAGTTTCAACTGATCCATAAGGTAGGACATATAAAAGTCGGACGGACCATCATCACCTTTGCACAGTTCAAATTTTCCACCCTTTGCACGCACTTCCCTATCTTCCTATAATGCCGCTAAATTTATACATCCAGTAATCAATAAAATTGTTAAATGCCAATTTCTAGGAAACTTTATGTAGTATGTATCAAATCGATTTCTGTTTTCTTCATGGCTGTGAAAGTAACAATTAATGTCTCCGTTTTTCGAAATCATTTTTGGCTGGAAGAGAGTAATAAAAAAAAAGGTCATACTCTTGACAGGGATGCTAAAGCAGCTGCAGCAGCAAAATTTTTTGCATCGTTATCATTCCATGCCGGTAAAATTCCTTCCAAAACAATGACATCATTTACAAGAAGTACTGATTTGCCATTTTCAACACTCTTTAATTCCCACTTGTATTTTAGTCGAGAAGTTAGTTGATTGAGTGAAACGAGTGGCTCACTTCCCTTCTCAAGAACTGTCAACTGCGCTCTTAACAGCAGAAAGCTCTGCAAATGCAGTACACCGTTTGTTATTGAATAGTGTATCATGACAGAAGACTTCGCCAAAATTTTCGATGTTTCTGACTAAAACTTTTTGAATTCTAAATTAGAAGCACCTGAGTCATTGCGTATATAATGACATAAACTTTTAAGTTTTTCCATATAAATTCAAGCGAACCTTCCTTTTCAAAGCACATGGTGAATCTTCGCTAATAACACTGCCACTTTTCGAGTCTAATCTTGCTTTCTTCGAAACAGATGCTTTGACGGAGTCATGCTCAGAAGTTCGTTTACGTTCCTCAAAAAATTGCTATAGTGTGCAAAATTTCTGGCGCTTCTATCTCAAAAAAATATTCGCCTTCATCATCAAACTCCAAATTCATCTTTTTTAAAAAGATACAAATCTTACGTACTCCGCACAACCCTGCACCCATTTCCCTGACTGTCTTCATCAATTCTTGATCATACCTGCAAAGATGGTTACACTTGCAAAGCTTATCGTTTCAGTTTATCTATATTTATTAGGAAATAATTCTCTTCAATTGATTTTACATTTTTTTGCGAATGTCTATCTGTTCATTAATATTCTAGGGATCGGTATTAAGGCATACATATCCTTCAATTTTATCCACAGAAATATTCTTAAAAGCAATAGAGTGATGTTAAGGTGAACTAACGAAATTTGAAAATTTCTTGATGAAACTGTTAAACCAAATGCCAATCATTAGCTTTTTCCCTCAATTGCTACCCAAAAGCAACAATGATTATGTAGTAAAGTTGATTGCGTTCCTAATAAAATGTAGCTGTCGTTTAACAAAGCCACATCAATCTGATTTATCACGAACAAGCAAGCCGCTTTTATCTCCCATAATATCAACATTAATGCATTAGTATAAAAGTCAAAACATAAACAGTCGATGAAAACTTACGTGCAGCCGAGAGAAATCATGTTACAAAAGACTTGTGCAAGACAGAGAAGACGATTTTTTGGATAATCGGCAATATGTCGCTCAAGAAACATTCGTCGTAACCTCCATTGCTGATCACTTTCATGTACTGCTCTCAAGCTATCCAAGCTATTTATATTTAAAAATTCATCCATTAGAAATGTTTTATTTGTCCCTGTAAATATTCCAAGATTAAATTTGCTTCCAAATTTTAGTTACATACTCATCTGTAATCTTGATCCTCAGGGCTCCGTGCACAGATATTTTAGCGGTTTCTATGGCGGAAGTCACTTTCACTTTGTGAGGTGGCCATTCTATTAAGATAATTCCACCATGCTATTCAATTACTAAATTCCATACACAAAATGAGCACATATGGTGTAATTTCCTTACTGATGCTCTCACGATCCACATCTTACAAAGCTTATTATCTTTAACACATTCTGCTGAAAATGTATGAAGTCATCAGAATGATCTTATAAAAAACATTACTCATAACAGACACTAATGATTTGATTTAACGATATTTTGGCGCCAAAACGATATTTTAAAAATAAATTTAAATTGTAAATCGGAAAACAAACAGTCCAATACATGCATCATTACATTTAAAAATTATGAAGTTTATTGCAATAGAGAAAACGATGCAAAAAAAAACCAACATCGAAAGAACAATAATTTACAGAAAGAAATTGGGTTAATATAAAATTTTTACCATACATGGTGATAAAGCCACAGTATTTTAAATGATAATACAACGCAAAGCGACAAGATGAAAGCATTTTTACCGGCATAAAAATTGTTCTAGTTTTTAAATAATGGTTGCAACAAAATAATGCACCTGACCATCAACAATAACAATAAATACCTGTTTCACTTTTACTTGGCAAAAGTTCCTGTTGTCGCGATAAGCTTAACATAACTTTACCAAATGTTTGCTTTTGAATGTATGGAATCAGAACAAAAATTTGCTACACAACACCATGCACAGTAATGCTGCTGAGCAATAAGAAACGGGGAGGAAGAAAAGCATAATTAAGAAAAAACAAATTGGTACTAAATTACGGTAGTACGCAAAGTAACGCAAATTGAGACACGGTTTTTGGACCGCAGTATTTGATGAATGCGCCAGAACAGAGACATTAGAATATTCCGGATCAAGCAAGAGCCGAGCAATAAAACCAGTCGGTGTGGAATCTCCGTAACATTTCGAAAGATGTTGAATAAATGAGATATGACTAATGATCCTAGAAACCTGGCACAGTAGTCTGGACAAACACCGAGCTTCACCAGAACGAAGTGATGAAATAATTACCGGCATTGCTTTCCAGCAATTTGAATAATCAAGACGATACATTCCACGAGAAACCTATAAATCAATTTAAATTTACAAAATTTGTAAAATTCGAAAATTTTCATTAACTAACAAGCTTTCAATCAAATTTTATACGATTACAATTCCTTTAAAAATTCACACTAAAATTCTTTCCCAATATATTAACTGTTTTATTGTTGCACTTATGGTTGTGAATAGGCAAAGAATCGCTGAATTAACTATTGTTTGACGCAACTGGTGATATAACAATTATCATCACACAACTTTCTGGCAAAAAATAAGCCACTCGTAAAAATAAGCCAGCTAAAGGTACTAACTGGAGATTCATTTGCTGATATTGCTCTGGTACTGACAGTGACACTTTGCGATCCGCTACAACTCGAATCAGATATAGCTCTACTTGCATCCATAATAAGCCTCTCCAATGCTTCGAGAGCCTTTTTGCGTTCTGACAAAAGCAATTCCTCCTCTGCAACAATAAAATAGTTAATATATTCAAATTAAATAGTTTATGAACGTTTGCATTTGTAAACCGAAAAATTTCTTGTTACTGGGATTTTCTTTAAGTAATTCGAGTGCATTTTGTAATTCGATCGTAGTAATTTTAAAAAATATCATTTAGGAAAAGCCAGAGATTTTCCTGTTACACATATATTCTCAAAATATCAAAAATTATACATTGATTTTCATCATACGCAGCAAATTTACACCATTATTAGGTAAACATAACAAACATGTATAAACACATTTGTAAAAGAGTGCAAGGACCAAATAACAAAATGAATTTTAACATTGAAAAAACAGACCATTTCATTGTATTCTAGTTCTAACCAATATCAACAATCATTTCCGCTTTTTATATCTACCAAAAAAATTCGTTTATTTTCTACGTTGAATAAGCAAACAAGTTTTTAAAAGCAAAAGCCATACCAATGCAAACAAACGTGCGCTGAAACCAGCCTGCTTTTGCCAACTTTTCTTCATCCTTCACCACCCTCGAACACAAATTTTCCGCACCCTCTTTCAACGAATTCATTAAAGTAAGCACATTTGGTTCCAAGTCATATTCCAATGTCTCGTATACCTGTACAAACTTTCAGTACGATACATATACTATAATATTGACTTCTTTGAGAGCTACATTTATCAAAAATCCTTTTATCAGTTAGAAAAATTTTCATTTGAATCCCTTTATCTTTATTCCTGTGAATGAACAAATACATCCGGCCAAGGGAAAAAATCATTATTCAAAAAAACACAATCCATATTGATGCGCACTGAAATTTTGCACTATTTAAATTTTCTAGATTCCCAACCAAGATAAGATATATGGTTTGATTTCTTGAGAGGGAAAAAACAGTAAACAAATTACGTAAAGATTAAGATGACATCATTCACAGATTTTTCAAAAGTTTCCTATCACACCTTCTCCATATCCAAATTTAAAAATCATTTGGATCTCAAATTACAAAAAGCTTACCTCAACCATATCAGAAGATGTCAAAATACAAATATATGAAGCTAAATTCTCTATATCTCCTTTGGATTCAAGTGAAAATTTCCGTCGCCAGAACACATCTGACAATTCTACGTAAAAACGACGATTGGAATGAACGAATGACATAATACGCTGTAGATCATTATCACAGTAACGCCAAGGTCGGATCCATGTGACCCAAATATCTGAAAATAATATCCTATCGTGTAGCTTAAAACATGTTACTCGTGTAGACAAGTTAGCGCAATTCAGAAGAAAGTAGATTTGGTTGCCTAAATAAAGTTAATAAACATTTTTGTGCAAAATGCAAATAAATGAAGATTAGACTACGAAAAATAACCGAAAAGATTGGTAAACGACGGATTTGGTGGCCAACGAGTAAATAATGACAAGAAAAAATCAAAAAGTTCATCCGCAAATGGTGCATTCCATTGCAATTGAAGTTTTGATTGGGAGAAACTCAACTCTTCTGATTTAGCAAGAGAAAACACATGAATTTCTTTAAGAACAAATCTGAAATAGAAACACTATAGTTCTAACTCTTTAAAAGACTCAGTAAAAAATCACACCGCATTAGACATAAAGTCGAAAGTGATAAAAAGGAAATTGAAGGAGGAGTAAACATAACCTACACCTTACGTGAGTAAATTAAAATTTTAAAACACTTTCTAGTAATGAAACATGAGATGATATTCAGAAAGATTAATAAAGTTAACCTTAAAGCGATAAAACGATAATCAGTCGGCCAGTTTGATAGCGAGCAGTATGAGCGAACAAGAATGCATATGAATGTCAGAAAATGTGGCGAAATAGACTGCGTCATAGTTCGTAATGTCCCAATGGAATGTGATGAAGGGTAAAGCGCATATCGTCTTAAAGCTTCCTATAATGATAGAGTTCGCAAAATATATAAAACAAATATCATAAGTTATAACTGTTAACAAAATTAAATCATTGACTAATGACTAGTGTATCACGGAAAATACACGACTAATACAATTTAGGTATGCTACCGAAGCAACGCAATCTACAGCCAGCAAAGTTAAGCTTGAGAAGTAATGTAAGCGAGAACAAGAAAACAGGTACAATGGATGATTTCCAAAAACTTGAAATAAAGTCGAAAAACATTACTTTAACTTCGCTGAGACTAGCTTTAGTTAGCATAAGCCAATTTAGACTATACAACTCAAAAATTAACGACTCAAATAACGGAAGCGCTTATATTAGTGACTCAGAAACAAAAGTTGGACTTGACGTATATCCACTTTAACCATAAAACACTGAATGGCTGCGTAATTTTTGTGACATATAAAATTAAGACAAACAAGAAAAAATTTTCTCACTTCTTTAAAAAGATTTAGCGGTGTGCTGTAGCTACTCATCGTATTTTCAGAATGAATTTTTTTCGCTGGTGCATTAACTGGATTTTCCTCATTCACGGGCATCATAAAACAAACATAATCGGCAAGAAGTCTCATATAGACGCTCTCTTGTACAATTTTCAGCGGTAATGTGCATGAACTACGCTCCAAATGTCGGCAAAAAGAGGTCATAAAGTATTCAAAAATTTCAATGTTTGATTCCAACGACGCCTGAAATGTAGAATGCATACTTCCCTTCCCATCCGTAATTTCTAATTTAGTTCAACTTTCGAACACAATACAAAGTGATCAAACGTTTACCTAAATCGCTGCAATGAAGCGCTCACATATTAACTCAATTACTAATATTATACATAGGACTATACAAGACTGATAAGAGCAAAGTCAATATAAATAAAATATCAAGAAAACAAAAGCTTCCCTTGAATATAACGGAATTTGGGCCAATCAACTCAATCACTTGATCATATTCATTTACTGAATCGCTTATTCGTGGATGCAGTAATACGGATAAAAGGTCGATTTGTGAATCATTGAAAATACGGTCGATTGACGACTGCAGGAAATACGTGTCCACTGTACAACTTTGATTTTGGATTCGAGGCAGCAGCTCATTGCAGGCAATTGATAAGCGTGATGGATAGCTACCATGCATATCCATTCTTAAAAAATTATTGGATGTAAATTATCATAAATACTAAGCAAAATGACCACATTTGATTCGATTACAAGGAAGTATAATCATTTCACTAACAGTAAGAGCCCTCACCGTTAATTTTTAAATTGTACGAAAAGAAATGCTCATTTCCTGTCCATTAGTTGTTCATTTTTTGTAAATACAAGAGGTTATACGGTTATTTCAGCTACACTAAAGCCCAGTTATACTTTTCTCTAAGATTATGCAAGATTAAGTATTAAAAACGAGAAGACATTCTAAAAATCACATGAACACTCTAGCAGTGCAAATATTTTAACAAAGGCTATCCCATCAATCGCAAAAAAATATGTAGAAACAGATACATAATTCGAGAGATATATAAAAGCAGATACACAGTATTGCTCCTCCAGTATTACTATGAACGCTTTGACAATATTTATAATTTGGAGATTATTATAACGGAGAAAAACCCTACCACCATTTTCGATAAATTTTAAACTATGTAACATAGAAATATAATTCACCGAAAACTGGGTAATAATGATAACAAATTCTGTTTGATAAAAGTTTTTTGTGGGATATTTGGAAATCTAATCCCATTTAGTGACAAAAATTTTTAGAAATTAAAGTAAATGAAGTTCCGAAAAATGAATGGAAATAGTAAAACATCCGAAGAATTCAAAAAAAAAAGCTGGAATGATAAAATGACTTTGAATGCGCACAACTCATTTTAAAACACTTTACAAATATAAATCATGTACAATTAATTTTGTTAGCAAAAGCCAATTCACTGATGAGTAAACTTTTTCTAAAGCTGATATCATCATAAATCACGAACACAGATTTTTACTGAAATGAACTTACTGATGTGTAATTTCGTCTCAAAAAGTTCAAAATATCACGACGCTAGTACAATAATACTTTTATGTTTTACGTAACTTCCTATCACGTTTTTTTACTTTCTTTTCTTCTTCTTGCTGGGGTCGTTGTGCGAAAAACCATGGTCCAATGACCACTTTCCATAATTTGTACAATATATAAGTCGGAATTAATAATAAAAGCCATAAAATTCTGGACCAAATGGTAGCTACTGTCGCAATGAATGAACACAGAATTACTACATCCTTACAGTACCTGAAATAATTACAGAAAATCACAAGACTTGCAGAATCACTGTAAAAGTAAATTTGAAACATCCAGTTGAATGTTGGGTCAACTGAAACTTAAGATTTTATTTCCTGTTTGAAAATTTGTTCCCTTTCAACTGTTGATGGGCAAAAGAGGAAAGGCTAGAGTGATAATCTAAATGCATAAATGCTGCACAAATGTTTACTATTCATGATCAAAACATGCAAACTACCAACTCCCCAAAAGCATCCGGCTGATTCAGGTCCAATCCCGCGTCCGTTACTTGCCCTTTTTCGTTACGACGACATTTTGCCATAGAACGCATAGTTAGAATAGCTGCAACTTGAAGCACACAGCAAACCGAAAATCCAAACTATAAAAAAAGATGGCAACTCAAAAGAGTTCTTTTCAAAACAATATTAAATCTAGAACTACAAAATCCAAATTTTTCTTGTTTTTTCTTGGTTTCTTGGAATCAACCTTAGATTTCTTGGAAATCATCCCAATGTCATGAACGTTGTGAAGTTGGAATTGATTATCTTGCAAATGATAATGAATGAGAGATCTATATGTCACAAAAAAGATACATGTACAGTAGACTTAATCTATACTTAACAGACGCCAGAACTTAGTATGCTTTAGAAATTTGGAAGCGATGCGCTATTTATCAAGTATTTATCCAGTAATATAAAAGGTCACAGGAAAACATACCCATTCCCATGCTGTCCGTGAAAGGAAAAATAGCGAAATCATTGAACAGAAAACCTGCAAAACGTAACCTTACCTTCAGATATCAAAAAGGCGATAATTTTTTAAAATATCACGAAAATAATAAGTGTGTATTATAAGAGCTGATCGTATCGATATGTAACGAAAAACAAAATAAAACCTAGAGTTTAAGCGATAAAATCATAAAAATTTTTCATACAGTTTTCAATTTTTTATAAAATATAAGAACAACTATGATCAAATAAATAAAAAAAAACATGAGGCAATAAGCTGAAAATAAGTTATTTAATGTACTTTCAGCTTTCTTCCAATGTGTGTATGTAATGCATGCCATGTAATAAAACTGTGCCGATTGGCAGTGTCTTACTTATACCCTTTAAATTTATTTCCTCAGGTGAATATAACCAATAGTTTAACCAGAGTTATTGCTCAAAACATAGTCTACTGCTAAATAATAGGTAATGTACTTCCGGATTTATTAATCATTTGAAAATTCAAACGTTACAGTTCCAATTTAAAATTACAAATTATTGTACTGGGAGACCCACAGCCCAATGAAGATCATTACAATAAATTACACACATAAAGTAACTTCTCGTACTGAGCTAAAACAAAAAGAAATTTATGATCTACTTACCGATGACAATATGGCAGCAACCGAATAATGCAGTATTACAGCTTGGTTCTCTTCAAAAATCTGCTTTTGGCCACGTGTTGCAGCTTTACTCGATTTCCCGCTTGGGCTCATCGACGTTCGAGCATTACAATCTTTTCACCAACACAAAAAATTTTGCTACAAATAAATGAATTGTTTTTTCCGCATCATTTTAAAGCATATGAAATCCTTTTTAACCAGTATCTTTAACCCGTTTCAGTGACTCCGTTAACAGTAGTTAGATCATATCTCTGGTTTTAAACTAAATGGATAGATGAAGGTAAGAACAAATGTTTTTCGTTTCATTCAAGAAAAGCGTAATTTATAAATATTACAGCATGAAAAAGGGACAATTGAAATATTTTCATCTGGAGAGCTTAAAAATTGTGGAAGCAATATTGCTTCATTTTAATAAAACTGAAATTACTGACACAATTTAAAGAGCTCTTCATAATAACTGGAAATTTTCACGTACTTCATAAATTCCAACAAAATTTTAAAAAGGATAAAATATATATTATCCGAATATTGTAATAAAGAATACGAGAGATGACGTTCTTTTTTGTCATGGAAATACGTTTACTGATATCAGTACACATCACACACTGGAACACTAACATTTGGGAAACAATTTCTTCAAAAAGTCAAAAAATAAGAGAGAATGATAAGATTGAGCACAGAGTCTCACTATCAAGAACCGTAACGCAACAAAAAATAATCACGGCATGAACTGCAACATGCTGTCATCAAAAAAATGTGGTAAGGGACAGGGATTTGCCATAAAATTTTTACCAAACTATGACGAAGAGATTGAGCTCGAAAACGCTTATTCTTACCATACCAATGTTGGGTGAGATCAAGGATAACCTTCCATAGACGGATATGAAAGGACTGCTAAACGTTTCTAATCTCATATCACTTCCCACGAAAAAAATTATTGCGTTTGGATATACAATCTATGCAACATATATTTAAAAATCCTGAACCTAATTCACTTTAGACCAAAATGTAAAACGGTAGAAAAAAACAGTTTTGAAGTCTTAACATATTCACATGCTGGAAACGAAAAACCTAAAGTTCAAAATAACAAAATATTTAATTTAAAGTAAACATCACCAAAACATTGCATTTGATTTTCTTAACTCCGACATAAGTTGGTAAAAGCAACAAAAAGAATTTAACTATATTTTAAAAAAAATGAGAAAGTAAGAAGAAAGCGTTAATGGCATATGACGCTGTCATCAGTGATCGTGTAACACTAGGCGGAATATTTCATTTGAGATGAAAAATGAACCAGTTGCAGGACGAAGCACAAAAAAATGATTGAATGACTGAATTGGATCATCATCCGTCTGAAAAAAGACTAATTCGACTCAACGTGACTGAACTCATTAGTTTTACAAAACTACTAAACTTGCCTCGCAAAATTCGCTCATGTTAAGACGCCTTTTACGACATTTAGCTATTTCCTACTTGACTTAGTTGTGCACGACCTATGCAATTACTGTTCGACGACCAAAAATTTAAGTCAGCTTCTAGGGGAAAAATCTCTGACGAAAATTTCTTTTCTTATTGTTTATAAATTCGTTGAAACAGAAAAGTAAATTTTAGCAATTTTTCAATATTATAAAGGCATAAACAGCTATGTGACATTTTTTATTTATAAAATTCGCTCGTACTTTGCGCTAAAGTTCTCCACTGAAATTATTCCTTTACGAAAAACATTAAGTTTTGTAACGCGAGAAAGAAAAATAGGCTACCTTAAGTTGTCCGATGACCGCAACAAGTATGGACCCGTCTGGCAGTGGTTGACAATCCGTTTTTGTTATTGCTCGTTGTATCATTCTAAATGGCAAAGCCTAAAAAAACAACAAAGGGAATGGACAATGTATCAGAAGCAAAGAGACGATGTGACGCTTCTACCCTTTAGTTCAGTACAGCTATAAAGTTGTTTCTACAGAAAGTAGCAAGAACACAAATAACCCCAGATTACAAGTTCTGAAAAGCAAAACGCTTTCTAGCAACCTTCTGCTTTCGATTCTCCCCAAAATAACTAAAGTGACAGGTAAAACCTGCCTCTACTTACATGAATTGAATCTTATTCTTCCAGCTTGACGGAGGAAGCCATGACTTCAAGATTCATAGCCGAATACTACTATATGATAATACTACTTTGGTCCTACATATTTTTAACGAAGAATAATACTTCAGTAATATGGAGAAAAATAGATAGTGAGCTGTCAATCGAGACCCGATTTCCTGATCAGGTAATATCACATTTCTATAGAAAAATTGATATTTTTTTCTAGTAATAAAAACACTTACAGCAAATTTCTGTAAAATAGAATCCCGTCCTTTTACTTGCACACCCTCAAACGTCATGTAGGAATTCATGGGATCGTAAAGGTCGCTCAGACCTGAACTTCGTGCTGTAGGATCTTGTACATCGAATTTTGAATAATAATGTTGGATAAAAGCATTCCCTATTTCTTCAAAATTTGGATTAAAGTTCATCCTGAAATATTCGAGGCTTTCCGCTTAAAAAGTTATGTGAAAAACTTAAAATTTAACAAATCCGTTCAACATTATACAAGAATACTGCATAAGATCCCACAATATATCACTGATCCCACCAACGTATAAATTTAAGACAAATAAACTTCAAAGGAAAAGACTATGCAATAAACAACAAAATTACTAAATAATTAAACAGTGCTATATGCCAAGACAGTCCTATCAATTGCCTAAGCCGTCCGAAACTATTTTCAATGAAATCTGTGTACAGAATTTCCCGCCATAAAAAAACTCCGAACAGGTAGGATAACCTCTGAAGTGCTTCCACATTGAAAATGAGAATATACAAATGACAACCACCTTAAAACCATTATCCTCCTGCATTAAAATTTCATTCATACATCATGTATTTAATAAAGTCATGTGTTAAATATATAAGATATTGGATGAAATAACGTTTGTCAGAAGGTGAAAACGATTTTTAAAATAGTTTTATTAAATCCGCATGCACAAAAAGTTGAAATCCTAAAAAGAGAGTCGCGTAATGATGTTATCGAAAGTAACTCGAAGGTGGAGCAAATTCATCATCACGTTCATCACGACGCTTTGTGATCCATCTGTCATAAAGAACTGAAATAAGAAATTTTGTATAAATGTCAAATATCTTTTAATATGTACGCCATCTACTTATTAAAAAATTGTATGGAAAGGCCGAGATACAAAATTGTTGATATTCTCTTTGTAAGAAATATACCTTTTCCACGGTCCCACTCGCGAACTGCAATGAATTTCTTTGCTACTGATTGCTCTGCACACAACTCTGCTGGTCGCTCATCAGGAAGAGGAATGTCAAGAAATTTCGCTTCATTATCTACTAAAATAAAGGTGTTGAAAAACGAATTCAAAAAAAATGGACCCGGTTACGGAAATCCATAAAATACTTGCCACTTAATCAACAAAGGACTTGGTCACAGCTGTACCTTTCTTTTTTTTAAACCTCTCTTATGTAATGAATCTTACCACACAAAAACTGTTTATCTTTTTCCAAGTTTCTTTAATTCATGCTAAAATAACCGCATTCAGCGCATAATCCCTGACCACTATCACGTGCCACTTTTACTACTGGCATTAAAAAACAGTTAAAATCTCGTTCACAATACGCTGCCCCTTTGTTTATTCTTCTTCTATCGAAAGCTAACACAATTCAACAATTCCATATGAATCATTTAAAAATTAAATTGCTTGTGGATCTATAAGTAAATTACTGTAAAGAACATATAATTTCACAGAAGGGGAGAAATTGGAAACAAATGTTACTGATTACAGCAATAATCGTTATAAAATCAAAATCACATATCCTATTTGCTGTTAAATACATTGTGTCTTCCGCTATAAAATGTGAAGATATTTAAATTAGAATTATCAAATAATACTTACCATTGGAATCGAAGGGAGGTAATTCCTCCAGACCCTTACGCTTCCGAATTCTATTTAACTGTTCCAATTTCTTCTTTTCCCGTTCTTCAAGTAAACGTTTCCGGTTTGCTCGATGAACTTCAGTTTTCTACATCAAAAACAGCAATAAAAAAAGCACGCAAATAAAGATTAAAAGATTTTAAGTAGTGTTCGGTAAACTTGCCTTACTTAGTTCCAATAATTCTTGTATTTGTTCTTGCCTTTTAGTTTCACTTGCTGGGAGCGGAACATGAGAAACACCGTAAACGCGTTGTTCTAAATTTATTTTTCGAACAAGTAAATAGTTGAATGAAAAAATTTACTACTAAAAAAATCGTAAAATAAAGTAAGTGTTCATTAATATTGTAAATCGTAAATCGATTGCAAAGCATAAATGGAAACAGTGAGAAGTTTCAGTCATTCAGTGAAATAAAATTGATTAGTAATCAATACGGTTCAAGTTGGCTGTTTAGCAACCAAAAAAATTCCGACAAAATAACTTCGTCCAACACCACCTCACAAACGAAGACATGCACAATACTCATACCTTCACTTGGATTGAAGTGCACTGCTTCGCTTTCGTCATTTTTTGCTTTTTCAGCATCATCTAAACGTTGTTTCTCTTCTTCACGTCTCTTTGCATTAAAATCCACTAGGAATTCTACAGGTTCATTATCGCCTGAATAATAAGGATTTATGACTTCAAATTACTATGTGCTGCCATGCGATCCACTCATCTATAAGGTCAAAAACCACTACTCCGACTTTATTTAATAATACAACAAAACGAACCACTTAAAATTGCTTCGCCTTGGCTTAAGCGAGCATAAATTTCACTTTTTTCTTCCAATATCTTCTGTACTCTCCTCCTCTGTTCTTCATCTTGTGCTATTGACTTTTCTAAATCACGTATACGTGCTGCCCGTTGCCGCTTCTCTTCTTCAACTTTCTTCTCTTCTTCTTTGCTGATTCGTAGAACACTCTACAACAAAATTTACTATGGAAATTTCGTATTCCTTATAAAGCTATTTGCAATTACGACGCTGCGTCCAACACGTGCCAACCACTGCATTCATCGCAGTTATGTCATTTGCTTAGTAACTTCAAAGCACTCAACCTTCCATCGAAAAATAACTTTAAACATACAGTCAGCCTTCTTCCAGCAAGTTGACTGAATATTTGCGTTTCGGAAAATAACTTCATAAAAATACTGCATACCTTCTTGTTGTGAGGTTTCACTGGAATCGTAGCTTTTCGACGCTGCTCACTGATTTTTCGATATAATTCACCCTTCAGCAGAAAAAGAGATGATGCATCTGCCGTTTCCAGACGATGCTTCTCACGACACGAGGATGACGAACCAGAATCATCCATCACCGCTGTAAAACACACTCCTTCTGATCCACCTCATTAAACACAAACAAATCAAATGCCCCACGCTATTATCCCATTCATAATGGAGATCCATTTCCTTTAGACATGTCACATTTTCTATCCATATGATTTATTCAGATCCAATAATACCGAACCAGCGGTCGAAATTCATATGGAAATTTTTAATACTCCACGTAATTCATTGTTCAAATGTCCATTATTTTAATATTTATGTGCTAAGTCTGAAATAATGACGCAGCAATACTGTTCACACTTCTCGTGCATTGCAAAATTACTTTAATTTATTTATTCAATAATAACAAAAAACAACGTTTCCAATCACTATCATTTTTTGTATACAGTCTTACTGCAGGACTGAACCCCGACCATATCCACCCCGATAACCTGATACTGGTGCTGCACCTGGACCTGCCTCGGTTACCTTCTCAGCTGTTCGGTATGCATCTCTATCGCTTTCTACTTTTGGCCCTGAAAAAGAATTTACACTTGAAGAAGACGTTGAATTAAGTTAACATTTAGGCAGTGAAGCGAGAAAATAAAAGGATATATAAAACTGATGACGCCAAATTTAGATGTAAATCAAAACTACCTCGTGGTACACGATCAAATACAGGCCTCAGTTCCCTCTGTTTAGCCTTCACGGTAGATGGGACAATTTCAGCTGGCAAATGAAGATATTCTCGTAAGTAATCAATACCCTCATTTGTCAAATACCAATAGTGATGGCGCCAAGCAAACTGTTCCTTAACGTATTCCCGTGAAGCAAGACTCTGTAATTCAAAATTATAACACTCTTTTAGTAAGAAATCAAATCAAGAAGTCACCTGCTGCAGGATGTTAACAGTGCAGATGTTGTCCAAAATAGCGTAAGGAAAATAAATTACTCTAGTGCCGGATAAATCAACAAAAACAAGCCAATTTTACAAATGGAAGGAAAGCAAAATAGTAGTCATGAACCTTGCAGGCCTTGATCACTTCCAAATTGGTTACATTCGGTATATCTGGATGTGTCTTCAAATTGTAGTCCTTCTTCGCCACACACACGCCTTCTTTGAACAAATATTCATATATAGCTTTCCGATTTTTTGTTGGCATCAACATCCTTGCTGACTTTCTGAAAATTTTAACAAAATAAATTCTTCTGGTATTATAGTAATAGATGGTAATATGCGCTTGCAATTTAGACCTTCGATAATACTATTTGCAAAAGCATTTTGAGCACAAATAACGATGTTAAACTTTTTCACTAATAACCTGCCGCAAAACTGCAATCGGATGTCAACAAAATACAATTTATCTACTGCTTTACAAGATCTAATCAATGCTAATTATAAATGATCTCTTGAAGAAAGCAAGTCATTACCGGTACTCCAAACTGCTAGGGGTTTGAACCAGACTATCCAAACCACTCATCACTTTCATACCCTACTTTTATACTCTTTCATACTCTATAAGCCACCAACGGTTAAGTATCAACAGCCTAAACGTACTGGTCTAAGCCCTTCCAGCCTAGCATCATTTAAGGTTTACAAATCCCGAGAACCACACAAGCCTGAAGCGTGCACCGCCTACTTAACAACCAGCACTCCCAAAATGAACGCAATCCCATGCTGACCGCCCTTCAATCCCAAGTTAATGCGGCCGCAGCCCATTGCGAAATAATGTGTCCAACAGTTATGCGTCATGCATGTCAAACTCAACCACCAAGTTGCTTCATGTTAGTTGTGGAGAACGGACCGTATGTACCGCTGCCATAGTCAAGATTATTGTAGGAGCAGTGAAATAAAAAATCACCAAAACATGTACTTTACTGAAATGGATACAAGAATATTGAAGTGAATATAATTTAAAGAATATTCTGTCTAAATGAAATTCGTAAAAAAGCATTGTGGGAATAGTAGTAATGAATAAGACATCAAATATCAAACTAAAAATCGAAAATACAACAAAATAAAATGACTTAATATCCCATTTGTAAATGTATATATAAATAATATTAACGATAACTGAATTACACTATAATATGAGACTACAAATGTAATTTATTGCTTTCTTTACATCTCACACAGTGGAAACTGTCCTACAATATGCCTACTTCACGTTGTATTATTATTGGTGCAATAGCACATCATATATGTACATATCGGTCTCATTACGATTGTAATATACACCACTAATCTAACAGCATATGATCAGTGATCGTTGGCTAAACCAGACTTGATTTTATCACAGATATCTGATAGCATTTCACAAAACCTGCTAACAAAAAGAAAGGGCCTTTTTTTACAATTCTTTGCAATTTGAAAATATTTTTACCGATCCATCCCAAGCTTAAAGAAAAGCATGAATTACAATTTTACAGAAATGTTCTAAACATGGATAAGAAAACAATTAATACAGAAAAATTATATAGACAGCAGAAAAAGTAATGTGAAATATAACAATGAAAAAAATAATGATAATCGACAGCATTCCAAGGAAAATAGCAAAAAAAAAGGCACTACAAGTGGCCTAGAATTTAATATTGAAGATACATTGAATTTGATATTGAAGATACATTCGAGCATACAACAACATACATATGTTGCATATACATCCAACCACACACTACACATACATAAACACATGAGTGTTCAATGACCCTTAATTATTATTAGCACAGCAATTGGTTAATAACTCTATTGCATCGCAAGGAAGGAATACACACACCCAATTTACTAAGGTATGAATGATGGCTACTAAAAATATGCTACAAACACAAAATGTTCGTGTAGTATAGAAAGCAAATGATGACCGAGGTAGGTCAGTTAGCAATGAGGGTGGGTGATATTCTGCTTTATATTTAAATAGCCTTAACTGCGGCACGAAACGTTTTGCAGTAATATATTACACTAATAAATGAAAGATGTGGATTAATGGAATTTATAGAAAGAGTAAATGTTGATCACTGGGAATAGCGTTCAGAGTTTTCAAAAAGTTAATCTGTACAAAATATAAGAATTCTACAACATTCAAAACGAAATGTTTTCAAAAATATGCAACCAAACCATAATTTTAAACAATAAATTAGAGTTACGAAGTGTCATTGATACAATTATTTATTGAAAGCTCCAAAAACAGCCCACATAACGTCAACACATGAATCTCTTTTCTTTTCGCTTTCAGCATCGTAGTCAAGTTCAAGTAAAGATCTCACACGCTTCATTGCTATTTCATAATCCTGAAGAAAAGGAAGGAACTACAAAACCGTAAATGTCCGCTAGTAATAATAAACTAATTCAATAAATAAAAACACTGCTGAATAAAGAATTTTCAAATCAAATTGCTACTACACCGGTAACTATCACAGATTGCGTCAAAGATTCCTGTGTAGAATAGAAACACGTGCAAAACGTATTGAATTAATATTTAATAAGAAGTTTCAAATCTACTGCTCCAGTTCAAATGTAAATTGCTTCCTATAAAAAAATCAAGCTAAAGAACGAGAAATGTTCATAAAAGATGTTCTTAATTCTGCATCACTTCAACTTCAAGAAATGATGGCATAGAAATAGGAAAGAAAACACAGTCGCGAGAAAACTTTTCAGTTTTTCTATGTATGGCGGCAAAATTCCCTCACTATAATTTATTTATGAACAAAAACGGTTCACATGTACAAATTTCCAGCGAGAAAAGAACGAATACTAGATCTCTACATCAAATTCCATGAGTAAATCTACTAAAATAAGAAAAAAATTATCAGGAAACTCATTGCATGTCCAGTTATTTAATGCCACTCTAGCTTCTCAACTACTTAATATCGTTTTAAGAAAAAATGATAACGAACAGGTGTAATTCGACGTCTTTAAAACTCGTTAAAAGAACAAAGAAATTACAACTACTATTAGAGTAAGCGTTATACAACTTGTAAAATCATTATGAAGAAAGCATACCAGAAAGTAATGCGTGCATAGTTCTAATGGATCTTGCTTACGAATAAAAATCGTATATGAAGACTCAGTGACCACAAAGATAAGGTCACATAAATTAAAAAAAGAAAATGGAAGGACTTTTTAACTACGAAATGATGAGAACTGAATCTATAGCACTCTAGAGCAATATATCAAGAACATATTGAATTTGTTCAACAGAAACTTTGCAAAAATCCATGAAAAGAATCATTTACTTATTATAATTAAAAAGAGTGTCTAAACTGGGTTTAAACACATAATTCTATGTTGTTAACGGAATTATCAGGTCTGATGATGCTGCAGTTTTGAAATAATATGCTCTACTTCGTGCTACAAAATTGTGGGTAATTTCCAGAGAAACTATATTTTCCACAGAAATTCTTCTTTCTTATTTAGTTCGGAATGCAAGTAAAATAAAGTGTCTAACCACCATTAAATAATGAAATATAAAAGAGTCTAGTAATTTTTCTTAGAAAAAAATTGCTAAGTCTCAAGTAATAGATTTTAAAAGTAAGCTAACCTGATCAGAAAGAGGATTAAAAGCATTTTCTAAAACATCGCTGGCATGCGCCAATACTACCAATGATATCATTCTTTTCTCCATTCTCTGTACATCATTGGTCCAGCGTGATAGTACAGTTTCTTGTACCTTCTAAAAAAAAGTGCTTAAAATTAACTCCTCCTTTTTTCGGTTAAGCATTATGTCATAAAATGAAAAAGATTCTTACCACCTTTATATTGGTTGTCAAAACAAAAAGATAAACTACACTTGTTTCAATTATTCCCTTTTGCAGCAAGTTAATGCGTTGATACATTGCACACATGAAAAAGATGAAAAAACGCGCCAACCTGTGAGACCTTAGAATAAATTGATATAAACAGCCAAGTATAGCCGGTGAATCTAATAATCCCACTTTTTGCTTTTTTGATAACGGCGAGTGTAACGTTAAGAACTCGGGCGCAAACGGCAGAATTCCTTTATCAGTCAGTCATAATCTTCACAATATTAACATAAGGGCTGGATAGGTCATTCTCTTTTCAAGTCGATCATTTTTTAATTTCTGAAAAACAAAGTGAACCTTTATCAGTTTCTGCTTCATGTTGCCATCATGAAGTGGATGGGTAGTCATATCGAACAGAAAGAAATTTTGCTTCTCCGTTGTCAGTACACCTTTTTCGACCAAATTTTTCGCTAACCGTTCACGTACATTGCGAAGCTAAAGAAAACATTTTAGTTCTATTAGACACTTTTAAGCTTACAACCCGATTCTTGAAATTTGGATGAATTAGGTAATAGTGAAATTAACTTAAAGACATACACAAGTTTCTTAAAATCGACAATAAAAAATTATCAAAAACGACCTGATAACGCAATTTGAGTGGATTCCATGTCTCGCCACTGAGATATTCAATCCAACTTGTCACAGTTTCCGGTGGTTGCGTCTCCTTGATATGCTTTAGTGCTTCGTCCAAAATTACATCACCTGTGGGTTGATCACTTTTCAGTAAGACCTAAAGTACTGTGGTAGAGATTGATTTCATACATTATAAGCAATCAAATTGCACATAGAACCATTACATTTTCGCAAGAAAGTGTCATTTCTAAAAACCGAATCAAAATCATATTATGAAAAAACCTTCTTCCAAAAGCACTCTTTTCTCTTAAAAAGCAATTGCGTGGCTTTGGAATGCAATAGGTTATGTGTAACAAATGATTTTCAAAACTCGGCATAAGTGTACAAAAAGAAGCTATTCTAGATTTTCACTGAATTGTTTTCGATACAGGACCCATGGAGGACATAAGTCTAACATAACTATATCCAATTAAATAAACATTACAGAACATTATAGAAGCAGACCTTCCTACACATCAAACTCTTCTTCCGCATTCCGCATTTTTCCAATTCGATCCGATTTCTCAATGCCAATTCAGTAAGAATGCATCCTCGAAGGCCGCTACTAATACAATCATTCCAAAATGATGTATAGCCCTGAATAATAACAAATGATTTGCAGTCACCACTAGACACACATTGCACTTGGGTTCGGAGATCGATGAACGAAATTTGCAGTTGATAGTTCAAAATTATTAGCTTCAGAACATCCATTTGCTGTGTTTCTTCGAAAAGCTTTCAGAGAAAGGATTTAAAGGTATTAAAGGTACCGATAGTTAAAAGTATTTAAAGGTACAGCATCTCGAATTACATTACGAAAAAAGCTAACTTCTCTGTCCTTCAACCCGAGTAATAAGATTTGTTCCATTAGCGTCAATCTTGTAGCTTTATCATCGTCGTACTCCCCCTTTGAATCATCACTGTCAATATTGTTAACATCTTTTGCATTCTAAAAGAAGCAACAGCCATAATATTACAAGAACGAGTGAAAGTTTGAAAAATCGCATAATTTTATTGTATTCAAATGTTTAATACGTTCCGTCATTTCTTAAATACTGCATGACGAAGGTTTTTTAAACTATAAATGCACAGAAGCCCAGCCTAAGGAGGGTTTTTTTTAATGTGTACCTCATCATTTTTCATAGATGCCAAGGCCGTTTTACGTCGTTGTACGAGACCGTCCGACATCTCACGTTTTCGCTGATTTTGTAATACAAACCTAAAACCTCAAAAGAAACATGTTAACACCGAAATTGTATTTTAAGAGAAAGAAAGATGAGGGGAACATGTTTTTAAATCAATAGACCATTCACGGAACATTTCGTACTTCAGCAAACCGTTGATGTTATCATCGTATTATGATGAATTCAAAAACTTTTCCTTTCTTCCTCTCCTTCATCAGATTAGAATGGGAGAGTGCAAAATAAAATCATTCAATTTGTTACTTTTAACAATGAGTTACATATGATGACATCCGTAATAATATTTCTCCTCCGTTACCATACTCTTTCACTTCCTCTTACTAATTAAAAACGCTAACATATAAAAATGACGGATTAATTCAGCGTAGTTCCATCACTCATTTCAAATCGAATATGGAAAAATCAAATTTACTGTGCGATGCGATGCTATGCATAATAGCTTTAGATATTTGACACTAATACAGAATTGGATGCTTACATTCACATACGAACAAAAGGAAATATAACGAAACCTACGAGCTGTGATATTTAGATGGATAAAACGAGAGCGAAAAAGTAAAAGAGGCCGAAAAATAGAGAAAGAATTATGAAATTTCGTCAAATTTCAGCACTCCAATTGCAGAATTGCCATCGTTAACGTAATGCTATGCTTTGGATGTCTTAATTTAATGCCTTAATAGGCAAAAGGTGAAAAATGAAGTAAATGTCACAAGGCATCATCAATGATGCCTCATAAGGAATTGAATTTTTTGTTAAATGTCGTTATGAAACCTAATTTCACATACTCCTTTCACGCCCACCTCTACGCCAGGTCTCTTCCCCCCTCCCCCCTCCCCCCCCCCCTCCCCCACCCTCTCCGCCGTCCCTCGCCAAGAAGTCTTACCTTCTTTCCCCATTGCCTGAATACACTCCTCATTTTGCCGTCTTCTCCCTCTTCCACCTCCCTTCTCCTTTTCTTTCCTTAATCAGACATATTCAAAATTTCGTTGTAAGAGAATCAGTGATCTTTACAACTTTAATCATTTATTTGTTACTGTTATTACGGAATGTTGTTGCTTCCGCTAGCATGACGTTTTTCTCGCGTTTGGGAGTTACAGAGTATGAAGATGTTTGGTGTTAATAGCAGTGGATTGTTAGTAGGAGTAAAACTTTAATTAAAATGCGTACGGTGTGCAGCCTGAAATGATTTTAAACTGTGCTACACCTCAGTTTGGATATTTGATCCATAAAAGAATACAGGGGAATGTAAGGAAAATTACGAACTATGATATTTACTTCAATTTGAAATGATCCGACATTTGTACTTGTACTTTATATATGTATATATATGTATATGTAAGTGCGTAGATGAGGTTAAAAATTTTTGCATATATAAATTTCATTTACTGGAAATACCTAGGGTTGTATTTCTCTTTTTCCTGGATATGTTCGGTAGATAAAAGAAGACGAGCTTACTTGCCAATTGGAAGTATGTACACGCTTGGAGTTGGCATATGGCAGCGTTTGACACGAAGGAGCAATTATTATATTGTAATTGTTGGATTAGATAGTGCTGGAAAAACGGTAAATGTTTTTGAAATGTTGCTTGATAGCATAGAATTTTTGTTAGTTTTCAAACGAGTCCTCTAAAATACTTTAAAATTTATAAGATTCAGATCATTCATCTTTTAAAAAAATAACAAGCAAAAACTTTTGGGAAAAAGTCTCGATTTGTTGTTGTTTCTTTTCTCAATCTTTCGAGCCTGGTAAGAGCGAATGAAACTTTCTTTTTTTCTTCCTCTCTTCATTTCAATACTCTGCATTTTCTTGTATAGATTCTGATGCTATGAAGGAAAGGCTTTGTCCTTTTAAATAAGAAATGGGGACTAAGGAGCTGATCAAACAAGATATAAACTGTTTGCAGACTTTTCTGGAACAAATCAAGTCAAGATTTATCAAGAATTACAAAATGTTAAATCCACTGAAAATTACAAGCACTGTCGGATTAAATGGTAAGTCAGTTCGCGAAATGCTTATATTGAAGAGATGAGGACATCTATATTATTTTTTCCTCTTGATTGTATTTATTGTAAGCCTTTCGAAATTTTTATGAGACAAAATATTCACTATGAATGGCCAGTTATTGCAGTTGGAACAGTCGAGGTGGGTTCTCTCCGACTGAGTTTTTGGGATCTTGGAGGACAAGAAGAATTGCAATCGCTGTGGCACAAATACTTCGAAGATTCACAGGCGCTCATATTTGTGGTTGACTCCTGTGATCCTGATAGATTTCCGGAAGTAGGTGAAGCCTTCAGTAAGTTTTTTGACATACATTTTGAAGACCTGATTGCTGCAGCTGGAACAATCACGTCAGGATTTCCAGATATTAAAGTGTACCTTTTAATTAGGAAAGCCGCAGAGACAGCCAGACAGTTAAAAATAACTTTCAAAATTCATGTAAATTTGAAACGTTCTCAAATTCCTTAGTTTCAGAACTGGTAATGAACAGTGAAGCCGTTCAAAAAATGCCAGTTTTGGTGGCTTGCAACAAAAGTGATATAGAAGAATGCACTGAGACCGAAATAATCCGGGTTCTAACAACGGATGATAGACATGTGGGTGATTTGGCTCTTATCCCAATATCCGCGTTACAGGGTCTCAATATTGAGCGCTGTATGCGCTGGCTTTGTACAGTTCTACCACGGAATTACTCCTCGATTGATCTCAGTTGATGGAACTTTCATTTTTCTGCTTTTATGGTCTGTGATATTTTAGTTTGTTCATTTTTTTGAAAGCCATGACATTTTTGAGGCGTAAGCTCAAACGTATTTTATTTGTTTGTTTATTTCCTTTTTTTGTAACTAATAATAACATCCAAAATGTTACGTATTCCACTCAGGTAGCAGGTACAACCACAATTTGAGTTCACTTACTTTTATTCAGTGCTTGTTATCAAAACGCCTTCATTTTTATATCCAGAGTGCATGGCTCCAGCCCCAAAAATTTCATTGATGATGAAACATTGAGTAAAAGTAGACAAGCTTTTGCCTCATTTGGAATATCATTTAATAATGATTTTTTTGCATAAGGATCAACGATTACATCCCATATTCCGCGTAATCCATTTGGCATTCACCGTCCAAAATTCTGCTTGTTAGAAATCGTTCATCTACTTGCTACTATTTCTCTAATAATTATTAGGATACTGCACCGGCAATTCCTTCAGTCAAAGGGAAAAGAAAAAGATCAGAGAGAATAATAGTGGTATGACATAATGATTGCAAAATAATGGAATGCATGAAAATGAATTTATTGATAGCAGCACGCTGAAGAAAAGAAAAAATCAAATGAAATGAATAAGCATAAAAACTAAACACCTTTGATTGTTAAGCTCAGTTGAAGTGTAATAAAAGCACCGATATAGTACGCAAATGCCAATGGCACCCTCTCGATCCACCCAACAGTTTATTCAAATCGATATGAGATTTTCGAAGGTAGACAATATAGCCTAATAAAAATACGCTTCGGATCTACCGCAACAGTAAACCGAAAGCACTCAAAATCAAAACTACGAACAAAAAGAAATACACTCAAAACATAGTACAACACTGAAAATATGACACACCAAAATAACTTCAAATTCAGTTTCAATGTAGAATTTCAATTTGAAAAATGCAAAACCCTCAAAAACATGTAATTAAAATTAAAGCTGATGCTTTGCTGACAATGCCATTTCCACACCTTCCTGCAATAAACAAAAGATAAGGACAGATGAACACAAAGAAAATTAATTTGAGCTACATTCTGCAAATGTGTTCAATAATACATGTTTGCGAATGCTTCACCCGTCGCAGTGCTTCTTCTAGGCTTACCCATTCCCGCTGTCGGCCAAAACAGCCATCTTCCCATTCCTTCAATTCTTCCTTAACTGTCAAAAGAAATACCACCGTACGATGCCGTCTTTCTTCGTCCTAAATTTGAAAGTTACAACAATACAGAATGAAAATTCAAATAATGTAAGAAATATAAAATAAAATTCACTTTTGTTTCAGCTTGAATGCACTAGGTATATCCTAAAAACTGAATGTGGATCAAACAAGTCTCTTACTATAATCCTTTATTTGCTGATTTCCTTTCTATGCTCCAAAATTTGGTCTGGATGACCATAAAATGTGAAATGCTTCCTTAGTGAAAAATTAAGAAGAAAGCAAATTTAGGAGCGCATGTTACGTGTTAAGTGTTATAATTTTAATTGACCTCAAAAACTCTAGTCAATAAAAACTTCAATCTATATTAAAATGTAGAAAGGCGCTAACCCTAAACTCTCCCACACGTGCCAAAATTTCTGCCTTAACTCCAGCTTCCTCAAAAACCTCACGTAATGCAGCATCAGATTCATTTTCATCCTTTTCGATGCCGCCACCTGGAATGATCCATCGACCATCATCTTTGCCACCGGTAATTAACAAGATTTCCCGATTGCTACGGTTGTCCCAGCCGCGGGTGCATATCCCAGCAGCTCGTAAACGAAACCCCTCAGCATCTCGCACTCTCTCTCCATTATTCTTCCGCATTAGCCAAAACAGCCGATCGGGTGTTACAGTAAAGTCATCGTTATCGAATACTAAAAATAAATGAAAACATTTTGAATTTAACCTTAACAATTTCGCTTTTTCGATCTTCTAAATAAAATTACACGTCAAAATTACATGTTCATCATGAAATGAGTGCGTATGCCACAGTGTAAAATATGCTTGCAAAAAGCCAACCGTTCCCTAGCGGGATTGTTTTGCTGCCATCTTCTCTAGTTTGAAAAGTGCAACACTAGTTTGCTCTTTTAATTAATTTTTTAAATCTGAACGAAATGTTAAATGTTAAAGAGTCCTGTAAAAACAATACTAAAATAAAAGTAGTTATCCATCCAGCTATTGCAAAAATTAAAACTGAAATATCACTGAAAACAAGTTGACAGGAATGTGGTTCACGAATAATTATTTAACGAATATGAAATGTACTTAATTATGCGCTCAAGAAAATTCTCACTAACATGCACAAATCATTCCTCATTTTTGGCAAAAATTCGAAAATGGCAAGATCATAACGATCCAGGAAAATCTCTAACTTATAGCTCACATCGTTTCACCTATCAACGAATCCTGGACCAATCTCATCTGTTTCATTCTTGACTATAACAACAACTCCATTTCACACAGCCCACTATCTAAGGCCTCTATGAAAAAGTACCGTAATTGTCGTAGTTCGAGGTTGATGTTATAGCTGTTGAAAGGCCAGGGCCTTTACACGTCATTGTTTCAGGTTGACTGTTCGGAATCAATAAGATAGTAGTTTTGTCACTGTTACTGCTTTCTTGTATGACTGTAGAGTGAAGGAGGGATTGGACGAACAGTTCTTTCTAAACTGTATAAAATAACGCAACTACTCCATTCTAGCAAGATTGTATCAAAACAACACCACACTTTAATGTTGATTCGCTGCCAAGATGGTCTCTTTCCGGTCCCACCGAATGGTTGATTTATTTGAAAAAAAAACGACACAACGGTAGGTGCGATGCCCATAAGCAGCCACTAGTGAATCAATTACTGATTTTATCGAGTCGCAAGATGTCTTTGGAGATGCCGGTAGAGCCTTTAATGACCCTTGACCTCGTTTTCATCTGATATGTGACTCCTGCGAGGGGAGATCACAACTCTCACTATTAAACCTTCACTTAAATGATTTTCACGATAGTTGATTGATAACTTCATATAATTGATGTTTAAATGAGTGAATGTGTTTTGCTTTGCAACTAAATTAGGCCAACTTCAGAGATAATTATGGAGTTGCTATGTGAGAGGATGATATTTTAGCAATTTTTTTGGAATATCTGAATTTCAAATTTAATATGTTCACGCAGTTGACGGCCTTTTTTTTAGACCTATTCATGATAACTCGTCGGTGATTTCTTATTCTGTGTAATCCAGCCTTTCATTTAAAAACAATGAATGTATCTCCGGTGAGTCTTCAATTTCAGGGAAAGTAAATAAAAATTCAACCTTTCTCTACAGATATCGTTCTGCCTTGGCAATCTTCTAAGCTTCGAAAAATTTTGTAGCTTTTTCATTGAAAATAAATTTCAAATAGCGATAAACAATACATTAAAGTAATATTACAACAACAGCAACCAAAGAATGAAAATCGACATGATCGTACTAACAATGGTTACCCAATAATTGTGTGGTAGAAATGATATGCCAGCTACTGCACTACTGCTTAGCCACGCACTGATATCACTGGTTACCAAAACAGCTTTCATATAAAATTTAGAAACTTCTACAATACGCACCTCAACACATTTGCCCAAAAGACATTTTTTTGCGGGTATGAGAAAGTGTTCGTAGTATTTATTATGGCCTACATAATGCTCCTGATCAGTTGCCAATTCACAAACGAGAACTCGATGCCTTTCACCAATTCTTTTCTTGTCATATCTTGAATAAGACCGGAAAAGCGTTGACATTTCTGCGGTTCGACGACGAGCCTGGAAAAGATAGTTGGTTAACTAATTTGAAATTTCAGAAAGATCTAATTGAGCGACGATCATGGACTCATTATACTAATGGCAATTTAAGTGTAATTTGGTTCATAAACAGTTTTCCTCATTTAAATACAAGAATTTGGAGACGAGGTGAATGAGTTGGTCTACATGGAAGTCTCAATATGGCAGTCGAAACACTTAATTTCAGCGGACAATTTCACAATGAATGAATTTCAAAAAGTGAGTGCACTTTTGTTGAAGATGCTGAAATCATTCGTAACCGATATGTAGCACTGATTGACAATCAATAACTCGGATTAGTTGGCCGTACTTGATTAACAGAATAGTGTCTTCCTGATTTATTTTATGCTTTTAGACTTCGTTCACTGTTATTTCATATCGCTAACATATTACATGGAAGAAACTGAATATATTTATTTGAGGATTATTGGTAAGTTATGAAGCATACTTCGATTGTGTCGATTTTCTTTAAATTTGCAGCTGGAGTTCCAATTCTTGGATAAAACTGATTAATGAACAATGAAGGGAAGCGATATTTCCGCACTAATGCCATACTCTCTTCGAAATCATCTTCTGTTTCCGTTGGGTAAGCACAAATGAAATCTGTCGCTATGTAGATATTAGGAACGCTGAAAAGTGCTTCTTTTCTGCAGTGAGACAGTGAATTTGAACCATCCTTTTAGCCCACTTGTAAATATAGCACTTTGCACAAAAATATGCTCAAATTCTACTAACAAATCTTATTTAATTTTAGATAATTTTTTAAATCTTTTCGATATTAAAACATATCTTGCAAAACAAAAATCAATGTTTCCGTCAACGTTTTCTTAAAAAATGCTTTCTTTTTTAGAATTTGAAACCATAAATTGAGTTTATAAAACTGCTAACTTCTGCATCATGTAGTCAACAACTTGACAGAAATCAGCACAGGTGTATTCACGTTTCATATCCGATAATACGGCATCGCTTGCCGACTGAACAGGTATATGAAGAAAGGAGTAAACCTTTGGATGATTTAAAATTTCCGAAATTTCCTAGAATTCACATCAGATTTAGTACCTTCGAAAGAAATTTAGTAAAGTATTTGAATTTTGAAAGGAAAATTCTAATTTTTCATTTTTGCAATACACAAAAGATCAGAAAAATCGACCTCAAGGAAATCCAATATGTAAGGGGGATTTGTCATTCCTAACCGTAACATACACCCTTCAGGAATGATTTCCACCAGAGCATTTAGTAGATCTGGCAAAACCTAAAAAATAATAGATTTTTTTAAAAAAGAAGAAAATTGAAGCAATGATGTTGTAATGCTTATTCTCCTCTTTCAGGAGCTTCAGTGAAAGCACGATAAATTATTTCACGATGAAATATTTTCAAGATAAATAAAAACTATAGAAAAGGCAAACCATATCAATATCACGACCCCAAGCACCCAGATCTTCAGATGTCAGCCAAAGTTCTTTGCAACCATCAGCAAATGCATTTCGTGCTCGTTCCAGCAAGTTATCAAGTGGAAAGCTGACAAGATTTCCACGAGCAGACTTTGTTTTGCAATATGTGCAATGGTTCAAGCAACCACTGCTGATAGGAAGAATCTGTAAATGCGATTCATTTTTACTCCACAAAATTCATAAATTTTGTTCGAAAAAAATGAACCTGATTTGATCAAATTTTTCAAAGTATTAAAATCTCCTAACATTCACACATTTCATATTCCAAAGAAACAGTAGATGTCGAAATACAGCTGCGAAAAAAAGGGCTGCTTGAAATTAACGAAGCTGTAAATTCTACTCAACTTTTGACTTACGATAAGTGTCTTCAAAGCATCTACTTATATAAATTCTTATTAAGATCCTTACTAACCTCTATGAATTTATTTTTTCGTATTTTCGGAAGTAACACGTTCGAATTTGGTTTCCTCAGCGACAAGAATCGAACACAATTTCCTTTCAATGTTTCCTCCACTGCTTGAGTTACATACTCAATCTGTTTAACCCCAACTATTGAGATTCCTTCCAAAAATCGTAAATTTGGTTCAGCCTTGAATATTAGATAATGCAAGACATAAACAATGAATGTACAAAGAGAGTTGCTAAATGAAGTGTAAACGAAGTTTCAAAGAACCGAAACTTATTCATTTTCATATTTTGGTTTGAAAAGAAAAGCGCTTTCTCTGATGTATTACCTGAGATACGCAACCCGCCACAATGATAAATTTATTCAATTTTCTAGCTTCCTTAACTGTATTTTCGAGTTGAGTTTCAGATGGTGTCTTCACAGTGCAGCTATTTAGTATCCATAGAGATGCATCCTCCTAAACATATAATAAAACTATATCCACTAAATAGAATTTAGAAATTCTTGATTCTGAAATTGACTAAAATCAAATGAGTGAATAATGATAACTCACTTTTTTGTTGGTCAGTTGGTGACCAGCTGCGGAGAGTAACCCGGCCATTTGCTCGGAGTCGCTTGTATTATGTGTACAACCCCATGTTCTGATATAGATTTTTTGTGTTCCTAAAAAAGAATTGTCAAATTGGGCATACAACACTGTGAAAGGTCGAAAAGACTCAATTCTCTCATGTGGATTTTCGTGTTCTTGAAGAAATATTTCGAGAGGATTACCTATCGACAAGGATTGTAGTTTGTTTAAAATTTTTGCCTCCTATATAATAGATGGAATGACAGCAGCGTGAATTAATAAGATACGTAAGTTGAGCACAAAATGAAATGTCAATAATGTACATACCAGGGACAAAACTATCACCATAAAATATTTCTCCATCTCCTTTAACACGTTTCTTCACAAGCACATGATTTCGATCCAAATTCCTGACCGTAGTAGCACGAACAACATCTTCTATATCTTCCATAATTGCGCTATCATAATCATTCAGAAATCCTATGAAATTTACAAAATTTTTAGAATTACAGTTTTTGATGTGTAACTAGCATGAAGAAAGACACGTACGTTGCAATAAAGTAAATACTAAAATTTAACTGTAAAAGCTAGATGTAGGCTATATCCAACTGCAACTAGTGAGTAGCTCTCCTTCCTAAACACTCATCCCATGGATACATTTCTAAAATCAGAGTAGGAGGAAGAATAAGATCCTACCAACCTCTAACCGTACAAGTAATCTACTGATAATTGAAGTATATACTCATAGCAAGAAAGCAGCAGCACACAGCAATGTTTTATGTATTTGATAATTTAAGTTCAAACATATATATTATCTAAAATAAAGAAGCAAAATGCTTTGACGCCACTAAACTTTAAATTTAAAGCTTTCTGAGGTATTTATTATTTTTCAACGACCAACCATTCAATAACAGAAAAACAACAAAGAAATGAATTAGATATATTAACAGCTCGACTAGATTATCCAGAAGTGGTGAGATTACAGCTGTAATACTATTGATAATTTTTTCATTACATCAAATGATCCTGAAACCTCAAGTAAGCAAGGACCATTTTTTTTTGTATAAATGTATTGAATAATGAATAATATTTACGAAGCAATATGTAAATATCCCCAAATTTGTTATGAAAAACACAGTAATATCATGAAAATGTCAAAAAAACCACCGTATTAAACATTATACAATGTTCACTGAACCTGAAAGAGTCGGATTCGAAATGAAAATTGAAAATTATGGCAAAAATACGACAGAGAACTACCGAAGCCTAATCAATTGCTGAATTAAATATTTAACAGATATTGTCGATGTTTCTGAGACAATACAAGACTACTTACTAATGCTGATAATACAGTGAATAAAAAAACTACGGGATGATAACGAGCTCTGCTGATGTTAGCAAATGTTAGCAATGAGCAGTGGCACGGTACTGATATCAAATGGAATAGCATTTTACCAACGAAGTGTTTATAAAACACTTATAAACTTATTTGCATTGATGAAAACAATAACTAACAGATAACTGAAAAGAGAGAAATTCGAAATCGTTTGCTACAAACAGCATTTACGGTAAAACTTAAGGACACTACAAAAATATTCCAATGTATGAACCAAATACATGAAAAAATAAAAAAAAAATAAAGGAAGTTGAAAATCTAATTAAAATATAAACCTTCAATAGAAAGCACCGAAACAAAACTTCATTCACGTAAAACACATAAACTTAGTACTTGGTTTATTTGAAGGATAAAATAAATTAATGAAAAGTTTTGGAACGGCGAACATAACAAACTTTTTTTGAACAACACACAGTCGGTTGTATTTCCCGTGCAGTCAAGTCGTCACCGGAAAAATGCTACACTGAATAAACAATTTGCATAAGGACAGTTGCGAAAATGTATCAGTAACTTTAAGGAGCTTTTAAAAAATCATAATTCCTAATGGTTCCCGCTAAAAGAACGACTTTGTCGATTTCAGGAAACAGAACGTATAAAGGAAGTATCGTAGTGCAAAATCAGCGTTTTCAGAAATGTCATTTCCCGCCGTGCATTATCAAAAATAACACGTGGATCATCACTACCGCACCGTAATACATTGGGTGCCATTACCATGGCTAAATTACACACATCCATTTTTGTATACTTTACTGTTTCTTCTTCCGCTAGTAGCTGCAAACATATTTGGTCAAAAATGATACAGAAATAAACAATAAAAGCTAAAATAATTCGCTATATCCCAATGTAATTTTAAAACATTAATCCTGGTAATTAAATATACTATGGAAATGAGTAAAAACACACCTGAAGAAGTTCTAGTAGTTTTGCCAAAACTAGACGATTCACAGAAGGTAAAAGCTCAGCTATGCGACATGCTTCGTCGGGTTGATCACACACTGCCAAACAACGTAGATAAAAAGTGTCTGGCAGCAGTGGTTCGGGCAGCAAACGTAACCACAATTTCAGTAATGCTGCTGGGACATGAGCATCACGTACAACCGGGATAAGACCTCTGTCGAGACGTAATCTGGCTAAAATTTAAAAACAACACGATTTTTTTAGTTGAGATCATGCCTTTTCTTATGGAACTTATTTGCAAACCATACACAATTTTCACCTGTACAAACATTTTTAAAAACAGGAGATTTTAACTTCAAAACCTTCCAAGTTTTTTATCCTTCAGAATACTTCTTTTGAAACCATAAAAAGCATAACATATGTTACAACAAAAAGTAACCATTAGACGGTTCGAAGCATTTATTTAAGTACAGCTTCACTTTACCTGTATGGACATGATCCGGATCAGCTGGCACACGAAAAACACCCTCGGTGTGTTGTCCACCTGCCGACAATATCAAATCAATTAATGTTGTTTCGAGCCAGGGCAAAATTCTAAAACGGCGAAAATTAATTTTGTGAATGATTGAAGGAACAAATGATATAAGAAGCCTATGAGTGAAAGACACACGATGTGCTTCATGCTGAAGCTAAGAGTGCATCGAAATCGCTAGTTAAAAAATGAACGATGAAAATCTGTGCAATATCATGACACCCAAATAAAATCTTCGTTATTAAAGGATGATGTAACAAAAAACTAAGCTAAAACTAACTGTGCCATTTTTTCATGAATATTGTTTTGGAACTACAATTATCACTAAAAGCTCAAAAATAACAAATTCTAAAAGAGCAACAAACAGCGTAGATAAAAGAGCTATCTTGCTAAATTCCTGAACTGCCATTCTAAGTATATTTCTAAAGTTCAAAGATGGAATTGCCAACTGCCATACAATGTCTATCATCCGCTTTACCCTTCACTCTCCAACTTCCTCTTTTTCATTTTCGTAAGTGAGCTTTTTAAACTTTAAGAGGTGTGAAGCAAGCGAGCACTTCTTAAACCCGCTCCTTCATTTACTTCGTTCAATGATTGGATAATCTATTAAGGATAAAGTCGTTTTAAAATAGCCTAAATCAGTGAAGCCGACCTTTCCGGATACTTTTCCGCTTGCATTTCCATCAATTCTTCCAAAGGAGTACAGAACTGTGGTGGGTTAAAAATATGTACACGAGCTTCTTGGATAACACTAAGCGACGGTTTTGGCCGTGCAGCGGACAAACGTGCAAGACGTCTGCCACACTGAATAGCATAATGAGAGACAGGCACCTGAATCAATCAAAATGTGATTCACATTTCTTTTTAAAATTTACGCCAAAGGAAAAAGAACGAACAAATAACATTAGATATCCTGTAAATGACAAAAATCTCTCCCCAATATTCCTCCATTCTTTCCATCATCTCATGATTCGCCGACTTAAAATTATCCGTCATATCAGTCCGTCGCCCGATGCACTTCATTTTTGAATATTGGAAGTCCACATTATTAGTTCAAGATATGGGAATATACCTCGGGCATGTCTAACAATCGATCAGAGTTAGAATCAATAAATCCGGTCAATTTTTGAGTTATTTCTTGATTCGATGGTGAGAAAAAAGTCAAAAATATAGCAAGTAATTCCCATCCTCTTCGTATCGAATCAAATCTTTCATTGCCCGTTAATTGTTTCATAATTTGACAAAAAAGTTCATCGGCCAAACTTTCCTTTGAAATGCCCCACTCACACAGTGTTAAAGCCAACTAAAATAGCATACAGAAAATCATTTCGAACAATCAAACGCACAAGCTAAAATAAGAGCAACAGCTAAGAATTGTGAGTTTAAAGTGAAATTCTGAAAAGTGGACAGTAAATACGAAAGAACTGAGTAGAATTCAACTTCAGGTTTTTTGACCTTAAATATACTGGTAAAAAAATTACCGAAAATAGCTGTTGTTATTTCAGGCAAAATCCTAGTCAGCTGCTCAAATCGCTGTGAGAAAAAGAAACGTTACACACTTATTCTTTTTATTTTATACTTATCCTTATTTTATCCTTCTCAACATCAATTCTTTGAGGACTAAATTCTGCAAGGCTCAATATTTAACCTGATCGTTAGATGTTTTACTTTTCCGATCACCCATATAACTCTGGACAATTTTGAACATATTCGGTGCCTCTTTTTTCACATGCTTATCATTCACATTGCCAGAAACGGGTTGTTTGATGGACTCTTTAGTCCAGCAATCTGATGCCCCAAGAGTGGTGTCACTGAATTCCCGCACTTTTGGGTTCGAGGTTGAACTGTGAAACTTTTTCAGCGTTGTACCATCATCAAGGGGAAAGCGACTGTTGCTCGCTGTGAGTGATGAACTGGAACTTCCAGCTGAAGACTGAATAATTGATGGCATAGCACTGTTCGACGTAGACGATGCTGTGCGAGTAGACATTACTGTAAAAAAGAAATTAAAATACGACGTTAAAAAAAGGATATGATCACACAATTACTCAATTGTGGAAATTTCTAAAAAATTCAACATTACATCTTTTGAACACCTAAAATTTCTAGGAATATTTAAAAATTTTAAATAAATGACAGGTCCAAGTAAATAACCAAATATTCATTCCAGACATATCTGGTGCTCTCAAATTTTCTTCAATGCTATTTGAAATTTACCAATCTGTGGGCATTGATGCTGTAGAGGTGCTGAACAACCATCAAGTGAGTCATTACGAGGAATATATGAAGCGACTGGCACAGAAGGAACATTTCGCGGTAGATATTCCCGGTTTGAGTATATGCGCATATCCTGTAATAGTTTTTTTAATATGTGTCAGGTAGAAAGTTAAGATTAATACTGAGGAAAGTATATCCTTTTGTTTCTGTTAACAAAAGGTCCCACTATCTTCATCCGTACTTAGATAATACCAATAATACATTGTGCATGATAAAAACAGATGTTTTAAGATGCAGAAAAAAACAGCCATTCGAAGAGGCAGAAAAAGAAATAGAATGCATTGATTACTTTGAAAATAGAGAATAAACTGATAGAGCAGTTTCAAAAATCTGTGACAGTTTCCACTCCTATAATCTGCCAGTTTTGTCTTTATTTCATTCCGTCTAAACGGAATAAGAACGACCCCGCCGCCTTACCCCTCCTACACTTCAACACTTGTAAAAACAGCGAAATGAAAAAAGCAAGAAGGGAATGAGATAAAGGAAGACGTGCAACTGTTCAGCGCTTTGCCAATCATTTTATTATATCATTGTAAAATAGCAGTTTGTATTATGTTAATAAAAATTTGTCCTGTAGTGGAATGGTATTATGTTACTCTAACAAAAAATAAGGATGACTCATTCAAAGGGACCTAACAATTTATAAATATATAGTATCCCAAAACTATTTTGGTATATTTTGTATTTCAATCGCGTTGTGGTAGTTGCTTCATTAAATTCGCCTATAGTCTTAATAACAGCCTTCCTATTTCGAGTTAGGCCAAACGCTTTTCAAAAATTTTTTGCCAGCTATCCTTCACTAATAATTCTGTTTTAAGCAATAGAAAATTCATAAGATTAAGGACGAAACCATAGGTTGCATGTATGGTTTTATCGATTGTGTTGGTAAGAAACTGAAAAAGCAAAAGAAAGTGTAAGAAAAAATTCCGAGCATGAAACTATCACTCTATTTCATAGAGTGATACCATTTTCTCATTTTCCGAATAAATAGCTCGATGCAACAGAAATCCGTTTAAAAAAAAAACAATGATATCTAACTCAATTTGTCAAACAATTACCTGAACATTATTGACTAGCGGTGCAATATAACTAGGTGAAATTTGTATGGGAGAGGATGATGCGTTGTATGTTTTTCTCGACATGGATGTATGAGGTGAGTTGAGCCTCCTTGCTGTTACAATTCCTGATTCAGGAGATATATTCTAAAATAGAAGTGCTATTCAGAAACTGACTAAACGAATCGATAGGTACAAACTGAAAATGGTAAGTATGCAGGGGTGATGGATTTATAATGCCTCTTAAATGTAAAGGTCTTTCGTAATTAACTATGAACAGAACTGAACACTACAGTCTCATTGAAAACAGAAGTTTCTAACATTCAAGTAATGCTAACCTGGGCAAAGATTGTACGAGACAAACTACGGCTACTGCCAGACCTCCTTTCTTCTTTTGGTGATGTCTGCGTTTCATTATTTCGCTTAGTTGTCACCGTTCTTTCAATCACTGAACATCCGTCATCCCGCTCCAAATTGGAATGAAGTTCGGTATTTTCTTTAAGGGTCTATAAAGAAACAAAATAATAACATCCATGCTGGAAAATAATGAGAATTGGCATTAGTTTACCATATGGTAAGAAACGTCCGATTATGGCGTTGCAACGTTTACACAGTTTTAGACAGATAAAACAGTCTTGAAAAGGAATTCACTAAAATTTTAAATTCATAAGATCTCCATTATTCAGAATTTGAAAGCCTTAAAGTATCAAACCATCAACACGTACATCTTCAGTTTGCACTTCAATACTTCAACTGTTTAGACTTCAATACTTCAACTGGAATTTGTACCTGCCCATTTCTTTTAATTGTATCGTACATTATCAAACTTCGAAATACAACGTTATTATCACTTCGACTCCTTTAATGTGAGAACTATTTACCTGAAGTTTTGCAAGTGGTATAATATCACAATTTGTCGGTTTTTGCCATACCGTTTGCATCGTAGTAGCATTATAATAGTAAAACCGTTGGGAATTTGTATCAAATAATTCCCACCACTGATTGCTTGCAGTCTTCTTCCTAAAGAGAGTAGATGGAAAACTTTATTCATAGCTTCCGAATGAATCAATGGAAATGATTATAACCTTTTATACGCAGGAAGATCTTTGTGATAATGATCCTAGTTAAAATAGCACTAAGGTTTAACTGCTCTTGAATACTTCTGATAGTATAAATTTGTTTTTTAAAAAGTGGAATTCATTCAACCGAAAAAAACAAAATATCTAAATTGAAATTGATTTTAAAGTACGAAGATGAAGGAAAAAGCTTACACCGGTACACCAGCTGGAGGTTCCCAGGCACATTGACCGGTTCGTAGATTTGCATACATATATTGCCGAGTCTGCGGCTCTACAATTTCCACCCATTCCACTCTGCAACATGAGATTTCTGGCGGATGTTTGAAAAATACTACTTTCAAACTAAAACTATCCACAAGTTCTTAACAACTACCACCACAATCAAATCTTAACATTAATAAACGATGGACCAAAAAAGCAGAAAATAACGATGAAGCACTTGAGAATGAAGATCATAACAAACTCACTTACATGTTTTACAGGTGTTGAAGTCACAGATGAAAAAACTCACAGAGATGATTATTTGATAGAAAAAAGGTAGTAGATATGATCTAATGCGTAAATAATTTGTGACAAAAAAAAAACGACAGTACTTCATTCCAGAAGAGCATTGCAATTCACTTTCACTTCTCTCCTCCTCCATATTTTTAACATTTATTACTTTGAGACGACAATGAAAGCACTCGCTGAACTGTTGCCATTAGCCTGAAAACTCTTCGTTTTGTATATAACATTATGTTTTTGATGCAAATAAAATGTTCGAGCAGTGAAATCCATATAAAAGTGTGAAAAAATTAACGTTCGAAAGTGACATTTTCCGTTTCGATAATAATAATTGAAACAGTATTTGTACGAGGAAGAAAAAAACTACTACTACTACTACTACCTCTGATTCCAGAACGAATAGCACAGAAAGCAATCACTTCCACAGGGAAGCAAACTGAATAGCTCGCGGCCGATGTGAAATCCTAACACCAATGAGCCTGTTAGCTTGCTTAGTTAAAAATCTATCGAAATTAAGAGAATGAAAATTTAGCGATGTGGGATGAATGAATTCCTATTCCTATTCAGTACAATTCCCAATGGATGTTTATCAATTTGAAATGCTCGATTAGATATGCAATAACTTTACAAGTGCCAAATTAATAATTCTCACCTCACTTTTGTTTGGAATTAATTTCGGTTTAATTTCACTTAACATTCCACTTAACTTCATTTCATTATCTAGTCCACATTACCTAATGTAATCTAGTTTTATTCAAGCTGATAATAATTTCAATAAATGCACGACAACCACTTTACCTCTGATGCATGTGATGCGAAATTAAAAGTTCAGCATTCCATTAAAATTTTTGCTAAACATGATTATTTAGAGAGAGAAAGAAATTAATGGACGAATGAATAATTTCTTCGTGCAAACGAGTTAATAGGAATGATGAGGATATTTGCGCCGCTCAAATATCACATAACCAGTTGTTAGTGCTATTGTTAAATTAAATGGGAAAATTTTCGTGCATCCTAATCACTGCTCCATTTATATTTATAAATGAACAATAAATGATGCAGCACAAAATCCTTTCAACAAACTTGAATAGACGAAGATATCGAATAGTACCATTCACTCAACAAAGCTAAGTGTAATTTTTAAAATTTTCATAAATTAAAAAAGCATCAAATTGTTAATTTGTGGGAAAGAAAATCTTTTTAATTTTATTAATTGTTACTACTTTTTAATGCAGCAAATAATCATTTAGCAATTTTTTTTTTGTCCTCCGCCTATCTCATATATTTTGGATTTAAAAAAAAAGACAAAAAGTTTGATGTATATTGCATTACGAAATATTCCACACCTCAAAGATAGTGAACAAAAAAAAACTTTAAATTATATTATAAAATTTAACTTCCATACAAATACGCATATTTTTCTTTTTTTTTAAATTAAAATTTAATGAAAGAAAATGTGAACATATGAAAACATAACGAAGTGATGGTGAGATGAGAAGAGAACTGTTTGGTGTGAGAAGAATGCAGAGGAATCACAACAAATGAACAGATTAATTAATTAATTGCTACTAATTTCAGTGATAACAACAATGATACTAAAAATATTATAATCATCACTGTTAGTGAACATAAGTAATAATAGTAACTAGTAAATCAATAACTGTCATACTTTTTTCTTTTTTTGAATTAATTCACATCAATATTTTTCCACGTATATATATATTACACATGGACAAGTGAATGAGAGCGTTTACTTGGAAAAAGAATAATAAATGAAAATGTTGGGTAGGAAAAAATGGAGAAGGGAAGGAGAGAGAGAGAGAGAGAGAGAGAGAGAGAGACAGAGAGAAAGAAAGAAAGAAAAACTGAACCCTTTCTATTTAACCTTTTCTTCTACCTCTATTCCTTTCTGGTTTTATCTTCCTTCATTTGTATTCAATAAGCTTTAACTATTAGCTATACACACAGACAGACAGACAGACAGACACACACACACACATACCATACATATACATGTCTTCCGAACCATCGTATCATACTCTCATGTCTATTCATGCATATATTAGGTCCTACGAATCATTGTAGCATACGTCTTCCGAGTCATCGTAGCAAACATCACTCACTGTCTTCTACTTTCTTCTCTGCATTTTTCATCAAATTTAAGAGGATGTGGTACAATTTTAGGCAATTTGTTTCGTTCACAGAGTCATGGAAGATGCGCATGCCATACGTTTATGGCAATCAATAGAGGAAAAGACGTAGGGAGGAGTAGTAAGTGGGAAAATGCTTTTAAAAAAAGTACTCATTCAAAATACTTTTCTTGCACCAGAAATCTCTCTCTAATTATGCATTCTATCGTTTTTTTCTTTTTTTGCTTACGATTTGATGCTTAGATAGCAATGAAATTTCTGATTCGAATTAATGCAGTAAAATTTTATGCTAATATTAAGGCTAATATTACAGTACCTAAGGAGAGTCTGAAAATATATTTAATGCATTCATGGAAAGAGAAAGGAGGAAAAGAGAGAAACGCTATAAAACAAATGTGTTATAAGTCAAAAAGCTGTTGAAATTTTAGCATTAGCTAATCTGATTGATTGGAAGTGTTAAATTTATAGCGTTTTACAACAATTGATGATAATTTTTTTTAAAAAAAAAAGAGCAACAAGAGATTATTTTATTTCGAATAATTTTTATATTCGAAAAATTCAAATTTCTTCTGATTATGCAATAGATAAAGGTATAATATAAATTTCGCCAAATTCTATCCCATTTCATAGCCGATATTATCAATATCACTTTTAGTATTTCTAAGATATAGATGTAATCGATGAAATAATGAGCGTATCATGGAATCTATTATTTAGCCTAAAAATATGTCATTCTTTTTCTTCAGTGCAACTAGAAATGCCAGAAACATTATCATTTAAAAATTACTTTATGCCAATTGCATAAGTAAATCAATCATCTCACAATCAATATAGCGCTACAATATTCAAAATTGCTCTAGTTTGGATTGTCGGATTGATTTGTCTAAGGTTACTGCTGCATTAAAATATCTAGGAGTGAGCAAGAGGAGCGTCCGTTGGGGATATATGGTTAACCAGTGTTTAGTTTTTTTTTTTCTAGCTTTTATACTGTTCGTGCCTCTTTAACACAAAAACGAAATGTCGGCAGTTCCTGAAGTGAAAGTAGAAACATGTAAGAATACAATTACTGATTCTACTGACACTACTACTACTACTACTACTCCTACTACTAATTCTAATACTACTACCGAAAATACTACTACTACTACTACTACTGCTACTGAAGCTGCTTCTGGTAATAAAGAAAAAGACAGTACTGAGAATTCAGTTCCTCTGTGCATAAAGCCTGAAAATCCGCGAAATGAGCAATTCCATCCAGATTCTTCTATGAATTCTGCAATTCCCGCCACCGAGAAGTCATCACCGGGAGTAACCGAAGAGAAGAAAAATTTAATGCAGTCTTCGAACAGTGCTGCAGTTACAGGGGATGGTGCTGTTGCAGATAATGTAAATATTGACAAGCCTGAAGTTGATGCTCTGTCAACTTCTGGAACTGAAAATACTACTGGGATTACAGCTAGTGAAGGCACTTTGCTGCGTGATTCCGCGAATAGTTTTGATCAAAATAAGGATGGTTCGTTTGAACACAACCTTAAAGGTGCCTCTGATCAAACTTTAAAACCTAAAGTTACAACACCTGTTGATTCGCCGCTTCCTGAAAGCCAAATTAATGCGACTGATGCTATTATAGAACAATCTGATGTTGCTTTTACACCATCCAGTGGAGAAAACGAAGAAAATTATGTGAAAGATGAAACGGTCAGAGGGATAGATGAAGGCATGGAGAAGGAAGATAGTGATTCTGAGGGAGATTTTAAAACACAAGAGAGATCAACTTCTCTCGCTGATAAGGAAGCAAGTAGTGATGAAACGGATCACTTTGTCGATGCCAAATCATATACTCAAATGGATGGTGCTTCAGGAGATGATGCTGTTGAAATTGGTGAAGAAGCAAAGGAACAGACGGAAGAAATTCAGGATGAAGAGGGATATGAGTATGATGAAGAGGTTGGTTTATAAAGCTTTACTTCGACATTTTGTAACTCTTTATGTTAAAAGGAATGTACCACGCACTAACAAACAGCCTCAGTTTATTGATGAACTATCTTTTTGACAGATATCATTTCCTTGATTTAGTTTACGATGCCTTGAAGTCAGTAACAGTTCATTGAAGTAATTCTTATAATAACGTATGGACTATATCCTTTTTCGTGCCCACCGAAGAACATCCAGCAAATCATTCAGGAACAAGAAACAGGACCAGACGATGATGAAGTAGAGGGCAATCCAGCATTTATTCCAAAATCTGGGCGCTACTATATGCATGATTCAAGAAACACTGATGAAGAGCGTATCCCAGAACCATCGCCGCATTCTCGGGCAGATGGAAAGTGGAAACACGATCGTTTCGATGAGCGTTCGCAAAGGCCGAAAACTAAGCGAGAATTAATGAATAGATATGGTTATGACATACGTAATGAGGTAAACGTCAATATGCTTAGTCTATAAGTCCAACAGTGGTGTAAAGTGAGAAATAACTTAGAAAATTCCTCGCTTTTACGTTGATACTTTTTGCAAGAAAAGGAAACTTTTTGCATTACCTCATTACTTGTCATACTTGAACAGCAAACAAATAAAAACTCTATAACCAGGCTAAAAATACTGCTGGTACCGGCTTGAATGCTTCACCACCACAATCCAATCAAACTAGAGATACATCTAAGGGTAGCAGCGGTAATGGCAATTATGGGAACCGAGGTAGACATTCAAATCAAGCACTATTGCATCATCCCCAACACCAATCATATGACAGGTAAGTGGATCCAAGTTCGATATTTCAATCGTTCTAATTTAGTAAGAATAGCAAAGTTTATGTGTAATTATAAAACCAAACTTTTATAAATTCTGAACGCTAGCCAATTCATTCGCAATTTTTCTCGAGTTTCTTTCGAACATTCATTGTCATTTTAAGTATGTTTTCATCATATATTACTGATTGCAGACGTGATCGTAGGAGACCAATACAAAATAGTGGTACAGGAAGACCGGCAAATCGAGGTAGTCGGAAAACTGAGCATCATGTCAATACGAACCAACGGCGAGATCAACATGGAACCAGAGTTTTCAAGAATTCGCCCGCGAATACTCAGAAAGGTATGTTTTGGACTGGGAAGTGTAATTTACAAACAGTGAGGATTCACATCCACTTTGAATTCTTGTACACATTTCTAGTTTAATTAGTACTTCGTAAAGAAGACTCTCTTCATCCCAAAATCCAGTTACGTAAAAAAGTTTCCAATCCGCTGATGTGCAAATCCATGCTGCACCAGTGAAATGGAAAGGTTTTTGGACTTCCTGTAATTTAAAATTCATATCAGTGTCGTTTTTTGACCACCTGAGTTCTTCACTGACGTTCTTATCAAATTTCGTCTCTTTCTGAGTTTTTCTAATTGTTTAAAAAATTGCTTGCTATGATAATAATTTATATACCGGCACATACAAAGTACACATCTCGTTTAAAAACATGGGAAAATTCTTTAACAGTTAAATCGACATAATTTGAACGTGCAGAAAAAAAAGACAATTTAACGAAACTAAACTCTACAAAAAGTTCACCGAACACAGGAAAATATGATACTTTTAAATCCGCCAGAGCAGACAAGTTTCATATATTATGATGCCTGACAACGGAAAAAATTTGAAGCTTTTTGGGTATCTAAAAACTTAGGTTGAGTTGCCGCTCAGCCCACGTGCATTCACTGCCAAATGTCTTGTGCAAATTATTGACAGTTGAATGAAGACGTTGCCGAAGCTGAAAGAACGCGTAACTTGGCTGGGCGGCAAAATAACCAGGAAGAATTATTAATCACGGTGTAAAGTAAAAAATGAAACAAAAGCGTCAGTTTATTTACGAAGCCACAATATCGGCTTAATTAAAAGAGAGACGGATGTTATAAAACTTTGAATCTCAATGCGTTATTAACAGAAAAGACAAAACAAACTTACAGCTATACACAATGCACAATGTTTAGCGTAAAACGATATGCTTTCTATAAGAAAATGCTCATGAAATTAAGAAAAAGGAACTCAATTACAGGTACTACAAATCGTACAGACAATAATAGAACATATGATCGAAGTGATGAATATTTGCGTGACAACCGGCAGAATAGTGGAGGTGGAGGAAACAAAGGACGAGGAGGCAGAGCTGGAGTTAGTGGTGGTGATACGTCAATTACATATGGTAAAGGTGGTGGTACACACACTGGTGGAAAACGTTACTCAACTCAACGTGTGGCTACAAATTACACGCCAAACGTGCAACAACCACCTCTACCGCAGCCGCCGCCACCACTTCAGTCAGCACCAACAACGGGTCCTATACCAATTCCCCCACCTGACTGGCGTCCACCGGCTTATCAGGGTCCGCCACCTCCATCTACTGTACCACCACCACCACCACCGGCTATTGCAATACCGGCACAGGTACCTAATTTCCGCCCCAGCGACATCGTCTATTTTGACCCACAACCGCAACAACTTTTTCGAGGCAATCCAATCCCACCGCGAACTAAGAAGCGACTTGAAATCGTACCGCCATACCAGGGCAAGAATTCGAATTAAATTTTACATTAATCCATAATAAAGTTTCTTTTCTAAAACGTTGCAGGTATAAGTAGTAAAAATAAGTTACAGTTCCTAAAATATCGTTGAAAATTGGAAGCAAAATTTTATGCGGAATATTTTTGCCTCAGATCATTTGTTACCTGCGCTATTATTGTACAAAACACGCTAATAATCGGATATAATATTGTTTTATAACAACTTACTACCAATCTAATAAAGGAATTAAAAGAATGCAAAGAATTTTAACTTCCTAAAAATCGATTCTTTTAAATATTACTGTGGGAAGGGCTTGCCAGTGGTGTCAGTAAATCCGGAGTGCTTGGTGCTTCATTTAATGCCAACATCGGATCACGACCTTCCAGCATAAGAGGTTGCCGTTCGAAATCAATAAGTTCATCGTCCTCCACATCATCAGTCATCATACTGTCCCAGCAGTTTCCAAGCAGATCACGGCAGTTGTCGATCGTTTGTTCGTGTCCGCTCAAATACTCTGCTAACTCTTCGGATATTTGTCTGTCCAAGGATGGAGATAATGAGATCGGGTTGAGTGATGTAGACGAATTAGTTGGAACCTGAGATGCATTAGCAGCAGCAGGTTGCAAATGTGCAGCAGTTAACATGGGAACGACTGCTGCCTGTGCAGTTGGTCCTACAACGGTGGCATTTTCCGGTTCATCGGTGACATCCGCAATAATTGGGCCCTGGTTAGAGTGTGAGCTAAATACATTCAAATTTTGCTTGGTTTGGCCGTTTGTATTATCTGAGATTTCACGATGTAATCGATCAATGATTTCAGCAAGATTGCTTGGCTGCCCAAGTTGCGTAGAAGTACTAGCCATTCGTGCACGTTTTACACCAATCTGCAACTATCAGGATTGAAAAAGGGTCAAAAAAACTGTAGAAATCTTAATCTATTGTTTCAGAAATCTCCAATGCAACTTTGAAAAAAAAAAAACTGAAATCAAATCCTACTCTTGCCCGACTTTCCTTACTTTCTTTGACTCTGTTGTTGAATAAGACTACAGTAAAAGCATAATCCAGATATCTTTATAGATATACGATGAACAGTCCTGAGTGTACTTGCCTCAACAATTCCCGACAAGTCGACAATGAGTATCTCGAACTACTGTTACAGTTATCATTCATTATTAGTCTCGTTAAAAAGCTACACAGATAATAAAGACAAGGTTAAAAATACTTCATCGATTGCCAGTAAGTTTCGTTTTCCAAGACGCTTCTGTGAGGGTTGAACAAGTGCTACCAGAAATTGGACTAATTTGTTGACAATATGTTGTTGCTTCACATGTTGGTTTCGAAGATGTGATACTTGCTGCCACATTGCTTCATTCTCTCTGAAAACCCCTTTTTAACAGCTTTCATTCTTTTGTTTAATGAATGTTGCAATAAGTTAAATAATGCAATGATATATACCCAAATCTGGGGCCTTAAACGAGATTCTTCTGTGCTTCCGTACTTTGAGACATTGTATTTGATCTAAATATAACGACAAATTCGTATTGTCTATGCTGAACAACATACTTCACAAGATGCGCCATTTTATTTTCCATCGCTCGTTGCTTCTCACGCAACTGTCGTATCTCATCCACAAAGACACTTATTTCTTTTGGAGGCATAACCACTGTATTCTCGTTGTTACGATTACCCGGAGTTTTCCGCTTAATATTAACTAGCAATTCGGGATGGTGTTGGATAAAATTTGGGTGCGAAAATTCCAAATGATCCTGATCACTTTCAGATCGTGTCAAACTTGACTTCTCGATAGGCGTCATTTTTCGAAAACCATCTAAAATATTGAAAGGTTTCCGATTAATGGTAAGACGAACCTTAATAAGGGATCGGGTAAATTAATGTTGAAATAAGGATAAAGTTATAAAAAGGCAGTACTAAGGCATAACAAGATTATATATATCTTACTATATAAAAAATTAATGCTGAATGCAATTATAAATCACACCGAATACTTACACATATTTAGCTGACGTATGAGACTGTTCAGATTATTGTGTTTGAAAAACTGCGGTAAAACTATGCGACAAAACAGATGAGGATCCAAAACATGGAAACTATATCCACTCTAAAAAACAACACTTATTTCAAAACATGACTGCGTTCCAGCCATTGTCGAAGTCGCTTATGTAAAGATTTCCAGTCTGATTTGGTCAGCAAAGTCACTTTGCTTATCAAAAATCTAATTTCTAAAAGTTCTAGAATTTTGCTGCAAACTGCAATTACACTGTTAAATTGATTCAAATATCATTTTTCGCCTCAAAAATTGGATTCAGTTTTGCATTCACGGACGAGAACTTCATTAACCGAATATTCAATTCAGGTTTAACTGAGTTCACATTTCGATTTATGCCATTTCGATATAACTTCAACAATATGTAAGCACAAAAGCCAAACCTTGTCCCAACGTATTATATTTTGAAATTCTGGATCTTCAAGGATATTCCACATTTTCACGAGAAACATCGGTACCTTCTCTTCATCTCGATACTGCTGCAATACATGTATAGGAAGGGTTGCAGTTGGTGGACACTCTTGTTTCGGTATTTCAGTACAGTCCTGTTGAAGGATCTCTGTTAGTAATTTGGGTGGACGAGTGAGAACGGTTGCAGTTGAAGATGATGGTAACGAAACTGGCGGTGACTTTGATAGGTCTCCCATAAGGACCGCTCCCAACTGCATATCGTCCACTTCCTTTCTGTTCATTCCTTTTCTTTCCTAAAATTAACTTCACATGTTACAAAAAACAAAAATAAATCAGAAATTAAGTGGAAAAATGACGAAATTATCTTCAATAAGAATTTTACAACTTTTACTTTCCTTTTTACACACAATTCCGCACCAACCATAGCTCCTACCTAATTCCTAAAGCTACATACATATGAGAAAAACTTCTATATAAAGAAATTTGGCATAAAGATGAGTGTGCCAGTAATTTATTTTGATCACTCATATCTTGATCATCTCACGTCCATCATAAAAGTATATCCACACCTAAATCAATAGATCACGCATTCATCTATTTGTCAAAAATGATTTCCCACAAAAAAGAAAATCATAGTTGGATAAATTTGCAACAAAGATAGTAATAGTGTAATAATATATTCATACTACATCACATAAAATACCACATTACATCTAAGTTAGATGAATGCATATGGAGAAATGACTAAGTTAGTCACCCACAACACGGTAAACTGCCTAATCTATCCGTAACGTAGTATTGCGAAACTACAGCACGTCGTCAAGCGTGTAAATCACCCACTCGTCGCAAACGTGATTTGTCCAATTGCGAGGCGAGACAATTGAGAACTTGCTGTGCACCTTGTCACTTCATATGGAAAGCCTCGTGCTACCCTGACTGGTCTGTTTGCAACTGTTTGTCTCACACTCTTAATACTTAAGTTTGTGTGGTAGCATTTTTAATCGTTTCACTCATCGTGTTGCTACGCAAATGTTTTATTGGTGGTATTCAGTGGTATCATTTTAATCTAGAAAATTTTAATTTAGTAATTTATTTTAATGGGAGAAATGGCGCAACGATTACAAACTGCATTAAAATTCCCTGGGATATTGCATATATTTACTTCTTTTTCTGTTCTCCTGTTCGGCTCATTCCTCGTCACAATTAGATAGCTTCGAAATTCTAATGAATTTAATAGTACAGGTTTTATTCATTTGATGACGTACGTAGGTATCGACAGTGTATTCTTTTTTTAATTGTCCACTAACTGATGAATATCGCTTTTCAGGTGCAGATTTCTCCTCCTCTGTGCTTCCTTTTACTCTTTCTTCTCGAGAATGGTCAAAATTTCAAAACAAGCTTGGTTTTTTTTTGTACATCAAAAATTATCATCAAATCTATTATTTTTAGCAATCTCTAAGTTGACATTTTCTTCTTAACCAAAAAAAAGATGTGTAAAAAAAATGAGTCAGTGAAAAAATTCATTATGAAAATTGCTTCATGATGTCAACGTATTAGTGAAAGTAATTTACGAAGCCAAAATATTTTCATTACAATTTATAACGTTCACTAATAACAGTGGTAAATGAACAAGGAGGAAGAATTCATTCATATGTGGTAGTAAAATAGATTTTATAATTAATTTGCTATGCATTGATATAATTCGAATTGTAAAATAGGCAGAAATTGTACTTCAAAGAAAACCGTAGATTTTCAAATGAAAACTACATTTGATGTAAAATTTAAGATTTCAATTGTTCAAAGTTGTTTTTGGTTGAGCGAGCATTGGTCAGATGATATGATATGGGGTTGCGCAAACCTTTACAGATCATACTATGTCACTAGACAAGAAGATCGATTTTATTTCAATAAAATTAGTTAAAAATGAAATTCACACTGATTCCATTCAAATACACTCACACTAATACTAATACACCAAATGAAAGCAATCCACAGAGAATTATTTTACTGTTCTTATGTAATGAAATTTTTGAATTTCAAAAGGAGAGAATTTTAATTTTACGAAATGAAAGGGTAAGTGATTCAATAAAGGGTAATAACATTCGTGTTATACAGAAAATGCTGTATCGTAGGTAATATGCAGTTGAAAATATAAAAAACCAGTAAGGCAACTGAGTAGTAAGTACAGTAATTGAGTAGAAATGTTTGACAGTAAACAGAACAATGGCATATTCTATTAACAAATGAAAGGTTATAGGACAAAAGGACGACAGTATGAAGGAGGAAATGCTACGAACTGGAATATTTCATTCAGTTTTGTCAGATGACAATGAGCAAAAAAAGGAACATCAAGTGGATATTTCAGGTCATCACAATATCAACACAACTAAGTCTTGCGGCTGAAATGACTTTATTAATTTATCTGTGACTAAGATATCTTTCACGTAGCTTCGATGAAAACACTTTGCCAATTTTTACGCCTAGAGTAACGTCCTATTCACGTATCGTTACTTGCGCGGCGCACGACTGTAACATGAACACATTGAAGAAACAGTAGGATAGCAGCGTAACAGACAGCAGCGATTGCTTCAATTGATGAATTGCAGTAGTCTGAAGGATATTTTCAAAAAAAAAAATCGAATATCTTGCAAAATATGTAAGTTGAATGTTTTACAGAACAGTCGACCAACGTGGCAACCTAACTAACGTCTATCGCACTGGTAGTAAGAGCATTCCGTCATTGTTCATTCCAATGGAAACGTATGATCCATGACCTGAAAAAATCAGTCGCATAATTCTAATCCTTTTTGCATAATAATAATAATTCCCTATGCTTTAACAGTTTCTATTAGTTACAGTGATAGAGTATATTTTGTATGCAAATGTGATCATAATCGATCACATTGATTGAGATCGTCATAAAACGCGTTACATTTCAAAAGAAATTACGAATTTTCTATAATTTAATTACGTACCATTCTTTGTGTGACATACATGATGGTAGCAGAAACGCTGGTAAACACCAGTGATTTGATGACGTATTGTGGTATTCTCAAATTTTTTTTTTAATTTCCTGCAAAATGTAGAAATTGAAACAGTAATTAGGTGTTGATCAATCTAACAAAGCAAATATCTACCGCGTAGACAAGGAACAATCAATTATCCCTGTGCATTCCAGCGTAATTGTATTTGATCTGTTTGAGGTAGAGAAATCCATTTTTGATTTTTTTGCATAATACTTTTCACTTCAATTCACTGCAGCATTTGCATTTTGTCAGTTACAATAGAAATGGAAATGAATATGTTACGTGGCAATTCAACTTAGTCGTCAAACTTTTCTTTGACACTAAATCGAGCGAAATAATCCGTGCAAAATGAGTGAGCAAAGTTATAGCTGTTTTTAGTAAATATTAAAAAAGGAAATGAAATAACATGAAAGATAGAATTTATATGAACAAGGAAAAAGACGAGAGAACTTATATGGACAAAAACAAAAGTAAATGAAATGATTCTTTTTTTTTACTTTTTACTCATTTACTTGAAAATTTTCATTTTCTTATTGGTTTTCGTTTTCATTTCAGACAAACTTCGGACGAATAAATTAATTCAAACTTATTTTTTTTAAAAATTCCGATGATTTTAATGACAATTAATTCGAATATTAATTGCTTCAAACCGGTGAAGTCTTTTTTTTTAAACAATAATGTTTCACTGTTCTTTTTTTGATAACAATTGCATATTATATTGCACTGATTTGCATTATGTATATTTGCTAAGATGAAAGAGTTTTGCGACAGTTGTCACTTCCGTTGCACGTTATGGTCGCATTTGCATGCGAAATAAGCCGAACCACTGTAACTAATAGAAACTGTTAAAGCATAGGGAATCATTATTATGCAAAAAGGACTAGAATTATGTGACTGACTTTTATTCAGATCATGGATCGTACGTTTTCCATGGGAATGAACAATGACGGAATGCTCTTACTTACTAATGCAATAGACGTTAGTTAGGTTGTCACGTTGGTCGACTGTTCTGTAAAACTTTCAACTTATATATTTTGCAGGATATTTGATTTTTTTTTTTTTTTTGAAAATATCCTTCAGACTAAGTGTAATGCGTCAATTGAAGCAATCGCTGCTCTCTGTTACACTGCTATCCTACCATTTCTTCAATGTGTTCATGTTACAGTCGTGCGTTGCGCAAATAACGGTACGTGAATAAGACGTTGCTCTAGGCGTAAAAATTAGCGAAGTCTTTTCATTGAAACTACGAAAAAGCAATGTACTACATTTCATTGAACGTACACGAGAACGAAATAACGAAGAATTATTATTTGTTAATTTCTGCAAATTTTTGGAAGCAAATCATTTTGGATAATTTTAGATATCAAATGAAGGCGAAGTACGAACGCATGCGGAAGTGATACGTGACGATGAGGCACGAACAGCGGCTGGCGGCACTGAAGAAGCATGCGACGAATCGCTCAAACGCGAATTAAATGTGAAAAATTTTACAAATTCTCGGCATCATAGAATTTACAAGAAGAGAAGTATTCGTAACATCACGTGCAACATTTGCTGCAAACAGTTCAAGCGTCCCGACTACCTAAAGGTCCATGAAAGGATACATAAAGGTAGAAGAGACTACGTATGTAACCTATGCGATCGAAATTTTACGCAGTCATCCCATCTTCGACGCCACCAGAACACACATAGCGTTGAAAAAAATTACAAATGTGAAATGTGCAACAAACTATTCGCACGTTCGGATACGCTAAACATTCACATAAAAAGTCACAGCAAAAGAGAAAATGCTAAACGTAACGCATACGATAATCTAAGTGTTTGTGCAGAAATGCGGATGAAACCGAAAAGGACGTACGTGAGAGCACGATCACTGAAATATAATGAATGTGACAGAAGAAAATCCCTTGTGCAGCAATGCGGAACGATGTATGCTTCTGAAATATTCCATTTAATGGTGAAGCCGATTGCGGACGATATCTTAGGCACAGATAAATTAATAAAGGAAATTATTTCAGCCGCAAAACTTAGTTGGGTGGATGTTGTGATGACCTGAACTATCCACTCCACTTGATCTTCCTTTTCTTTTTTTTTTTTTTTTTTGCTCATTGTTGTTTGAGCAAAATCATCATTGATAGCAATGAATGAAATATTTCAAAATTTTCCTTCTTTTTTTTTGTGTGTTTCAATTCTTCGTAAAGGACTTCAAATCACACTAGTTGCATTTTTTTTTTAAATTAATATCCAACTCCTCCTCCTCTCAATGTTTTCTTTTATTGTTGTCGGAAATACAAGCATTCAACTTTCACTAATTAATTAGTTTACATTTTTGCTGCGCTAAATACGTGATACTCTCAGATACAGCTATTATGCATCAATGATTGTTGTAATGCTTTTACAAATTTCTTTCATTCCATCGTGTCACAGGCAGTGGGAAAGTGTGACTTTCAATTTTTTTTTCAATAAAATTACTCGAAATTGAAATTTATATTGTGATTCCACTGAAATACACGCACACTAATACACCAAATGAAAGCAATTCACAACGAATTATTTTACAGCTCTTGTATAATGAAATTTTTGAATTTCAAAAGGGAATAAAAGGGGTGAATAGCAGATGATAGTAATGTTATGCACAGGGTGTTGTGCAATTCAAAATTTTGAAAACAGTTAATAGTGGAAAGATTTCAATGAGAATAAACAGATCAGATTGCACTGAACGAAATTCCTGCATGTAATTATTAAATGAGAAAAGCAAAGAAAATGTACGATGCGAATATTTTCTGATTATTTCCAGTTGAATTTGATTATAGCGCGAAACTGCAAAAATATTCCAATTTCATAGTCTTCTTTTTTTTTTTAAAACAAAATTTTTATTTCATTGCTTTTTTTTTGTCATCCAACAATTTGATTGAATGTGCGGTAAGCTACAAATTTTTACAAGCCGCTCCCGCCTTGTCGTACCGCTTTCACCACCAGTGAAGCTTCAAAATTCCACTTCAAGACATATGCTTCTTCAATTAGCATCGATCACTGTTTGCATACATCAATGAAATTGTTCAACATACCGTGCTTACTCATCCGGCCTCGATAATATGTTTTACAAAATACAACAATCCACTTCTAATTTTCATTGTGATTTTTACTCTCTGAAAAGTGCTAGCAACTATCTGCTCAACCTATAATTCTAACTTATTTTATTACAAGATAATAGCACACTGACCATTGGCTATTCTGTGTGGCATTGACTAATCAACCTTCTACACCTATCAATGCATCATATGATGTTCACGTTGTTCACGTGGTCATTGGTTATTTATCTGTTGCTAATTGCAACGAGGAATTTCGCATCTGGAAGCGTTGATGAGAGGCGGTTGTACGTGGACTTGCTAACCAATTACAATGTGCTGGAACGACCTGTGAGTAATTCAAGTGCGCCATTAGTGATCAAAATGCGCCTTTTCCTGCAACAAATTGTTGACGTTGACGAGAAGAACCAGGTGGTGCAAATTAATGCGTGGATTCGATATGCAAGTTTCATTTCGCTTCTTCTTCCCCTTCTCCAATCATCAAATAGACCGGGCTGGGAAAACAATTTAAAATATATCCTAAAAAGTTGCTTCAAAAAAGCATTTGAAAAAATTTGATAAATTTTACATTTATTCATTTCGCGTCAGATTGCTACAAATGTGTTGAGCGATTTAAAGTAAATTAAAAAAGAAAAATTTTTTTCTTAAGATTTATTTTTCAACGGTTTTTATGTTGTTTTGTTTCCATAATTGCGTTGCATTACAATTGGTAGATTTGGGAAGATTACAAGTTGAAGTGGGATCCTCGAGAATACGGTGGCATCAAGGATTTGCATTTTCCAGGTGATAATTCACGAATATGGAAGCCTGATATATTGCTGTATAACAGGTACTAACACTCTTTGCAAGCCTCTCTTCCCTCCATTCAGCCCATGGAAAGTGTTAAATTTCAAATGATGGAGGAGGTAATTTGTGTGAGGTGAAAATGGCGTGAATTTCAGTGCTACTGGAAAAATTTTCCATTTTGCAGCGCTGGTGACAACTTTGATTCAACTTTCAAAAGCAATTTATTAGTGTATAGTAATGGTGAGGTGAACTGGATACCGCCCGGCATTTTAAAATTTAGTTGTAAATTGGACATCACTTGGTTTCCCTTTGATGATCAAACTTGTGGGCTAAAAGTAAGTATTCTGTGCTAATGATTAGCATAGGAATGATTGCGAAGAATCGTCACACAATACACACTTGCTTATTGATAATGGAAAACAATTTTGTATTTTCAAAATATTTTAAATTTTTAATAACGTTTCGAAACCAATTGATTCACCTTTAATTATTACTTATTTTGCATAACATTAATTAATTAATTCTCCCTCATTCTGCCTCTCTCTTTGCTTGCAGTTTGGTTCATGGACACATAATGGTTTTGCGTTAGATTTGCAAATTGATGCTCATGATAACAATTCAAGTAATCAAGTTTTATTATTATTATTAATTATTAATATTAATTATTATTATTAATTATTATTATTAATTATTATTATTAATTATTATTATTAATTATTATTATTAATTATTATTATTAATTATTATTATTAATTATTATTATTAATTATTATTATTAATTATTATTATTAATTATTATTATTAATTATTATTATTAATTATTATTATTAATTATTATTATTAATTATTATTATTAATTATTATTATTAATTATTATTATTAATTATTATTATTAATTATTATTATTAATTATTATTATTAATTATTATTATTAATTATTATTATTAATTATTATTATTAATTATTATTATTAATTATTATTATTAATTATTATTATTAATTAATATTATTAATTATTATTATTAATTATTATTATTAATTATTATTATTAATTATTATTATTAATTATTATTATTAATTATTATTATTAATTATTATTATTAATTATTATTATTAATTATTATTATTAATTATTATTATTAATTATTATTATTAATTATTATTATTAATTATTATTATTAATTATTATTATTAATTATTATTATTAATTATTATTATTAATTATTATTATTAATTATTATTATTAATTATTATTATTAATTATTATTATTAATTATTATTATTAATTATTATTATTAATTATTATTATTAATTATTATTATTAATTATTATTATTAATTATTATTATTAATTATTATTATTAATTATTATTATTAATTATTATTATTAATTATTATTATTAATTATTATTATTAATTATTATTATTAATTATTATTATTAATTATTATTATTAATTATTATTATTAATTATTATTATTAATTATTATTATTAATTATTATTATTAATTATTATTATTAATTATTATTATTAATTATTATTATTAATTATTATTATTAATTATTATTATTAATTATTATTATTAATTATTATTATTAATTATTATTATTAATTATTATTATTAATTATTATTATTAATTATTATTATTAATTATTATTATTATTATTAAATTATTATGAAGAATTTAACGGAGTAAATTTTTCCACAGGAAATGTAGAAGTTTTCATAAATGAGTATTTTCAGAAACAGTTTGTTTGCGCTTTTAATTCTCCCTACTCATTTACGTTATGAACAATCGGCAGCCTGCCATCCCTCTATTCCTTTTTTCATTTTTCATTATTTAAGCACATCAAATGGATATTAGCGACTACGTGGTAAACGGTGAGTGGGATTTGATTGCAACGCCAGCTGTACGTAACGTAAAACGTTTTGTGTGCTGTCCAGAGCCTTACCCAACAATTACATTCTATTTGCAAATCCGTCGTAGAACTTTGTACTACGGTTTGCTTGCCAATTAATAATTTTTGCTCCTTCCTTCTTTTTTTTGCACTCCATTAATTGATTGGAGATGCATTTCAGCTCTACTGCACTTTTTATTTATTCAATTCTAAATTTTAATATATGAAACGATAGAGAATAAATTCTTCTCACTTTGCATGCATTTTACAATTCAATTAGATCATTTGATTGAAGAACACATTCACCTGAAATACTAAATTTTCAACAATATTCACATTTACACTGCACTAGCTAGCTACACTTGGTCTCACGTATAGTAGTAAAAATGAAATTTCATAATTTTCATTTTTAAGGCTTCAATTTGCTCATACCAAGTTTGCTAATCTCACTGATGACAATGCTTGGTTTTACACTACCACCAGATGCTGGCGAAAAGATTACATTAGGTTTGATTTCATTCAAAAATTTCTGTTTCAAATTTTCAACAAAAATCATTTTCGTCCTCTTTCATTGTTTGTTTGTGTTAGAGGCGGAAAAGCCTACCCAAATAGGTTGATGTGAAAAGTTTTTTTTTCCTTTCTCTATTATTTTGCATCCTTTCTACATCCATGGCAACTTTTAATTCTGAACTTTTATTGAGAATTTCAATCAATTCCAATATCTCACTTCCTAAGGAAGCAGTAAACGATGAGTGAGAGACACTTCAAATATCCTTACAATCAGCCATGAAAAGCGTACAATTTCATCGTTGAAATGTGTACGAGCAAGCGGTAATTAACAATGAGATAGTGAAATTAGTGGAAAAATTGTGCAACAACAAATCAGATGGGCACGTGCGCGTACGACCGAAGTGAATGGAAACGTATAAATGCGTGAATGATGACCACCAGTAGTCTGTATGCATATATGATCGTGAGCGAGAGTAGCTTAATTAGCTATCTAGATTGATTGATGGAGTGTTGAAAGGTGAGAGAATGAGACGTAGGAGGAAATTTACGTGATGAGAGACGTTATGAAACAAACAAAGCATTTGCACACATCACGTACTACGGAGTGCGTTAGCACTTGCAGAAGGACTATCGTTGCGTAAGTGCTAGAGCTATCACTTAAAAATGACGGAACAATGAACAGTCTATTTAGTAATTAAAGTGAGTGCCGGCAGATTGATAGTTACAATCAGTGTTTTTAAACGTATTTCACGTTTCTCATTAAATTGCTTGCGAAGACTTTCAACATTTAATTGATGCACGCAAAGTAAAAAATTATTTTGCAGAAATTACAATTTTGCTATCAATCGTTTTCTTTCTCAGTATGGTTGCAGAAATGACACCGGCAACTAGCGAAGCTGTACCATTAATCGGTTCCATTTGACCATTTTACTCTTTTGAAAAAGGAAAATGAGATTTGAAGAGATTGAAGAAACGAGATTTAAAAGAGATTGACGACATGTAGGATTAGCTATCATCTGAAGTATCACAGTAATACTTTGTTACTTATCATATTGATTACTTTATTACTTATCATATTGATTACTATTTCTGAATAATTCAGATTGTTTAGGAGTATTTTTTTCATGCTGTATGTTGGTTGTGTCGGCATCTGTCGTTTTCACTGTTGTCGTACTCAATTTGCATTTTCGAACACCTGAAAGTCACGTCATGACGCCACTCGTATTTCTTCTCATTTTCTTTTTTTTTTTTCTTGTACGTTGCCTTTTTCTTTTTATTTTCATAGCTAGTATCATGAAGTAATCGAAGCGATCAGTGCTTTCCATCCATTCATGTAAGAGGAAGGAGAGAATGGTTCATTTTGAGGTTCGACGGATATTGTTAGAGTGGCTTCCGTGGTTGCTAATGATGTCACGACCTGGTACCACGTACAGCTGTGGCAAAGCACTAACGGAATCAGAAACAAGTAGTAGTAGGACAAATGAAGATGAATATAATCCGCTTGTTTCACGAGTGCTATCCGATAGAAATGCTTCCGATGCACAAATTTTACTGCTTCATCAACTTTACGTGAAATTGAAACAGGTATCGCATAAACAATGTCTTTGGAGTGCAAAATTTTATTCATCGTATTTCACTGATAGTTGCTACAATCGATCAAATGAAACAATTAAACTAAGCTGTCAATTAGATTAAACTAAGCTGTAAATTAGATTAAACTGTCAATTAGATTAAACTAAGCTGTAAATTAGACTGAACTGTCAATTAGATTAAACTAAGCTGTAAATTAGATTGAACTGTTTATGCTCGATATTAATTTGGTAAAAATGATATATCCACATGTCCATTTTTTCACATATGTGGTACCTCAATGAGTTAACCAGGTCACCTTTTTCTTTTTCAGATTAGTGATCAAATGATGGAAGAGGAGGAATCGGAACGTTTGCGAAATGATTGGAAATTCAGTGCGATGGTCGTTGATCGTGCATGCCTTATTTGTTTCTCATTGTTTATTACACTATCAACATTTTCCGTAATGCTCAGCGCTCCACATTTAACCGCATAACTAGTCATCAAGTAGACCTGAATTTTTTTTTCCAATTTCACTTTAAATTAATTGATTTGTATGCATTGATAGGATGGATAATATTTTCACATTGCAATCAATCAAGTTAATGAATGAATTTTCATTTCCTGGAATATTTTTGTACAACATGTTTTGAAATGGTTTTGAAAAGATAGTAACTAAGGGAATGTTGTTGGATTCGACAGTATCATGCAGCCAGGCTTACGAGGAAATGATGATGAAAATTGCGTGTGTGTGTGTTTTTTTCTGCTAAAAACTTGTAAAAATTTATCATTATTGATTAACTGTTAAATGCTAGAAGCTATACTGATTGTTTAACTATAATTAAGGTGGCAAAAATTATTGAAGAAATAAATGAAGAAATAGAAATGTGCTGCTTTCACTTTTTTTTGCAGTGAAAAATAACGATGTATCACAGATGACGTTTTCAAAACTTTGGAGCGTTTTATTACGATCGCAATCCATGTGACCGATTATGGTCACATTTGCATACAAAATATACTCTATCACTGTAACTAATGGAGAATGTTAGAGCACAGGGATTATTATTATGCAAAAAGGACTAGAATTATGTGACTGCTTTTTTCAGGTCGTGGATCGTACGTCCTAAGGAAATAATCAACAAGGAACCAGGTTACGCCAGCATTTCGAAAAATTAGAATCAACGAAATTATCAAAAATTGTCTCAGCTATTGGATAACGAAAACAATCGGATAAGTGGTCCCTAAGGGAATACTTTGTCACCGACACGGTGGCCAGCTACCAGAGATTCGTGAGTTTAGATTCCTAAATTAGAAGTTTAAGACAGCAACAAAAACAAATTCAGAAACCATTTCATTTTTCATTTTATCTCATCTAACTTTTCAAGTAAATTAATTATTTAATTAATCGCTAAGTATTGCTATGTTCTAACGTAATCAGTTTTTGACGAAATGTAATGAATAAAATGCAACTATATCAAACATAAAATTAAAAAGTGCTCAAAATTAGACGTAAAGAATTGTCCTAAAAGAGCGATGACAAATAGATCAAACGGAATACAAAATTTAAGGCTAAATCTTGGCAGATGAACTATAACGCCGTAATCCTTTTAAACTGTTCTTCCATTTCGGCTCGAATTTCCTGCGGCAAGTCCGGTCCGACCTAAAAAAACGAAGATCAGTACAAAATAAAATTATTACTCTTATAAGTTTGAATAATTGACAAATACGGCACATCACTCTTCCAATTAATGACCTGAAACTATTACGACTTGGGATAAAATAAATTTTTATTATTTCCAGTGAAAAACTGAAGAGAAGGTCTATTTCCTCGATGATTGAAATATGAATGCACCAAAATTACCTGTTCTTGCATAAATTTCTTAGTCTCCTCAATATCTTCCACCCAATACTGTTTTGGAATACTCAATAATTCTTTCATGTTTATATCAGGAAGACCTTCAAGATTCAATGAATTTTCTTTGGGTATGATACCAATTGCACTTTTTTGTCCAATCGACTCATCACCATCCAAACGCCTTATTATCCAATCAATTACTCGAATATTTTCGCCAAATCCTGGCCACAAGAAGTTACCGTTAGCATCGCGACGGAACCAATTAACATGGAAAATTTTCGGAACCTGTAAAAAAAATTTTGAAAGCGAATAATTACGGGAATTACAGTAGATTAAGAGGACATAATGAACTAGAGTGGCATAACAATTTTCAAATTTCAGCAAGAACTTTGACAAACAGGAACAGTAAGTGATATAGATGATATCCTATGCATTTAATCTATTTTTGACGATCATATGTTCCAGTATGGCAAAACTAAAAAACGCAAAGAAAAATAGCTTGTGAATTGACATTTGCCTCTGCTGTAATAATTCTTTCAGTCTTCTATACGCCTGGAAACGATGTTTTATAATAACCTTATGAATACCATTATTGAGACTGAGCCAATGTTGAAGATAATTGCCAAAATTATAACCCATAAAAGGTCTCATCGCCATCGGATCATGCATCACTGCTTTATCTTTAAATTCTGCTGCAGCTGTTGCTTCAGACTTCAAGCATGCACCTACGAAAACTCCATGCTGCCACGAAAATGACTCAAACACCAGTGGCACACCGTGCGGCCTGTAATTTACAGTATTATCAAACTTTTTGCGAGAAAACCCAACTGTTAGCGGTTCGACTTAAACAGGCTGTGTGTTGCATTATAAAGCGTAAACATCTTCAACCCAATTCGTAAACAAAAATGAACCCATATTTAATTATTATCAGAACTCAAAACCTCACAATTAATTCAAAAATGTGGAACTTCCATCTCACGTAACAACCACAATCTGTGTGACTGGTATTTTACATGAGAACATTTTACATGTTAACGAAGCCCTTTTGATTCTATTTTTTCATAAGTTCTCCAATAAACGAAATGATTAAAGGCCCACATGGACAAATGACTATGTCTTAAATCTTCCCGGAGGGCCTAATTTCTTTTCATAAGATTTAATTTTACCCAGTTTGAAATAAAATAACACAAAAGCCGAAATTTTCAAACTTCGCTAAGAATTTTATATCGACCTTCTTCCGCCGAAAACGAATGCCTCAATTGGTACACCACCAGGTTCTTCCCATTTTGGATGAATAATTGGACACTGGTTGGCAGGACAGGTAAATCGAGAATTAGCATGTGCAGCTTGACCTTCATCACCAATATGCCATTTATTGCCAAGCCAGTTGATTATATCAACATTCGGATTCTGAAACGAACTAGGATGCAGTTACGATAATATTACTCTTATTTTGATTTTTCTAATCACAGAAAACATTTATACAAACCCCTTCCCACAAAATATTATAAACAAGCCTTCATTTCTTTCTCCAATCCTTCCCAGAAGTATTCGCCATCAGCAGTTTCAGCAACATTTGTGAAAATGCTGTTTTTTTGAAACGATGCCATTGCCATTGGATTAGTTTTATTTGATGTCCCGGGTGCAACACCAAAAAAGCCTGCTTCTGGATTTATTCCGTATAATTTACCATCATTACCAAACTTCATCCATGCTATGTCATCACCTGAATAAATCCAATAAAAAAAACTTCGGCTACTACTTTTCCCGAATACTCGAAATTAACTGCAAAAAGAAAAGAGAACAAACAAGATGCAAAATTTATTACATTTCTCAGAGAGATAAAATTTAATTTAAATCAAACCGATGCATCGCACTTTCCAACCCGGAAGAGTTGGTGTCAACATAGCGAGATTGGTCTTACCGCAAGCTGAAGGGAAAGCAGCAGCAAGAAAGCGTTCTCTACCATTTGGTGGTGTTACTCCTAAAAATTTATGCACAAAAAAGCACTTTTTTGAGATTCGTCACAGAATATGGCCTATAACTGCATGTGCTGCCCAAACTGATTAAGTCATCTACACATAACACCTGTCGAAAATCCGAAATAGGCATAAAAATCCTAAATGATAAAGTTACTGCATAATTACATATTTAAGGTAATAAAATTGCCTGCTGCATTTTTTCCAAGTGACGAAATATATCTTGTTTCTATTCCAAGATTACCGTCACTCACTGTTGTCAATTATTACAAGTTCATAAGTGTTGCATGTTTGTGTAATTTTCTGATCTATACTGTCAAAGAATACTAAACAAAATAAAAATCCATAACGTTCCAAACACATAGAAGCAGGCTTAAATTTACCCATGATAAGCATGTGTTCTGCCATCCAACCTTCCTGTCTAGCGATATTTGAAGCAATTCTTAATGCAAAACATTTCTTTCCAAGCAATGAATTACCCCCATAACCAGAACCAAAAGACCATATTTCATGCTGTGCCGGACGATGTGCTATAATCGTTTTCGCCGGATTGCACGCCCAATTGTTTACCAGCTTTTCTGAAAAAAATATGAAAGAATTTCATAATCATGTTATATAATTCATACGAATAAGATCTTATAAAGATCGTTTATTTCATCAAAAAATTAGCAAGATTTGTTCATGGCAACTATACAAGATCAGCTATTTCGAGCGAGAACTGCAGAAAGTTTATTTCATTATAAAATCCTTGTCGAAACAAGCACTTAATATTCTACGAGTATAATATCATAATAGTAGAAAAACTGTTCGCTAGTTTGATCAAATATAGGAATTAAAATTATTGCGCATTTTTTAAGTAAAATTAGGCAATATTTGGTAAACTGTTAAGGCGAAAAATGTAAGTAAAATCACCTTTAACTGGCTCCGGAACACCAACAGAATGAATACATTTTACAAAATTGTTATCACCTAGCGTTTCCCAAACTTTCGGAGTTACACGAGTCATAATGCGCATGCAAAGAACAACATAACTGGAATCGGTTATCTAGAAAACGGAAATGAATAAGAATAATATATAACGAAATGGCTAATTTACAAAAGCGGAATTTGGAATTTATGAATTTAAGCGGAATTTATGCTAAAAAGTTAAAGCAATTGGCATGTAATGCAATTAATCTAAAATACTTTGAGAAAATAAGCAGAAAGATTTTATGAAGCATGTAATAAGCAGAGAATAACCAATTTTACGAAAGAAAAAATTTTACGAATTTTAAAGACCTGTATTCCAATTTTCGAAATTGGTCCACCAACCGGACCCATCGAAAATGGAATTACATACATTGTTCGTCCTGAAACAATCCCATCAACAGTCCATTTTTTGAATAATAAATTTGCGAAAAAAAATATATAAAAGCTAAGCCCTTCAAAAATTCTTTTCTAACATACCATTCATGCAACCTGGGAACCGTTCGTTTCTTTCATTCTCAAACTGCTCAGGTGACATCCAGTTACCCATAATCGGCTTCACACCCTCAGCTGTATGACACACTGTGTCAAATTTTTCCGGCGTTACCATCCACGTTTTACTTTCTACTCGAGCAACGTCCTGAAAAAAAACTTTCAAATGACATTTCGTTTCTCAAAGAATATTAAACTATAAACAAATTCTTCAATAAAACAGAAATTAGCATCACAACAACCAAGGAAAGACCTTTATCCAGCTTGAAAACACTTCTAACAAAGTGTCTGAATAACTGGATTCACCGAGAGCATATCTGGACAAAGCTTAAAACTAACTCTTGGATCCGTTCGACAAATATAGTTATTCTCATAAGCCCTCAATTTCTTCAGCAACCCATCGTCAATCATTTGTCGAATAAGTTGATCAGCTTCTTCCTTCGAGCCATCACAAATATGAACTTTTTTTGGCTTCATCAATTTTACACTCTCTTCGATAAATTTTTGAGCCTTTTCAGATATCATTTCATGATTTTTCTGAAACTTCTCATTAATAAATATTTTACTGCAGCATTTCATTTGGAACAAAAACTTTCACTTCCAAAAAAAATTATGGAAGTGATATCTGATAATCACTTGAGCAAGATTTTTGTCAATTTTTGCCCTCCATATTCAGTTATTTTTTCGTCTTTTTAGTAATTATTACTTTATCTCCAACAAAATAGCTATTATCTTAACACAATCTGTTGCTGCGATAGAGCTATTTATTAAGGTTCCACCAATCTCATGAGTGCAGCTTACTCTTTCCGTCAAACAATGCACATAATGATAGCTCTACCCTTTCATGAATGCTCATTGAAAACCTATCTGAAATCAACAAAATCACAAACTACATTTCATTTAAAAAGCTTCCACATAAAAATAATCAACTACATATCGCGAAAGAGTTAAGAATAAGAAATGTAAATAAGGAGACGGAAAGCAAACAAAATGAGCAAATAGATAAAATATAGTACGTGTTCGAAAAGATTTTTCGCAGTTAGCGATTGAGCATTTGCTGAATAACAGAAAAATTGCTGCACAAACGAACTAGGCATTGCCATTTCTTTACCGAACTGTCTATTGCAATTGGTTGCCCGCATTTGAGATACAGGAAATCTCCGCAAAATATTACGAATACTATGCATATACATATCAAGACCTGACACCTGTTATAGTACCTGTAATCAAGGCGCAATAAATAAAATAAAAAGAAAGTTTTAAAGCGTAAAGACGGAGTAAAATGTTTTATAAAATTTGTCTACTTTCAGATTTAGCAAAAATATTATTTCCTCATAAAATGCTTTAAGTCTTTAAATGTGTCAATACTATTTTAATTTAATAACCAACTAATAGCTCTTCGTCAATTATTTAAATCCTCATTTATCCAGCAGAGCATGTGTCAAAATTAGATAGATCGTATGTCAAATACACCTTTCACGAGAATCTCAAAAATAAGCTAGGAATAACCAAATGGCTCCGTGCAATTCACTTGTTGATAAAGCTGCTTCTTTGCAACCTTTCAAAATTTGATTTTTGAAAAGTTTACCATTTGATAATAACAACTGGGTGATGTTTCAATTCCTTAGGTAAATCTAATATACCGTCAGCAATAATAGATCGTCTAACTACTACCTAAGCTTGATTACTTATGTAAAATACTTCAAAATTCTTCAGCTAATAACCAAAATCCAAGGGTTAAAATCTTATTTATGGCAAAGTTAAGAAACATTTGAGCTATGAGACAAATTAATCGATACTAATAATTTTCCAAACTGTCACTGCTCGTGGATTTTCTCCCCATACTTCAAGTAAAATAAGACACAGTTATATCCAAACCTTAGTGACATATTTTAACCTAATAATAATTAAATTAAAGTAAAAAAAAGACCGCCACTGCAAAACAGTAAGAGTATCATCATCTGGTCTGGATAATATTCAATTATCTGATCAATATATACCTGATCGTCATGATCGCTTCAAAATTTCTTACATCTATACTTTTCAGTAGTATATCGCAAAAAAAATCAAAAAAAAAGAAGGACTGCACTCATCCTAAGTACTTTTCCATCGAAGTATTAGAAGGTAGTTTGATCATCTAGCATCAATAAAATTCCATTATATCCAGAAAATTTCAAAATTAGACAAACAATTTTAGCGAAACTCATAGTAATAATAATAAATATTGGAATTGCAAATTGTGCACAAACCTATTCTTAAATATTGAATGAGGAAATAGCACTCTCAACCTTTGTCACAATGCAGCATGCATTATTTCAACCTCCTTCTAACGTTTCGTCTGATTCATTGTCTCTCATCATTTATATCACTCTCTCTCTCTCTCTCTCTTGCATTTTCTCAAATTCATTGTACGCATACAATTTTGGATGTATGAATGATGCTCATTGTGTTGTATTACACTGCGCTACACATCACTAATACAGTTATTATTACTTTGATCAAACTTATTACGTAGCATAATTGCAACATAGTATGAATACAAAAGTTACGTACGTTAAAACGTGTAAAACGTGTAACTTATATCCTAAATCAGTCATGTGATATTCCACCACATCTATTTGTAAAGTGCTAATAAAACATTGCTAGACATTTATTATCTAGCTTATACTAATCTCATTTTAACACACTCGAAATTACACCCAAATTCCTTTCAATAAAATAAAATTTATGATTTGTGTGGGGTTTTTTTTTTAATGTAATGCAATATGAGAGTAACTTATGTGAAAGGTCAAAAAAAAAAGAAATGAAGCATTTAGTAGCCTTATTATTTAGAAGGAAGTATGGTGTGTTTTTTTTAAAAAAAAAAACAGAAAAATGAGACATTAAAATGATTGATATGGGATAATGAAAATATGGTGCAAAACATAACCATTCTATTTTCTGTTTTGGTTAACAAATGTTTTTTTTGAAAAGTTTTCAAAAAAAATTTTTTTTTAATTTAAAATTTGCAAAAAAAACACTCAATGCTAAAATAATAAAAAAAATTACAATAAGGAGGATGGAGAATTGAGGCGAATACTCGAAATAAATTTGCAAACAGACGGAATTTTGCACGTGAAAAGCGAATGAAAAATTTTTCGAAGTAAATTCAAATTTCTTCTATGTGTTACCTTTTGTTCTAGAAAACAGACAAAAGAGGAAAGCAATAGTAAGATTATTTATTTGCTGTCATTGTTACAGTGTTTATCAGCATTATAATTCATACAATAAATGTCACTGTAATTTATACAATAAATGACAACATCTCATTAGAAGTGGTTAGGCGTTTGAGATTCCAAATTATAAAGTCCTACCGCTTCAGAGAGAATTCTTTACCACATTCATTGAAATAACAACTATCCAATTCATGATTAGCCAAGATTCAATACATCACATAAAGTTATAAGCACATACGTATTAAAATCTATGCATTAGAATAAAGTTCTGAAATTTTCAACTGCGTTTGTTCATATACATGTATTGTTAACTCCAATAAATACGTCATTCAGAAAACCGGGGAAATGATAAGATCGTGTCTGAGAAGGTGGAAATATGCATAGAAAAATTAAATTTAAAAGACTGAAAGGAAAAAAATGAGTATAAACTTATACGACTATGTCGGATAATAGCGCTTTGAAATAACAGCAAAAATGGTAGAGAGAAAAGAAAAACGGTACAAATTTCTGATAGGCGAAACCGAAATTAGACCAATATTTCTTAAAATAATTTCAAAGCAACTAGCATCCTAATTAATATATCTGAAGCAAAAAAATTTACTTCTCTTTTATATTCGAGTATTGCATAAACAATACGAAAATAATTTGAACGAATGTGGTTGTGAATAATGATCTTTTATGATAAACAGAGAAAAGAAAATCAAGGAGCAAAAAGATCATCGCCAGAATCAAGAAGCTCCATGCTAAGATTGTGATTCATGCTTCACTTCAATTTTTTCAACTGTCATATCCGGATTCATATTCGTTGCTTCCAAAATTGCTTGGCTTAATTCCTTAAAAAAGTATTTTTCATCTCCCACTACTTGATGGGTTGCGTACACCAATACAAGGAGGGAAATCACTCCTTTCAAAAACGACGAACGCGAAACACAATATTTCATCATTCTTTCGTTTTTTTTTTCTATTTTAACGTTTCTAAAAATTAACACTAGACTATTTCAAAACCTTATTCTTCTAAATATGAAACGTTTATTTCGTATTTGTCCAAGGGCATATCAAAAATTAATTTGAAAGTCAGCTGTAGTAGTGTGTTTTCATTAACTAATTCTATTGAACTTACAGCGTCATGATCAATATCATCGCAAGAATGAATGGTCACACGATGCTCAACGCGGGTCTCGACAGTGCCGTCCTTCTCAGTCTTGTACTGAAAGTGCATAGGAATAATCTAAGACGCATATAATGCAAACATGAAATAAGTCGACAAATGTTTTGATGAACTCTACATGAACTTTGACGAACTCTTCTGATGAATCTCTAACTCCGCACAATTTCTCTTACCAATAGATAATTACTATTAACAAATGATATGAAGTGCACAATTCCATGTTCATATTATTTGTTTTCTTAACTTAAAAGATTATCCATCAAGCTCTGTTAAATTTTTTTAAATATTAACTGCAAATATAAAAATACAAAGCCGTTTTTCTAAATAAAACTAAGAAAATTTCATACGGTTATCGTTTCGATTGTACGATTGCCTTGCGTAACAGTATGACTAGAAACTAATTCTCCTGGCACATCCGAATAATTATTCCCATTTATTTCGTCGACACCTTTTCTTGCTTCAGGAGTTAATTTATCATCCAGTGCTTCAACATTCGGCCTTTGGAAGCTTGTCGCACCCTCATTATCGTTAGATGTAAATGACTTCATTGTTGCGTCACTTACGTTTACTGCCTACAAAAACAGCATAAAAGTTTACGATCTTGCTTTGTTTAAGTTCGTGACATAAAAGCTTAAGAATTTGCACTTACATACACTTTGATTGTCAGCAAAATTATCTGTAAGGATGAAAAAATAAGTGTAGATCGACAGTATATCGCAGATGAAAGCACAGTCTCTCGGTCATTTCATTATGAATGAAACAAAAGTCTAAGATGAGGACTCTTTAGCCAAAAGAGAGTGATTACTGGAAATAATCCTTTGCTCGCGCAGAGAAACAATGTCTCCGTAGAGCAAAAAACCCACTTCAAAGATGCAGTAAGATATTTGCAAACAAGAAAATAAACGAATAGAAGTCTAAGAAAATAAACGCAAGCCATCTGCACAGTACTAAAATGTTAAGATTATGAAGAACATTACAGGATCTCGACTTTGAGTTGAACCACTGAAGGTTTCGTGTGTTTGGTGTTGCACGGTACGTATCACTTGCTGTGTCTTGATCTTTTTTCTACAATGATAACGCATCTGAGTATGTAGATCAGTATAGAGTTTCCTTTTGGAAAAATGCATATTACAAAAGCAGTACCATGAAATCTTGATAGTTTTACCAATCAGGTTAGCTCTAAAGCAGATTGTCCGATCATTTTGTAAAGCTGATCACTTTTGAACTACAACAACTATATAAACTAGATCTCCGTATTTCCGCATTCTAAAGTATCAATCTACTTATTGTTTCGAAAAAAAAGCTATGGTTTTCAACAAGAATTTTTTCAGAGCAGTTGAAACAAACTTGTTAATATTCCCTTGATGATCAACAGTAGTGGCCACTGCCTCAGACTCAATTATTTTGTCTTCCAGCAATTTGAAGGTCGTATGAGGAAGAGAATCACCCTGCAACACACAAAATAGGAAATAAATCTTTCACAATGATTGCACGTTCATTAAGAAGTGAGAAATTTATGCGGCAAAGTTGGGCATTCCTAAAGGCTTGAATGTCTCGGAATTTCTTTTGCCCGAACTCTATCTTACAATGCAAAATAAATAGACTTTACATTGACGTTGCAGTAAGCCAAGTGTAAGAGAAATAATATCAATTTTAAGTTGAAAGCATAGAAAATGTTTAAAATTTTCAGTTATAAAAATGTTTTTTAGTTCAACGAATCAACAATAAAGAGAAAAGCTATTACGGAAACCAACAGTCTCCGGCTGCTTCCGAACTGATTATTATTTCCCTTTCAACTCTATAACAATCGTGCATTCCGTAGTAAAAAAAACCTTGAAGGAAAACAAATACGGAAAAAAAGATAAAAATCAATTTACGGTGAATCAATGACTTACAGTACTAGCCGGATGACTGGTTGGTAGAACATGGACATTTCTTTCGCCTAATTTTGCTTCACCAGAAGGCAATTCATCAGTCACTTTTGTTTTACCTGCCTTTTTCTACAATATGTCTATTGCACAGCGGAAGGAAGCATTAAAAAGTTGCAGGAGACTACGATGCATATTTTAACATTTGTATTACTTATCAAATCCCATGAAGTGAAAAATCACCTAGACGCAAAAGATCTGTTTTAAGTGTTACATATCCCACGTAAGAGTAGATGTTAGGATGGACTATTCATGTTTTGTGAAATAACAGCTAAGTAGTACAAAAAACATCCTTGCCTGGTTGAAAGAGAAGGAATCATTGCGTTGCCTTAATTCGTCTTCAGATGCATCGGAACTTTCACTTTCACGTGGTAACGTACCTATTTTTGATCGTTTTTTTCCTTTCTTTAACTTCTTTCTTATGTCCGATGACGAAGATGCTTCGGCGGTCATCTAAAACAGAAGCAAGTCATGTCATCTGGATTAGTTATGCCTAATGAGTTTATAGCATTCACAAACTGCGGTGCTTCAAAATGCTTGACTAACAAAAGCTTTGGAGACAATAACAGCTGTAAGAATGGCAGATTTCCTTAAGAATTTCTAAATATTACAAGTGAAACAAGCACAACATAAAACACAAACGCACAAACATCCAAAGACCGATGCTGCATAAATGGTCACATGACTTCTGCCTAAAGGATCTTCATTTTTGAAGATTTCAACCACACAAAAAAAATGAAACGATTAGCTTCAGTCGACAGATGCTTTGGACTTTGCTTGTAAAATGCATATTCACATAACAATTAAAAATGCGAACCGGAAAAGTATACTGATACAAAATGGAAAAGTATCAATACAGAAATTTAATCGAAAAGGTGAATATGCAATGGTACAAACAATTTGAAAAATATTCCCCCTCGAATTTACACAAAATTCCTAAAAAAAACCAAATGGTCTGTATCAAATTTGCATTATAGCACACACCTGCGCTGTTTGGCGTTTGATTTGTTTTACAGAACAACCTGGACTTTTCGGGCGCATACAATGAGATTCTAATGGCGGTGTCTGGGTAAAACTATACGGCTCATCTAATGTTTCACCATCACCTATTTCACTTCGATGAGACAACTTTCTGGCTTCGACAATTCCAGACTCTAGATACTGCACTTTCTGCCTTTCCATATCGACATCCAACTTCTCCCAGGCCAATCCCGTAATCACCACTGCTTTCGAGCCATCATTAAACCACTGCTTTAATTTATTTTCGTCTTGTCCTTCAGCTTCGCTAATAATCGTGCCAGCAATTCCTGCGCCGTGAAAGTCTTGAAGAGTTACTAATTCGACCTGCTTCGTTGCATAATCTACAGCTTTACCAGCAGCCACTCCCACCCCTTCTGTGGAAGATGTGAAATTGGAGGGAATGTAGGATAAATGAAGTGGAGAAAAATTTTGTCTTATTTGCCCTTCAATCTCAGCAATATGTGGTGAAAATTTCGTTCGAAGAGTGACACACTCCAATTCATTCATCCGCGACGTTCCGTCCACCACTGTTGTTAATTCCATCCCATGAATATCTTTCTCTGTAAACTTCTGCTGCTTTCGGTGCTCATCCTGACCTTTCGACTTCCTTCCACGCCATAACGAGGATAAACTTCCTGCACTCTTTGTTGTTTTCCTTCAAAGCAATACCACTTCCACTCAGCCTCTTCATTTCCAATTTTTCACACGCTATCGACTTGTCAGCACAATCGGGAAAATCTGCTCCCTGCCTTTCCACAATTGTTTCGCCATCAGTTTCTACTGCTTCAGTTATATGCGCAACTTTTTCAGGCTCATATTTGCTACTGCTATGAATTGCGCCTTTTGCCTCAGAATTACACGGTGGACGGCGAAGACAGAACTCCTTTATCACGAAGCTGGATTTTCTGCTAACTGCGTTATCTGATACACTTCTCTCTGTTGCTTTCATACTTGAATTTCGTTGCAAACTATTATCAGTATTTCTCATCTTACATTTAACCTTAACCTTTGCTGGATATCGAATACCATTCCTCCTGTCGCACTTTTTTATGTTACTTTGAGTTGAAACACCATCCTTTTCCAGTGAAATAGTATTATTTTTGTCAACTAACTTTGATTCATCTGTCTTACTTAACCTACCGCCTTTATTACTCTTTGATGATTTATGAGATAAGATTGCACTCATCGATGATACCGCACTTTCCTGTCTAAAAAACCCACGACTACTCTTCAAATTCAAAGGTACGCCATCGGAAAACTCAGTATCACATTTAAGAGAGCTGACAGCATTTTTTTTTGTTTCCACATTTGCTCTGTTTTGACCTGATAGTGATGATGAACTACGATTTAACGACTCTTTCTTATCTGCAGAAAGGGTCAATTCACTCTCAACCTTATCAATTACACAAATAACCGGTTCCTTTGTGCTTTTTGCAATTAACTGAAAGCTTGCTTCTTCACGAAGTGAATCGAAATTAGCAGTTTGATTTAAGTTAGCAGTTTGATTTAAGGGTCTCTCACTACAACTATTTGCATCACTAAAGACAAAGTTAGATTTGCTCAAATTTACCTTGTTTTCCTTGTCTGTTGATCTCCAAAAATGTAACAAACCAAACTTCCCACGTCTGCTATTACCATCGTCATATCCTGAGGTTGTAGAAGGCTCTTTTTTGATAGACAGCCTTGCAGTCATTTTTTCATCTTCACTCTTTATGTCCAAATTCTTCCTCGGTTCCTCTAACACTGTTTGTGATTGAACAAGGTGATGCTTCGATGAAGTCTTCAGTTTCTCTTTTTCATCGTGTGAAAAACTTCCTTCTTTTTCACTAGGAGTCGCCGCTGCTCGACGCCAGAATGTAAAAATTCCTTTACGCTTTGGTGATTTAGTTATAACGACGTCTGCATCATTTTCATTATCAGGAGTAACATACAGTATGGCCTTTTGCTTCAGTTCCTCACGCTTTTCTGAAGCGTAAGCGCTTGCCCTTGATATTGAAGAACTGCTACAGCTGCTACTGGAGCTGAAGCTTGCACTTGATTCAGTGCTACTATCACGCAATCTTGTCTTCTTATGAGAAATTCCACTATTATATAGTGCTATACATTCCTGAAGAGGTGTGAATGATAATTCCTTTCCACACTCTAAGCAGCTCACTGGTCCATCATAAGGAACAGCAACAATATTATATGTTTCGGGTTTCACGAATGATTTGTCGACAATTTCAACATCGCCAGAAACTCTACAGTATTTGGAAGGTTGTTTTTTAGCATTTGTTCTTCTACCTACTGGAGTTTTGTAAACAGTCGATGCTGAATACATCATTTCTTTACTTTTCGGCAAGAAAATTTCACTAACATTCTTTTCTTCACCGTCTTTTATGTCAGAGTTACTCCCGTGGAGATGCAAAGCAGTTTTTTTAGCTTTGAAAATGTTTTGTTTCTCCGATGCATTCCTTCGTTTCCGCGACTTCACATAACTATTACCATAGTGATATACATCAGAATACTCATGAATTGGCGCAAACTGCAAACCTTTCGTCATACTTATGGTCTCCAAAGGACCTTCGTAAGGCGTAGATTCCAGTTTGTAACTTTCGGGAATGATATTTTCTTCCGCGACAAATTCAACGGTACCTTTATGTCTTGCTCTCTTAAATGTTTTATAATTACGTGATACGTTTTGCATTTGATTTTGTACATTCACTGCAAGCTGTAAAGGCTGAAATGAAATTTCACTAACTCGAGATAACTTTACTGGAGGGGGCGCACTATCGAAAACACGTACGTCTGTCGTTTTGGACCATCCTACCTTGGCAGTATCTAATATACCAAATGTAGGTGGAAGCATTTCCGTAACATCTGTTGATCCGTCGATTCTTCTGGACTTTTCTTCCAGCTTGCCAGTATCGAATATGCCGAATGTTGGTGGAAGCATTTCGATAACATCTGTTGATCCGTCGATTCTTCTGGACTTTTCTTCCGGCTTGCCAGTATGCAATATACCGAATGTTGGCGGAAGCATTTCCTTGACATCTGTCGATCCGTCGATTCTTCTGGATCCTTCTTCCGGTTTGCCAGTATGCAATATACCGAATGTTGGCGGAAGCACTTCCTTGACATCTGTCGATCCGTCCATTCTTCTGGATCCTTCTTCCGGTTCGTCAGTATGCAATATACCGAATGTTGGTGGAAGCATTTCCGTAACATCTGTTGATCCGTCGATTCTTCTGGACTTTTCTTCCGGTTTGCCAGTGTGCAATATACCGAATGTTGGTGGAAGCATTTCCTTAACGTATTTCGGTCCATCGATTCTTCTGGATCCTTCTTCCGGTTTGCCAGTATGCAACAAACCGAACGTTGGCGGAAGCATTTCCTTGACATCTGTCGATCCGTCGATTCTTCTGGATCCTTCTTCCGGTTCGCCAGTATGCAATATACCGAATGTTGGTGGAAGCATTTCCGTAACATCTGTTGACCTGTCGATTCTTCTGGATCCTTCTTCCGGTTTGCCAGTATGCAATATACCGAATGTTGGCGGAAGCATTTCCGTAACATCTGTTGATCCGTCGATTCTTCTGGACTTTTCTTCCAGCTTGCCAGTATCGAATATGCCGAATGTTGGTGGAAGCATTTCCGTAACATCTGTTGATCCGTCGATTCTTCTGGACTTTTCTTCCGGCTTGCCAGTATGCAATATACCGAATGTTGGCGGAAGCATTTCCTTGACATCTGTCGATCCGTCGATTCTTCTGGATCCTTCTTCCGGTTTGCCAGTATGCAATATACCGAATGTTGGCGGAAGCACTTCCTTGACATCTGTCGATCCGTCCATTCTTCTGGATCCTTCTTCCGGTTCGCCAGTGTGCAATATACCGAATGTTGGTGGAAGCATTTCCGTAACATCTGTTGATCCGTCGATTCTTCTGAACTTTTCTTCCGGTTTGCCAGTGTGCAATATACCGAATGTTGGTGGAAGCATTTCCTTAACGTCTTTCGATCCATCGATTCTTCTGGATCCTTCTTCCGGTTCGCCAGTATGCAATATACCGAATGTTGGTGGAAGCATTTCCGTAACATCTGTTGATCTGTCGATTCTTCTGGACTTTTCTTCCGGTTTGCCGGTATGCAATATACCGAATGTTGGTGGAAGTATTTCCTTAACGTCTTTCGATCCATCGATTCTTCTGGATCCTTCTTCCGGTTTGCCAGTATGCAATATACCGAATGTTGGCGGAAGCATTTCCGTAACATCTGTTGATCCGTCGATTCTTCTGGATCCTTCTTCCGGTTTGCCAGTATGCAATATACCGAATGTTGGCGGAAGCGTTTCCGTAACATCTGTTGATCCGTCGATTCTTCTGGACTTTTCTTCCAGCTTGCCAGTATCGAATATGCCGAATGTTGGTGGAAGCATTTCCGTAACATCTGTTGATCTGTCGATTCTTCTGGACTTTTCTTCCGGTTTGCCGATATGCAATATACCGAATGTTGGCGGAAGCATTTCCTTAACGTCTTTCGGTTCATCGATTCTTCTGGATCCTTCTTCCGGTTTGCCAGTATGCAATATACCGAATGTTGGCGGAAGCATTTCCTTGACATCTGTCGATCCGTCGATTCTTCTGGATCCTTCTTCCGGTTCGCCAGTATGCAATATACCGAATGTTGGTGGAAGCATTTCCGTAACATCTGTTGATCCGTCGATTCTTCTGGATCCTCCTTCCGGTTCGCCAGTATCCAACATACCGGATGTTGGTGGAAGTAATTCCTTGGCATCTTTGGATCCGTCGACTCTTCTAGATCTTCCTTCTGTCTTTCTAATATCCGGTATGCCGATTATTGGTGGAGGTGTTTGCTTATCTTTTGATAAGTCGAATTTTTCGAGGACAGATTCTTTTTTCGTACTGCTTCGTTTACTTTGGTCGTCACCAGGACGCAATACAGTTGTCATTTTTTTACTGGTACTTTCACTTTTAGCATCCTGCGCATCAACTGATTTTGCTAATTTTTCCTTGTGCTTTATTTTATGTGCGGGTTTCTGGATTTCAAATTCGCTTGTGCGGTCAGTTTTCAACCATTTCTTTCCTTTATCAATTTGCACTTCTTCGTTGGCTGATGCTTTACTTGAGATAGCTTTTTGATCCTTCTGAACCAAAAGTTTCCGGTGCTTTAAATCTTTGATATTTGACATGCCAGGATGATAAACCATTGCATATTCATGAATTGGTAAAAATTGAAGCTCTTTTTCATGTTTAATACTATGTACTACTTCACCATAAGAGGTTGATGGTATTCCATATGCACCAGGTCTTCCACGGGAACTATCTGATGTGTTGAAAAAAAGACGATGAGCTTGCTCCATTTGCGTGGAATCGTAAGCTTCCTTCATATCACTATCGAAACTTCTGTAGACTTCTATCCCACTTGCTGCAGGCTTGCTTTCCTTCAGGTATGCTTTCTTTTCAAGTTCTCTTCCAGATGATTCCACATTATAAGTTTCAACATGAATAGGAGCAATTATCTTTGTTTTATTTTCATGCTCATCCACAGGCGTATGATCCACGGGTGCATGATCCGTGATAAGTATCTTAATCGTATCCTTCTCCTTCTCCTTAGCTTCTGCTTTCTTTTTCTTTGTTAACTTTGTTGGAGATTTTTCTCGTTTTTTAGAATGACGAGGCCGATCCTCTCTGACGCCTTTTTCATGGATATCTGTTCGACTTGGTTTTGTGGTGCCATAATATCCTTGTTTGTGAATGTAGGTACCAACCCTTATTGGTTGTGTGGGCATTTCCATACTACGTTCAATATGCAATACAGGTCCTTTGAGCTCTTCATTTGTTGGATATTTTCCTTTATCGTTCATTTGTCGTCCATTTTCTCTTGGTTTATCTACGACATCGTCTGCTTTCAAATATTTCCTTTGTCCAAATACTTCGAGATCTTTTCTTCCGCTAACGAAACGCGGAAAACGAGGACGGTGAATGTTAGCGAAGTGATCTAGTGGATACGTTTCAATATCTTCTTCTTTAACCAGGATATCAGTTTCTTCACCACTTTGATGGAATATTTTTCCAGTTGATCCTGATTTTGGTTTATAAACCAGCACAAAATCATCACCTGCTTCAACCGGTGGCTCACGAAATCCTCCGCCACGACTTTCGGTTATTTCTTCCTCATAATGCCCAGGATGATAAACAACTGCCTTGTCTTCAACTGGTATCTCCCTTCTTGGCATTGCAGATAAATCTTGTCTTCTTTCGGGCATATTGTCTGATAAGTAACGTGGCTCACCATGAACATGACCATGCAAAAATTCATGCTTGGAAGGAAGAGTATCTCCAGTAGTTCTCACGGAATGTGAAGAACCATCGGACTCGAAATATTTAGGAAAAGTAGTACTAGTAACAGTAGCAGTAGTACTAATAGCAGTGGTAATGGCAGAACTGGTAGTAGTAGTTGCAACAGAAGTAGTAAAAATACCAGAAGGATAGATATTATCAAGCGACTTTCCTGAAGTATACTTGGTGCTACCCACCTTTATATCGCCGATTGGAAATGCGTTATTGTCTCTACTCTGCATAGCTTCCGTAGTATATGTTGAGTATATCTTTTCAGGTAAAATTATCTGCTGAAAATAATCATTATGAAAAAAGAATTTACAAACATGAGGAACAAAACTGCTCATCGTAAGAACTGAGAAATATGTAAATCTTCACTTGAATTATCCAATTTCTTTAATCTTAGCTTGACTTCAACCACTATTGCGTATTAAATCACTACTATTTCTGACTAATCATAATTCGCAGCTTAAGTAATCTATTCACTGAATAAATATTGAAAATATATCATTCCAGCGTATAGGTCCACTGAAGCTCAAAACTCGTATAAAATCTCGTTTAAACAATGTGATATTTAAAAAATAAAAAAAAATAGATGTAGTAAGAGAGAGGTATCACCATTTACTATAAAAGAGGAAAGGCTCCTTGTGGTCATATTTTGAAATGAAATAACTTACACTGTCATCCCACCCTAATCGTCTCTCAGTTCCACTCTCTGAATAAAATGGAGGTAAAGTTTGGCTTATTGAAACCGGGACTGGAACTGTAAAGAAGTAATCGGGATTATCAATTAAGTGAAATTTGCGTTGCCGATAAAACTAAGACTGTCAAAATTTCCTTCGGTGGCGTAGCTCACTGATAATGAATATTGGAATTTAAAGCAAGTATAGGAACTAAAATATTTCTATTAGTTGTTCACTGAAATAAACATATCGCATTTCTTCTAAGTAAAAAAAAGTTAAGTTCAATTACATTTAGAAAATCTTCAGTTACATACAATTCAAGAAAATTTTAAACAATCACCTACCGTTTCCATCATTTTCAGTTACACGAAGGCTGTGGGAACGTTGGACTGGATGATTGCCGAAGAACATTTGCGAAGCCATTTTTGACTGGAATTGAGTGCGTCCCTGGTAACGAAATCTGACCGAACCCCAACGGAACAAACTTTTACGTGGCTTTCCCTCTGGCTGGATCAACCTTTAATCCTTTTAATGTTAAAAATTTATCCAGCAGTAGTTGGAGTAACCATATGTCATGTTACCGTATGACCATACAATCATACGTCATTGCCATTTAATTTAATTAATAATTCCAAATCGTTAAAGGTTAGTTAACAGCTCAACGTACAAATTGTATGTTTATGTATAACACCGGTACTGAATGAAATTATATAATTTCTAATGAAAAATACACAATAAATGGGAAAAGAAAATAAATCATACTAATTCCGACTACCTCATAACATTAAGAGAGAAATGATTAAATGTAAGTGAACCTGAAGAACGTATGGTGTTCAACGCCACATTTCCAAACTCGTTTTGCTGCTTCATAATCAGGTAATTTGAAAGCAACTGTTGATTCATTCCTTTCAAGCTGGAAAAAAGCTCTAGAATTGATTCAATAGCTTCAAACGACTTCATAAATTTTAAAAATAAATCTAACACATAGTGCTTTTATATTGAGCATTCTTTTTCTTGTTAAAGACAGTACAACACAACTCACTTCACCAGGTTTAACTTTGATTACAAAAACATTGCGTCGATAACCAATTTTCACGATGTTCTGCCAAAGAAAACGATGCACACGAATCTGATCAAGATATACATTGATTCCGTGGGCACTAACGCCAATCTGAACAGGTGTACTTTTTCCATCCTAAAAACATTAAGAAAACAGTTATAAAGTAAATATGTCTTACAGTATCATCCATTACTAATCCCTTCATAAGCAGTTATCTTAAAATAATTCTGGTCTTTACTTTTCCAAATTTGTTTTTATATTTTTTGAAGGCATGACTACAAACGGTAGAAATAAATTATATGAAACGGAAAAATCGCCCACATTCCTCTTTCAATCATGAAAGGCATATTAGGCCCTACCATTTACTTACTGTTTCCTACTCATTTTACGACTACCTTAACACCAAATACCTAGGTCAGCTAGAAAAACGATCCAAGATTCTATAGAAAAACTTGAGTTTGAAACAAACAGCTTAAAGACGAGGAATAAATTGCATTATTCAAACCTTGGCATGAAAAAGTTGAACGCCATACATACTCAGCTTTTTGGCAATTTCCAGATAATGTAAGTCTGCTTCCGCAGACGTTTCACCCCTATAAACTTTGTTACTAGAAATGCAGTGAAATCAGACTCTTACAAAAAATTAAAATTCTAGGAGAAAAATTAAAATTGTCACATTCTTTTCTAAGTTTCTCATTATTTTTGATTTTCATTAGCAATGTTAGTTAGAGAGTTAGCAATGTTGGCCGCCGATGCACACATTGTTTCAAATTTGCGTAATAAATATTCTTCTAGAACATTTTTTAGAAAGGCACTGAACTGCGATGAACCTTGCTAAGATACATGTGTGCATTGTATAAAACAAAAGCAGGAAGCCGAAAAAATTTACTTGTGATGTTTGTGCAATTCTTCAACTTTCTCATAAAGTGTTTCATTTGGCACTGGGGCCAAATCGCAACTTCTGAGGAAATCGACGTATTGCAGCGAAGGCTCATAATCGCCTCGCAAGGATTGCACAACGTATGAACCAAGTAAAGCATATGTAGCAAGGGTAGCAGGAAGCCTGGAAATTTACATTAATTTGGAAAATTTCCTAATCTCAAAAATTCGCCAGAAAATTTCAATTAAGCATACAAATGTGGTATGTAAAATACTAACCTTCCAGTGGAAATATCATGCTGGACTTGCAAACTTAAAAGATGACGCGTTCTGTCATCAGCCAATGTTTCCGGTTCAGGTGGATAAAATTTCACCTGGAAACTAAAGTCCCACGGATGTCCTAGAAAGATTTTAAGAGTTTTGGCGCCTTTTGCGATGATCGCAAATTTAATGCGTGATAAAGACAACACATTTTATGTTATACTAGGGATGGGCATGATAAAGAATAATTTTACGTCCATCAAACTAACACTAGATGCTGCCCAATTAGGAATAACACTACTGAACATAATTTAGCACTTGGGGGATCACTTCCAAACAACAAGAATGAAGCAAACTATATATGAAGAAACAAGGCCGAAGAAAAAGAGGATGATCTTCCATGAAAGTTCTTTCGATAGAGAGTCCATTACTACAATACTGCTACTGCAAAATAGGAGGTAATAACAACTTAAGAAAATTGACAAATACAAGACCCTAACTTGCAAATCCTGTTAAAAATGAAATCACTTATTCATTAAAATGTACAACACCTTTCAATTGCTTTGAAATTCGCTTATCATCGTAGATCCACTGCTGAAACAATATCCAGATACATATATGCAGTGATGAACTCATAAAACCCATATGTCATGAACAAGTTATTTAGTACTTTGAAACCAATACATGAATCATCATGCCTACCGCTTTTGGACGAATAAGTGAATGAAAAAAGATGATACCATAACCAACACAGCTACTTGACAGTAAAAGAATTGGAAGAAAATTGAACAGTCAATAAAAGACTAATTCCAGAATCTGATTTTTGTCTGCTTTATCACGTTGATGAAAAATGAATCCGGAAAATAAGCCACACCTACTTCAGATAATTACGAAACTTACATGGTTACCATTGCTATCAATGAAACATAATGCGAAGTAATCCTTTTCAGAAAGACCAAGAAATGCGCAAACTTTATCATACAGCTGACCTCCTTCAGCCTTTTTCTGAAAAAAAGAACTTAGTCCAAGTAAATTTGAAAATACTTCAGAAAATAGGTTATATTCGCTACCTACTTGTCAAATGAAAACATAACCAGCTTTTTTAAAACTTCAAAAATTTCAGAGAATCAATCCAGCATCATATTCCAATCTGATCTCGGTAATTGGAACAAAAATGCAATAAAAAAAGTTGGCATTGTACAATTTGATGATTCATATTACGAATCACAACTAAACGCAAGTAAAGGAAAAAAGAAAAAAATTCAAGGGAAACAACAATGATTCAAATGCAAAAAACGGAATTGACATAACCTAAAAAAAAAACCATTTTTTCAGGAAAACAAGAAAATCACAAAAAGCACAACTGATTTTAGCAAGGACGATAGCATGTGAGTGGCTATAAAATTTTAATTTAGAAAAATATGGAAGGATGGTAATAATGGAGAGAATTCATTTCCAAACATAATCTGTTAATGCTTTTAACTATCTAGATTTTACAATGTTATTTAAAAACTTATCCTGCTTTATGATAGATTTTTGTTTCAAAATGACTTTTTTTTTTAAAAAAAAATGTTAAATCACTAACCGACACATAGAAGATATGCTTCGTAGAATCGAGAAATTCTACTGTTGCTAATTGCTGATCCGGTGTTTGTTCAGCGTTAGCAATTTCATCTTCTGATTCTTTCTTACCCATATTGTTCTGCAAAACACACATAAAGTATTCGGGGTTATTTTCGCATATACGGGAAAACAAATTTCTCATTTTAACAGAAAAAAAAAGCAACAGAATAGATGATATGGAAAGTAACACAGCACACTGGAAAAAAAACCATTCAATCATTTTAAATGACGAGGAATACACACCTTTCACTAAACTCAAAATGAATTTAACAACACTTTTGCGATCAGTGATCATTCTTCAGCGATATTAAGCAAGATAAGCTATTCCCTAATGCATCACTTTTAATGAGCATTCATCTCCTCAAGAGAGTGAAACAAAATAATTTCCAAAAATAGCATGGTAACTAAGAGAAGACATAACTAACTGAAAAGATAAATAGTGTAGTGAAAAGTCGAAAAGACGCCTAAGATGAGTTCTAGTTATTTTCAACAGATGCTACACGCTAGACAACATAAAAACATTTAGGATAAAATTTAATGCAATCTAACTTCTCAACCTTTTCAAGCTTTGGTTTACAGTAAAAGTGGTTCAGCAACAACTGTTCCTGCCATGGAAAGGGAGAATCTGTGTATATACATATATATAGTAAATTTGTTTATTTACTTGATATGTTCAACGACGATTGTCCACTTTCTCAAAACTATAAATCAATTAAAAAAGAAAAAGAGGAAAAGAGAAAGAGACAGAGAGGGAGAGAGAGAGAGAAAAGGAAAACGCAACAAATGAAGTCAAAAATCAAGACAAATATTTAGTTAACAATAGCGATGTATAACAAATAGACACGATCCATTCGTTAATCTTTCTCTTAGCATTCGAAATAAAAATAGTTGATCGACAGACAGTATCATATCAATGAGGATGAGAGAGAGGAAAACAAAATTAACGTTCGCTTCATTCTTTCTCCTGCCCCTACCAGTACATTTTGTAAAAAAAGAGGGAAACATTGAGTGATATGGTTGGTATTTGATGGAACAACAATAAAATTTGATGTCATTTCCAATGACATTGAAATTGGTGTGATGACTTATCAGAATAATACGAATCCAACCAGATGTCCTATCAGACGAATTACAACTACAAGATGGCTGTCGAAAGAGAGGGAGAGAGAGAGAGAGGGGGGGGGGGGGGAGAAAGTGCTATCAAAAACACGGAGGGAGAAAAAGAACGAGAGAGATAGATGACATGAAGCACATGCCTACAATGCCTACCATTTTATCATCACTCAAATTTGAAACTATAAAAGAGAAATACTATTTGATATCATTTTTAATATAAATTAATATGTTTAATCAACAAAAATAAGTTATAACAATTATTTCTTATTTCCAATTAATACTCTGTAATACTTTTTTACATATTTCATTCATCATTTACAAAATAACAAAAATATAATTAGATTGGTTTTTTTATATTAAAAAAAACCATTCCAATATTTCAAAGTCACATAAAAATTAACACTACATGACAATGTCAAAATGCACAAAAATTTTGCAGAAACAAGGAAAACAAAACGAAAAACAAGCAAATAAAAATTAAAACAAACAAATAAACAAATTAGAATGAAAGCAAAACGAACGAACGAAGTAAAAATCAAAACAAAACAAACAATTAACTTATAAGCAATTACTCTCATCCATTCATGCAGCCGCTACTTTCACTCATTTCAATTCTATAAAAATTATACTTTCACTCATTTCAATTCTATAAAAATTATACTTTCACTCATTTCAATTCTATAAAAATTATTTACTACCTTCAATATTTTGCAATGGATGTATACTTAAGGCTAAATCAATCATTTCATTTAGATACTCGCTAATTTAGGAATATTTGCGCACTGAAATGATAGGATTAAATTGTTCTCGCTCCTTCATGCGGATGTCATATCTCTTCATATCAATAACATCATCAGTGTAAGATAAATAGGAAGAGGAAAATGAGTAAGGAGGTAAATAGATGGGAGCAACAAAAGAAAAAAAAAAGAAGGGAATAAAGAGAATTCACTAGTAAAAAAAGAGAGAGAGAGAGAAAGGGAGAGAAAGAAAAGATGAAAAGAGTGATTGTAATAGTGGCAAAGGTATGTTTGGTAGATGTTTTGCACAGAAAATAAGAGAGATGAAAAGTGAACTAAAAAGTGTCCACAACACACCTACCTACCCAAATGCACCCTTTCAACTCAATCAATAACAGTGCAGCACCTGCTACTACTACTACTACTACTACAACTGCTACTACTACAACTGCTACTGCCACCACAACTGCTCTGCATGATCTGGAATGATTTTTATGCAAATAGATACCAGTGAGATAAAAACATTTTCATACATATGCATACATGAATGTACACATAAAGTATGCATGCACACGTCACACGTGATCACACACACACATACATACACACGCATACACACACGCACACACGTATACACGTACACACGCACAGGTCGGAACGGAATGAATGAACGCTATAGCAAAATGTTTGAGCTGAAACCGTTGCATGCAACGATGTTGATAGAATGTTATATGTGATCATTGTGTAAATTGTATTTTGAGTTTTTTAATAAAATTTTTTTAGTAAATTGTTTTGTGAAAATTTAATAGAAATTGTGAAGTCTAAGAAAAAATTTAATAAAATTGCAAAATTGTAAGTGGACAAACGAAGATGATAAGTAGACGTAGTAAAAGTGGAGTGAAATGAATGAAAATTGATAGGATGTGATTGTCTGAAATAATCAAGAAGTGAATTTAAAAAATACTGAAATGAATTGCATTTATTTCCATTACTGTTATATTCGAAGATGTTAGAAGCAGAATAATTGAAGAAGTGTTATTTTCCAATTTTTTTTAAATTTTCTAATATTCATTTGAACGATTAATTAAAATTTTTAACATTCACATTTTAACTGGCTTATTTTGGGAATTGAAATGAAATGAACTGCATGCAATGCATGAGAGCGGGCGGTATTGTACGAAATTTCATTAACAATAAATTTAATTAATTTCAAAAACAAAAATCAGATATAATTGTGGAAGGGAAAAAAAGCGATGTTTGGGAAAATCGTTCCTTTTTTTGCTTACAAAAAAAAACCACAAAAAAAATTGAAAAATGATAGAAGCGAATGTGAATTGAATATTTTGAGAAGATATGGATCGATGTGATGTGTGGTACTGTTTTTTCTTTTCCTTTTTTAATAGCAAAAAAGTAGTGTGAGAGGGAGGGAGAGAGAGAGAGAGGTGAAAGAGATGAAGATGAGAGGGAGGAAGAGGAAAGGAAGAACAAAAAAAAAGCGGAGAAGAAGGAAAATTGGTTTTTAATGAAATATGGAAGAGATGAGAAGGATGATAATTCGCGCATAAATATTTTTGTGTAATTGAGAAATGTTGACAATGTAAAAGAGAGAAAGAGAAAGAGAGAGAGAGAGAGAAAGCATAAGAGAGGGATTTTAACGACCTTCAACAACACTGAATAGGTTATATTCTACAGGTTTAATGAGTGTGTTATGCTCACGTCAAGGATGAATGAATGAATGAATGGTAACAGACACTGACAAGTGCTAGTTGTTCATTTCATATAATTTAATAAAACTTGAAAGTTTCATTAAATTATTATTTCAAAAATAATGAAATGTTGTTATTATGAATCAAATCAAATCAAATCAAATCAAATCAAATCAATCAGTCAAGCAAACAAACAAACAACAAGGATAACTTAATTTCAAATTGCATATTTCAAGTTTATTTTTAAAAAAATTTTCAAGAAAATTTTTTATTCATTAGCAGTTTGATGAATTATGAAATTTTTGTTAATGAATTTCATGAATTCATTTGCGCAGTTCAATTTTATTTTTTTGAAAATATTTTTGTGAAAAACAAAAACCATTTTTCCTTTTTTCCTTTCTTTTTGTTTTTGATAGTTAATTAGAAATTTGATAAATTAAGAAAAAGTTATTGTTTAGTAAATATTTTTGTTACATAAATTGCTATATTGTTATTAATGTTATTACTTGAATTGCTCGTATTGGTAATAAATTAAAAGTGTGATAAAAGAGGTACCGCATCGATGACACGAATTAGTTTGAAAATTTAATTGTAAATGTAAATAATGTGGAAAATGATGACTGTGTGTGTGTGTGTGTGTGTGTGTGTGTGTGTGTGTGTGTGTGTGTGTGTGTGTGTGTGTGTGTGTGTGTGTGTGTGTGTGTGTGTGTGTGTGTGTGTGTGTGTGTGTGTGTGTGCTGGTCGATAGTATCCATAGTGATATGTATCCATTCCTCACTGAATAAACAAATAATCTAAAGGCAGGTAATTTGGGAGGGGAGAGAGGCAAAGAAAAAAGAAAGGTAAACAACGTGAAATAAGAAGTGAAATGATTGCGTGTAAAAAGTAATCGGTGTAAATGACATTTTATTGAGAGGAAGTTTGCTACATTGAAAATATTTTGAAAAAATTACTTCAGCAATATTTACAACACAAGAAGAATGGAAAGCAAAAAGAGAGAGAGAGAGAGAGAGCGAGGCGGAGAGAGAAAGTGTGAGTGAAGAAAGCAAAGAAAATTGAGCGGAAAACTGAAAAAAAAAATTGCCATATGTTTGAAAAAAAAATACGGAGAAGTAGACAAGGAACAGATGTGCCTGAATTTAATGAAATTAAAAAATGAAATGGAAAAAAAAGGCCACGAACGAGACACTTAATCAGCGAATCATTCCTTCATTCATTCGTTCCGTGAGATTTATCGCAAATTTGTTCGATGCGAACGGATAATGGAAAATTGAAAAAGACGTGAATTTCAGTTAAATCGTATTAATGAAGCATGCATGCATGTGCGGTGTATTTTTATGTGGTATACGTGTGTGTGTGTGTGTGTGTGTGTGTGTGTGTGTGTGTGTATGTGTGTGTATGTGTGTGTGTATGTGTGTGTGTGTGTGTGTGTGTGCAAGAAAATGAAATATATGCACAGGTAAAAGTTAGAATTTGAAATTAAGAATAAAACGGTAATAGAAAAAAGCAAGAGGAGGAAAAAAACTAGCAAATAATACATTGAATTGAAATACTGAAAATCACTTTGCTTCCTTTCACAAAATTTTTTTTTTTGTGAATTTCAAGAAATACGAAAAAAAAAGCAATGAAATAATCAATTTTTCTAAAATTAATACCAAAAGTTTTAATACACAAAGTTAGAAAGCACAAGAACCAACCAGTAAACAGCCTCGCTACACCTATGAATACACTACTTTAGAAAATGAATAATTCATTCATTAAAAATTGAAATTGTTTCATATGCAAATTTTCTGACAATTTCGTACTTACACTTCCCAATGCAATTAAATACGTTTTAGCTTCATCTTTTATTTGTTGCAATATTCTATTAGATGCGGCTAAGTCTAAAATAATTTTTTTTTTGATAGGTATTTTTTTAAACACTTCAAAAAGAAAAAATAGGATAAAACGAAAGAGATGCGCTTTCTTCGCTTTTGCTTTTTATTTCAAACAAAGAGAAAATTCTTTTTTTAAAGAGACTAAAAAAAAGTTAAAAAAAATTTTTTTCCACCGATGTTAGAACAATCTGTGGAAGAATTGAAATAGAAGAGATTCCGTGTTGAATTATACGCAAACTATTTAACTTCAAATTAATCTATTATTAACCGCTTTTGCTTTTGTAATTTATTCCCTTCATAAAAACCAAAACAAACTGAATTTCAAAAACTGAATTTCAACTTTTTCGATAGATCAATTAGCAATACAAGTGTATATATTGGTATGTAAACTAGGATGGATGGGAGGGGGAAGAGATGTGGGAGTGAGGAGGGAAATTAGCTCATTAAAATAGGAGAAATTAAATGAAATTCTTCGAATTTCATAGAAACTGTACTCTTTCAAATAACACTCAAAAGTAACATTTTGTTAAATTTGAAAATGCAACTTAACAAATGCTTGAAAAAGTAATAAAATGTTTAAATTTCATCAAATGAGAAACGTTAGTATTATTTATCACTTTAAAAGACAATTCTCTCCTCTTTTCACTACTTTTCTCTCTTTCCTCTTCTGTTTTACTCCCTCTCTCTCTCTCCCTCTTCTCTTTCATCCTTTCCTATCATTTTTAAATTTAATAGAATGAAATTCGTCACCAATTAAATAAATGGGCAACATATTTTTCCTTAGCTATCAGAGGGAGAGAGAGAGAGATAGAGAGACAGAGAGAAAGCGAGGGAGAGAGAAAATGAGAGAGAATCCATTATCCCATCCAATCCTATTCATTTCAATCAAGCGGAATAAAATGACATTGATACTTTCGCTGCAATCCGCAATGAGGGAGAAAATTTCGTTTCTACAGGAAAATTTTCCTCTTTCAACAGGCACCAACGATAACAACGCCAACGACAATACCAACAACAACAATAACAACAACAACAACAACAACAACAACAAAAATAATAATTAATAATTAATAATTAATAATTAATAATTAATAATTAATAATTAATAATTAATAATTAATAATTAACAATTAATAATTAATAATTAATAATTAACAATTAATAATTAATAATTAATAATTAATAATTAATAATTAATAATTAATAATTAATAATCAACCATTAGTAGTAGTAGTAATAATAATAATAATAATAATAATTAATAATAATAATAATAATAATAATAATAATAATAATAATAATAATAATAATAATAATAATAATAATAATAATAATAATAATAATAATAATAATAATAATAATAATAATAATAATAATAATAATAATAATAATAATAATAATAATAATAATAATAATAATAATAATAATAATAATAATAATAATAATAATAATAATAATAATAATAATAATAATAATAATAATAATAATAATAATAATAATAATAATAATAATAATAATAATAATAATAATAATAATAATAATAATAATAATAATAATAATAATAATAATAATAATAATAATAATAATAATAATAATAATAATAATAATAATAATAATAATAATAATAATAATAATAATAATAATAATAATAATAATAATAATAATAATAATAATAATAATAATAATAATAATAATAATAATAATAATAATAATAATAATAATAATAATAATAATAATAATAATAATAATAATAATAATAATAATAATAATAATAATAATAATAATAATAATAATAATAATAATAATAATAATAATAATAATAATAATAATAATAATAATAATAATAATAATTAATAATAATAATAAACGATGTAGGAATAGCAATATAAAGTAAAAATAATACTTTGGGAAAAATTGTAAAGTTAAGAAATTGGAAAAATCACGGTTAAAATAATTATTTCTCATACATCCAATTAATTAATTGTTTATTTAACTACATTCTATGGAATGAAAGTAAATTATTAATTCTAATTATTTAAAAGTTATCGTTCCACTTCTCATTCTCGTCTTTTCGTTTCAGTTCCTTAATTAATTGGACGTTGTAAAAATAGTAAAAATGAAAGAAACTACTTTTTGAAATGCGAAATTTAAGACATTGTGTAGTAAGCTGAGGCATATGCTTGTTTTAATCAATAAAATGAATAAGGAACGTTTAATTATTGGAAAAGGCAAATTAATGTATAGATAGATAAATGGAGAGAAGGAGAAAGGGGGAGGGGCAGAGAGAGAAAGGGAGAGTGAGAGAGAGGCAGGAGAGATTTTCACTCTGATAACATGTGGAAATGAAATGTGCATTTTATCTTCTCGTATATATCTATTTACGCAATTGCTATAATGTGCCTTATATTTTCATTTCAGATTAAATGTCAAATTGGTAAATCATTTCCATTTCTGATGATTTATCAATATCAAGCATTAATTCAAAATAAATAATCTGAAATAAGCGTCGTGTTAACTGGAATAAAATTATAATTCCCTGCAACTCACTCGCCATTTCCTCCAACAAACATCATATGAATGCTTAAAATGCAATGCAATTTTAAATTATTTCCACTCGTAAAGTTTGAATAGCAAAAATTATAATTTCAAATAAATTTCCGACAAAAATTATCGTATTAGGAAAATTAGAAAATTAGGACAGCAGCTCAACAGCTAACGAAAAATGAATAAAAATTGCCTCATTTCTTCGGACAGATGAAACGGAAAGAAAATAGAAGCGTAAATGAAAATTTTAAAAATTTAAAAATTCGAATATCAAAAAAACGAAGTGAAAATATTATTAAATTCAGTGGATAATTAGTATCGGCAAATTTTGGTCAAATTATTTTCTTGCAAATTATTAATCATCAGCGGTAATAGATTGGCTTGAAATTATACGGAGCTTTTTAAGCTTCGTTAAATTTTTAAATTTCTAATTTTGATAGAAGATTTTGTCAAATGATGATAGTAATGATGATTTTAATAGAAACTAGAAATTAAGAGATTTCTGGCAATTTCCCATTTGTTGCTGCCATTTACATTTAAACGATTCGTTCCTTTGCTGTAAATTATTTTAATCTGTTAGGACGAAATTGAACTTCGTGAGATTTTGGCAGTAAAATATTTGAAGTAAAATAGCATTGTTGAAAATGCGCTTTCTTTTGCTATGTTTTCAATTTTTCACGTTTTTTTTATCGGCGAGTGCAAAAGAAAAAGGAACACTGTCTAAATAATTTACTACTTAAATAATCATACTGGTATTAAGTAAACTAATTACATGTAAATTAATTACTAAAGTTGACTAATTGTTAATTGCATCTGTGTCCCTCTCTTGTCACTCGTATTCAATCATTGATTAGCTGTTACTGTCAAAGTATTGGTTTTAAAATTGATCAGGAATTCACAGTTGAATATATAATTGACAAAAAGCAAAGTTACTTAACTTATCGTGGTGTCAAAGCAAAAATAACTTTTGTTTTGAAAATTAAAATTAAAAAGGAAATTTTTTTTTTGTTTTGCAATAACAATCGACTCCTTCCTCCTCAAAAATGTAATTGAGAATAATTATGAGAAATTATAAAAAAATATTTTTTCAAAAATAGCACATTGAAAAAAATTTTCTTTTTATTTAATCACTGAATTCTGCTTGTGAAATTTTTTTTCAAAAAAAAATTCTTTGATTATTTGCTATTTTTTTCCATAATCGCTATCTCAAGTTTATAATGACCGTGTAAGGTAACAATTTCATTTCTTTTTCCATTCATAAATGAAAAGTTTTGAAATTAAGTTTTGAATTTTTAGAATTGGCACATTTGTTTTGAGAGAATTAAATTAGACTTCTTTTTTTCTACTTTCACTTTAATAATGGGCTACACTAATGTGCAGCGAGAAATATGGCAAATTTTTAAAATAATAATATTTCCTTCAATTTTACAGTGTAAAAATACCAACAAAAATAAAAGAAAAAACTTTAAAAATTTTGAGAGGAAAAAAGCAGACGAAATGTTTAATTTCATTTACAGTATTATTTGCATAAAAACTGTTTTTAAAGTTAAAATGTTAACCTAAAATGATTGATGGAAAACTTGCATTTGCGAAAATGATCGCTTTCCAATTTTTTGCAATAAACCAATTTTTTGCAATAAAACTGAAAGAGAGTGATAGGAAGAGGGAGAGAGAAAAGGAGACGGAGACAGAGAGAGAGGGAGAGAAAACTTATTGCAATATTTTAAAATGCAAATTATTGTCGAAGAAACAAGCATCCTGTCAGCAGCATTTCAGTGCATTCATTAATTTCCACCCCTAATTGAAATAAAATTCCGGTATTCGATATACGGTGTAAGGAAAGTGTAAGTAATAGGTAAGTGAAAGCAAAACGAAAATTCTTTCCTTCCTTCGTTTCTTATTTCATTTTTTTTTCTGCTTAAATTTTTGGAAAAGGAAACATTTAGAAGGAAAAATTGAAATGATATTGATGAGTGAATGTGATAATTCAGAGTTAATAAAATTATTTTTTTCGCTCTCCACAAAATAGCAGTGACAAATTAATTTTGAAGTGAAAACTTGAAAAAATTCAAAATTATAATTTCGAATATCAATACAATAAGATACAAGCGCATAAATTATATTATATATGAATATTATAAATTAAATTATATTATATATGAATATTACAAATTATCTTTTATATATATATATATATATTTTATAATTATAAAAATTTACAAATAAATTTTGCAAATATTAAATAAATTAAACATATAAAAGTAGTGCACTAATTCCCGAAAAATATTATAAATTAGGCAAAAAAAATTTTAAAACAACGTAAAATTACAAATTTCGCACTCAAAATAATCCTCTAACTTACACGGTGGTAAATTTTCCTCGCCATTGGAACATGCAACACAATTGAGGCTTCAATTAACAATGAAAAAAATGAAAAAAATTTGAAATGCGGAGAAAAAGCGAAAAACAAAAGAACGGCTCACCTAAAATATGGTGTATTTTTGTTCAAATTCTTTTGGTATTGTTTTCTTTGCAAAAGAAAATTGTTGATCAGTCGTTTTAATTCGTAGAAATCGTTACAGAGCAAAACAATAGGATTAAAATTCGAAATGAAATTATCAAATTGATCGGTTTACTGCTTAGGTCGTTCGTTTGAATAGTAGTAATAAAATTAGCTAAAAAAAGCAAGAAAAAGTAATGGCATAAATGTGGGTTGCAATTAAAATTGAAAATTTAACACGAATATCACTTTATCGATTTGCAGATCGATTAAAAATTTGAAAAATTTTAAAAATCAATTCACTGTAATAGATGCAGTTGTTATTAAAAGAAAACAAATTTCTTATTGCCGAACATAATACTTTACTTAAAATTCCATAATTTTCATAAAATATCTGATTGATATCTTCTCTTGTTTTCGAAGAATAATAAAAGAGGATGGTGTAATTCATTTAATTTAGCTATTTTTTCAAAATAAATAGTGAAAATAGGCACGATATGCTACGATGATAGCTTAAGAACAGTGCACGAAAAATGGGAATTTGCTAGGAAATAGTTATTCCTGAACGAACAAGCATTCAATTTCACCATTAAAATGGAAGATAACTAATAGCAACTAATAGCAATAATTATGACAGCAGTAATAACAGTAATAGTAATAGTAATAAGAAGAGCGGTAGTAGTAATTAACAGTACTGATCATAATTAATAATTTTAATAATAAAACAAAGAAACTACAATTGATTAATTTGCCCTCTTTTATGACGTCTAATTTTTCGCCTTTTTGATCATTAATAATTTGTTTGTTAATAAATAAATCCATCGGTTGATTTTTCTCTCAAAATTCATTGCATTCTACAACAATGATATGATTTCTTTTTTTACTTTAAAATTGTTGCATAAAAATTAAATTATTACATGAAAATATTTGCATTAAATCGAACTCTAATTTGCAATAGGAAACATTATTGAATAAGTGAGGAAATTTTTACAAAAAAAAAATATTAATTCAAAGAAGGAAAGAAGAAAGAAATGCAAAAATTGAAGTGCTCTCCAATTTAAATGGTTGCTGTTACTGAAATATCTGAAGTAATTTCAGATATTTTTAATTTTTCAATTGCTTTCTTTTTCAAAAAAAAAAGGAAAGAAATTTCATTTCTTTGTAAATGCAAAGGAAACAAAAGGAAGAAAGGATATATTTAATGAAATTTTTTTTTTTTTGAAAAGACACAAACGTTTATTTATGTAAGTAGCGCAACAACTCAATTAGTAGTGGTAAATTCAATTTGCAGCGACAAATAGCATCGATTACACTTCTCCATTTTCACCCTTTCTTTCTCTCTTTTTCTCTCTCTCTCTCCCTTGCATTCTTTTTCGTCTCAGTTGCAGTAATTTTGGGGTAATTTTTCAAAATTCTAAAATTCTATTCCTTCTCAAACATTGCAATAGTTCGTTTTTGAAAGAAAGTGTGTAATTTTAAACTTTGTAATTGGTATACAAATTCAGGTTTTAAAAATTTGCCAATAAAATGCCCTATTAGATATAAACAATTGAAATAATAGGTTGCAAAATTATCGCCTAATTAATTGACGTATATTTCATGATGCATGATTGTGTTTAATTATTAAATTGACAAATAATGAATTAATTTACGTTTTATAAGAATTATTTCGTCAAATTCATTACGTGTATTTCGCAGTGCTAAATTACATTGCTGCTGAAATTCATACATTCATTTGTAAGTAATCAAATTCGATAGTAAATCCAATAAATCACATATTAAATTCAGTAATTAAATACGAAATGCAATAAATTGTACATCAAGTTGAAGAACAACTTAGACATTAAATTCAATCCAACAAATTTAACTACCAAATTCAATAAAATATTTTTTCCACAACTTTTTGTAATTTCATCAAATTAGACATTAAATTTGATCTTATCAAATTTCACTTTTTAATGCAAAGAAAAAAAGAGCTGCGAGACAGAGTGTTTGAGTGATCGAATGTGAAATGCCTGTCAATTAAGTTGTCGCCTCTCTCACTTCCGGTTTTTCCACGGTATGAATGTGTTTTAGAAGGTAATTTTTCAAGTAAATATTTTAGATGCGAAATGACACTTGCAGAATGTGCGTAGCACACACCACTCATCACAATCATTCCATTCATTGCGCTGAAAATTATGAAAAGTTTTACTGCAATAATAAATTTGAGATGCAAATTGCATGAGTGGAATAATTAGCATCGTATTGTATTTGTGATGAGAAAATACTAAAATTTCAGCAAACAGGTTATTATGCAAATAATTTACCTTACCTATAAAACGTAATGGTGTAAAGGTAAATATGATGAGTGCATCATTCATGCAAATTTCAATCACAATTAAATTTTAACTGAATGTATCGTTCAACGATAATGAGGACTGTTGAAATTATTACATGCAAAAAGTGTACCATTACGAAAAATGCTAAAAAGTCAAATAATAAAGAGGAGCTGAAATGTAAATGTATCAAAAAAGTAGAACAAAAAATTCTACTCCTTAAAAAAAATCATTTAAACTAAAATGTAAAAAATAAACTTTAAGTTTAATAGTTTAAATTTACTTAAAAGCAGCAACAATAATCATAATAATAACAACAATAACAATAGTAATAATGCAATTATGTTAAATAGAACTAAGATAAAAGAGGAAAAATTCCAAAAAATCGAAGTAAGATGAGAGAAATTCTTTTTTTTTCCATTAATACAATTTTTGGATTATAGCAGTTAAATGAAAATTTTTGGAAGAAATAAAAATTACTGCAACAGCACAGATCTTACAACGAATAGCTAACTTAACTTCACCAAATACTACACTCTTTTGCATATGGAATAAACAATGCTCACTTACTTCAACAAATAAACATTTGAGATGTAAACATGAAGATTAGTGATAGTCAAATGTTTACCGGAAAAATTGTAGCAAACATACTGCAACCAAACATTTGCAAACATTTCACCGACAGTGAAAATTCATTGATTTAATATGGCAAACAAAAAAAGAAACATTTGAAGAAAATTAAAATCAGACATTTAAATGAAAATTTTATCAACTAATTCACAAAAATACATAATGCTTTTTTAATACAGTAATACATAATAACAATAACAATAACAGTAATACATAACAGTAATACGTAATCTAATGCTTTTAACACTAAACACTTAACTTTTCTGTTAAATGATTGCTGTTGGAATCTATCTGATCGAAATTATCTTGTCAAAATACAGAAAAAATTATAATTAATCAATTAATTGATTAAGTTAGCTAACATTTAACTATTTATTTAACTAACGCACTTCGATACAATCCATCATATCTATTAAAAATTAGACAATTTTGAAGAGAAAAATGATTAATTAAATTAGGAATGGTGTTTAGATTTGTAAATTCTGAAAAATTTGCATTGTTATAATCAAAAATTGGAAAAAGCCAAATATTTGCTATCGAAATTTGATGTTAAGTTTTTGTGCAATTCCATGCAAAATGCTAATTATGCTAATGCCTTAAGGATTGAATTTGTTGCATTAAAAAATTATGTTGCATCAAAAAACTATGCAACGCTACCAATTACTGGTTTATCTATTCGTTCATTAACTACTGTAAGTTGCTTGCCATACTTTGTGAAACAATCAAATTCATGCCATTTACACCGTTAACAGTTTCATGAGCTAACGAAATTAATAAAAAAAAAAGTGTTAGCCAGTGAAACAAATAATTTCCTCTGCTAACATTTTCCGCTTTTATCCTCTAGCGCTCTTTTGCAAATTTCATTAAATTAGACATCAAATTTGATCTCACTAAATTTCACTTTTAATGCAAAAAAAAGAGCTCAGATTTTTCTCACTTATATTGTAAAATTATAAATGTAGTTATTTTGTAGAATTATAAAATTCGAAATTTTGTCATAATTTTGTGAGTGCCAAAAATTTCCTATCATAAGCTCTCTCTTCTTTTTTTTAAATTTCTTAAGAAGATAATAAAATTTGCGGTATATTTTTTAAACCAATTGCATTTACATTGAAAATTAAAAGATAAAATGGATGGAAATAATAAATTGCAAATTATCATGCAATCTAAAATGTTGCAATTTTTGCAAATGCGCTTTCCTCCACGGATGTACAAATAGCTTTTAAAGTGAATAACTTAATATTTCAAGCTGAAAACATTGCATAATTTCGTACTCTCATCAGCAAAGTTGTTTGAAACAAGTAAAAATTGAAAAATAAAATGAAAAATTATGAATTCATGCAAAACAATGATACTTCTTTAGCATGCAAATCTTTTTTTTGTTTAGCACAAAATACTTCATTAACTAATTAGAAGTATTGAAATTTCCATTGAAAAAATTAGTAACAGTAGGCAGTTGAAAGGTTGTCATTTATTGTTGCATAAAGCCGACTGCCTACCAATTACAAATTTACTGGAAAATTGTTAGCACCGATGGATTCAGAAATTAATTGCAAATAATTTTAAATCTTTTTTAATTGAAAAAAAAATTTCTCAATGATTTTATCATCTTCATTTTAATAATCAGTGGTTAGTAGTACCATTTTACATTTTACAATTTAATCACTTATTACCAAATCAGTTCCATTCATTCACTGTCATCAGGCGGCAATCGTTCCACACGATACTTCGGTGAGAGATGGTACGCAAAAATACCACGTAACCAATGTTGAAGTTGACGTAAACGTCGCGAATCTTGCTAAAATTATAAGTTAGTAAGAATTTAAGTAAAAAATTTTAATTGCCCTTTGAAGCATCGAAAGAGTTTTAATTAGCATCGTCGTCAAATTGACAATGCAATCGATGTGTATCACTCATACATGACAATTCTGTTCATTTCAAAAAAAAAAATTTTAATTAATACTCACGTGGGAGCGTTGAATTTGCTGGCCATTTAGCTGCAAATTTAATTTAATTTTTTTGAAATTATTATTAATTATTACAATTTTTTGTTCTTTTTCCTTACGTATGATACGATATATCCTAATTTTAAACGAATGAGGAAAATGTGAAGGTTAAATTGTTAGAGTTAATGTAACACGTTACCCTGCTATCTCTTCCTAAATCATATCCAGGTCGTACGATACCATTGATATAAGCTTGTGAGTTACAATCGTATTCCTTTTCCCTGCTAGGTCCAGCATCCTCAAGGAAATTAAAAAAGCATTTTTTTTTTCCTATAATTTAAATCGATAATTTTTAACCCTTTTCTCCACATCTTATTCGTGCCAATCTTTTCAACTGTTCTTGCATTTTTAATGATTTCAAAAATTAATGAGCTGTTTTAAATTAGTAGCAAAAATAGATGAACGTACTGCTTCAGTCATTTCCTCATGCCAATCAGACGTTGGTGGCTTAATGAGCTGAAGAAATTCAAAAAGTGTCAAACAACAATTGTTAGTGAGTGTTGAAGTATAATTTGCATATGGAAAATTGCAATTAAATAATATCTCAAAAAACATTGTGAAAATGCAAAAATTATCGTCTGTGAGAGTTACAGTTACACAGGTTATCTAGAATTCATACAGTAGCATTTTTTCCTTTTTTTTTTAAAAATCAAAATCTAAATTTCCAACACTTTAAACAACAATTAGCCTCAACAGCAGCGCTCCTTACTCACCGGATGTTCGGAAATGAATGGAAATGATGCGACCAGTTGATCGATTCCATAAAAGTAGAAATCATCACAGAGTGGAAATAATTCAACGTACATATATTGCTCGAGTCGTGGATCTAGCAAGAAGCAATGGTCAAGCTTGCGCGGATACATCATTTCTGCAATAGCAAATTTTTTTATGAAAAGCTAAAATTTAATTCACACTGGTAATGTGCGAAAAAAAATGAGCCAATTCGTCGTACGTCGTAAAACTGGCAGCATTAATTTACTCACAAAGGAAAAAAAAACAAATATTTGAAAAAATGAGGGCGAAAATATTTTCCTTGCACCACATTTAATTTAAATTTTAATATTCCAGATTTATATATGATTAATTAGTGAAAACCAGCGGACGTACTGTCGAGTACCGTAATATAACCGTTACTATTCCGTGAAAGTGCTTACCGTCTTAATATTCGTTGCCGCTGTAATATTAGCCAAAAGAAAAGTAAATTTAGTTTGTAGTAATTATATTCAATTTTGTATTAGATGATAAATGATTAAGGGTATTACTGTATTAGACATATTACTGTATTAGATGTACGTACCTTCAGCAAATGTTTTCAATAATGTGTGTGATACGGTAACATTTTCTGGATCTTTTCCACTATCAATCCAATCACATGCAGCACATCCTCTTGGCAAATCAAATTGAAAATCGCGCGGAACTGATCGTAGTACACTATCACAGTCATTGATAAAAGTATTTGCTGATTTTTCGAAAGAATGTTTACTTTTTAAATTCCAAATATGCTCCTTGTCAATTCTGTGCACTTGAAATTGTCCATTTTGATAGATTCGAATTATAAATCCTTTTTTTTAAAAAAAAAGAAAGGTTACAATTTAAATCATTTCAATTAATTATTTTATCATTTAAACGTTAGTATCCTTTATTTATCCATCATTTTCACTTATAGAATTCATTTTGAAAATGTTAAATTATATTTAATTTCAAAAAGTTACATCAGCTTCACTCAACAAATTTATTCTCTCCAAAGTAAGGTGGCAACGGCACCTGCGCGTTGAAATTAATTAAAAGGATGGAAATGCATCAATTAAAGCAAAAATGATGCAACTAATTGAAAACGATGAAAGTGCTTTGAAGGCTAAGATAATTTAAGATCGAAACATAAAATATGCAAACAATTTTAAAATTCGAAAAAAACAATCTAGCGAGCATTTTGATTATCTGCGCCTACCTGAATTTAAAATATCGAAACTAAAATGTCTTTAATAATTCAAAAAGAAATGAAATTTAGAAATTTTTTCCAAAATTCTCGTTTTTTTTTTCAATGCTTACTATCGTAATTTCGATGCCTCGCACTGCGACCTGAAACGATGCTAACGCAATCACTCGCATCGAAATCAAAATATGCGTGATTTGAATTGCGACGGCCGCAACCGCGAATTAACTGTTTGCAATCGAACACTTCAAGTACTTCACGCAATCCTGCTAAACTAAATCGAAATCCAATTGGATAGACATTTGACGGAGCAAACAGTCTGAAAAACATTTAAATTCAACAATACATCATCAATCACAAATTTTCATAATCTCAAACAAGGAAGCATCAAAAATAATCGCTAATAATTCATTATAAATGCTGCAATTTTCTACGAAATTTTAATTCCTCTTCAGCACAATTTTTTCAGCTTGCAATCAATTCATTTAGTCCAAAAAAAATTATTTAAAAAATAAAACGGATTAATTAATTTCTTTAATTGCAATGGTTTTTTTGAAGAAAAAAAAATTTTATGAATATTTTTTTGAAAGTTTTCTGAGAAAAAACTGAACTACTTTCCTGTTATTTTAGCAGCCCTCACTTTCCACTTCTAATTATTCATAAAATTTTTTCAACCACTTCTAATTGGTTATGCATCTTCTAACTGCTACTGTTTTTTAATTTATAGGCTCTAAAATTACCTTTAATTAGATTAGACAAAAAGCTTTGCAAACCGTACGCAGGTAAATTCCTATCCGGTATTCCGTACAGAATATCAGTTAGGGTGGCTCGTTCACGTGCGGTCATTCGTTTCACTTCAATTGGTTTTACAAATTCTTGAAGAAATGAATCGTCGCTCATGAATGGTGAAATACCGGCATGAAGACATAGAAATTCTGCAATTAACAGTTACCATTAAAATTTAAATTAGAATTATATTAAATTTAACTGAGCAATTGATCTTCTTCATATAAATGATACAATTCGATTTGCTTGTTTTTCCCTCGAAAATTTCTAAATTTCATTAACGTAAAATTTTGCTGCAAATTTTTTTTAAATTAGATTTTATGCTATGAAGGATTTTTTCCTGCAAATGTTCATCATTCGACAAAATTAGTTGGCTGAAATAATTTTTGGCTGAATTAGCAAATTTTAATTCAAATTTTACTTTCCCATTCTATCTCCTAGCATCGAATGCTGATTGATGTAAATCATTGGAATAAAAATATGACTAATAATAATTCATTTCCATGCAAAGTTTCTAGGTAAAATTTTCTGATAAAAAAAAACTAAAATTTTGGATTGTGCAAAGTGTGATAAGTGAATTATCATTTGTTGATAATATGATAAGAATGTTAGTTCACAATTAACATACTACCAAACACCCCAAGGATAGGTAAATATTCAAAGAGTACGAAAAAACTACGAAGCAATCGTTCATCATCAATCTGCAAATTAGTAATTTTTTCTATAAACAAAATTTTTGTAAAATTTTTCAAACAAAAATACGAAAAAATAAAAATTTAAATTTAGTACTATTTGAGAAATTATTACAAAAAGATGGAGAGAAATTCATTCAAAAACTGCGAAATTGTTGTGTAGTGAAGGGTGAAAAAAGTTTTTATCCAATTTTTAAAATTAGTGCAATAAATTAATGAATTATAATTGCTTCGTGAAAAATTTTTTGCACCTCATTTTCTTTTAATATAATTAATTTAATTAAAAGTAACATTTTTGAAATAAATTTTATAAAGAAATGAGCAGGTGAAAAAATAATTCAAAAGCAACTACAGGAACATTTGCAAAATAAATTCATGCAACGCCTAAACAATTTTTTTTGGCATGCAATTTAATCGTTAAATTTTTGAAGTGAAATTTCATCAAACCGCTTTATCGAAACCGATTGCTTTGCACATTTCATATGTTTCATGGTGACCACGTAAAAGACAGATATGACGTGGATGGCGTAATTTTAGACTTAGCAACAGCAGCAACGCGTCAATTCGTGACGGTTTAAAACAATCCAAGTAATCACCTGTTAAGTGGAATTTTTTCATTTATCACAGCAGCTACAGACGTTTAATGCATATTTTGCACACGTACTTTTCAGTTTACACGTATTTATTTTTACGTACCTACGTAGCTGTAGGTTCGTATTTTGCACCTATAAATGCTATTACAATCAATTGTCGTACTTGTAATATATTAAATTGAAACTTTCATCTCGACGAATGCAACAAATTCACTTCCACATGCCTCACTTGATTGCACACTTTTAATTTAAATTTGCAAATTTACAAACTGTAATTACTGGCAAAGTGGGACTGGAAAGTAATACCCGAGAGGAATTGGTGGAAAAACAAAGAGAACTTGAAAAGAATGACCAAACAATCAGACTGTAAGTATTAGGAATAAATCACAAACAAACCATCCACTTGCACTGCTTAATTACAGACTAACAATTAATTAGGAAGAAGCTTACCGAGGAATATGTAGTATGCTTTCGGTGGCATTTCATTTTTCAATAGCGTAACTAAATTAATTAGATCACCATCTATGCTACCAACAACAAATACCATCCTTTGCTCCAATAAGTCATCCGACACCGCAAGAAACATTTCATCACTTCGATTGATCAGATCGATCGCTTCATGTATCAACTAAAAATAGTTGGAATTTGAAAGTGAAAATTGTCATATGCAAAGGGTGAAGGGTGCTTTTAGCCTTGGAACATTTCCAGTTAAATTTTAATTCCTTCTATTTTTAACTTAAATTTTAATTAATTTTTTTTCGTTTAATTCAATATGTTACTTCAAACTAACATTTATCTCCAACACGTCCATTCAATTACAACACAAAGGACAATGAAAAAAAAAAGGAACTTCGAGCTTATGCTCGATTCGCTTAAATTGATGACGAGCATCATCATCTCATTGCAAATTTAAACATTTTTGAATTCCATTTCACGCCCTTTAATTTACATATTTCATATCGTACCGAAATCATAATTTCACGATTCATCCATACTAGTGCCAAAATACCATCACGGAACGATTTTTGCAAAATTGACACAATTACAGAATTTAAAATTCCATAATTTAATTGTTTGCAAGGTGCCCGAGCAGATGCATCTGTCATTTCGTCGTTGTATTTCCTTGTAAACCTTAAAGCAATGCTATTAAAATTGCACAAAATTTTAGCTTTATTTTAACAAACAATAACTCGCTGTGAACTTATCCCAATTGATAATACAAAATAATATCTAAATTTTTTTTTTGAAAATTTTTTTTGTCAACATTTATTATTGTTTTTCAAAATTTATAAGTACTGTTAATTATCACTGTTATTGTTTCATCGTCTATTATTCTTTATTATAACTGTTTCCTTCTTGAACATCTAATCTATCAGTTGGTGAACAAAGAAATGTTTCTTTTTTATTTTTTTCAAATTATATTCACTACGTTGCTTTTCCATTTTCTTCCTCTAATTATTCATTTTTAATTTAATAAATGTCACCAGTCAGTGGGTGGAATGAATGAGCAATGTGAGTGAGGAAATTTTTTCAAAAATTTTTATACCCATTACTTTCTCGTATTGGAAAAGACAAAAATGAAAATAGTATGAGCTAAAAGTTGCATTTGAATAAGGATGTGAAACGAGGAGGAAAACTTTCACTGTATTTGATTAAAGTTCGACTGTAATTAAAAGCAAATAAGTAAATTAATGATAAAATGTGGAAATAATTGAAGATAAATGTAACAATTAGAAAGTTATCTTAATTACTATTAATTATCGTTAATTACCTTGTTTGTTGTTGAATGTAAAAATGGTTTTTTTTTGAGCAAAGCTAACGAATGACGCTAAGCACCTCAAAAACATTTAGGATAACTATTCTATTTCATTTTGGATTTCGTAAAACGGTTTCTTACCACCTTTTTTTTGCACCATCCGATGCAATTTTTGTAAAATACGCTATTTTTAAAAAATTTAAATTTACTCTTTTCATTTAAATGTTAAGAAAAGTGTTCGCATTTACTATATATGTGACAATTTCTTGTATGAAATAATTTTAATTTCAATCGTGTGCTTCTTGACCGCATAACTTTAAAGTAGTTTAATTTAACTAGTGTAATTTAAATAGCTTTTGAACACAGCACATGCTAGATTTGATTGACATGAATAATACGAATCAGAGGAGCAATTTAAAACATTTAAATGGTCGATTCAATGATCGCTGTCACTCATAAAATTTAAATGGCTTGAAGGATCGCTGTCACATATTCCATTTCATCCAAAGATTTCGCGCGAATTTTGTTAAATTTCTAAGAGAGAAAATTATGCTAAAATATTTTTCAATCATTGCGCATAAATTTCAACTTCAAACTTTTTTCTTTTTTTTTCACGGATTTCTCTCAGTTTCTTGCTTCCATTAATTTAGCATTATTTTTCTTGCGTATTTAATCAACTAGAATGATAAGTGATGACTAAATTAATTAGTCCAATAATGAAGATAACAACAATACTATTAATAATAGTAATAGCAATGGCATGTATGATAAATGATATCATACTAATTAACAATACACTACGTAATTAATTTTTTAAAAAATTAAAATTAAAATTTTATTTTGAAAAAAACCCAATATTGTTAGCGTGAAATAAATGCAACAAACACAAGTTTTTCAATGCATTTTTTTTCAAATTAACTCAGAAAAGAGCAATAGAAACAGGGAAGAATATTCTAAATGAATTTGAATTTAGCTAAAATTATTGATGAGCAACTTATAACAGTGATGAATGGTCATTTGTAGCAATCAATAATAGTAATTGATATCATTTAAGTAATCATATTCTGTTGAATCATACTCAAAAATAATTACCAATTAATGTTTCAACATCAACTTTCGGCAAATCAATAGCATAATGTAGGAGGTGATTGTTTGAAATTAAATAAATATCAATTTTAAATGGTGTACAAATCATCGCAATCTGCTGATCGATGATCGCATCAATCGAATCAACCGTGTAGATATTGCTATCTGTGAACTCATTCACTGATGTATAAATTACCTATAAGGGTGTAGTGAATTTCATTCAAATTCAACAACAAATGTAAATTTCTGTAAATTTCTTTTTTAAAAAGATACATTATTTTCTTTTTGCATGTGTGTTTAAATGAAATTTAAGTAAATGCTATTTTTCCTCAATTAATTTTTTGTGTTTTTGCTAGCATAAATAATTATGCAAAGGAAAAAAGATAACAATGTAAATTTGCCACAACTAATATTTCTACGAGGAAAAATGAACCGTTAAAATTCGATAATCTGCTTGTTTGCTCTCAATGCTTCCCTGTTAGCATTTGCTTGTTCATATTTTTTCCAAACAAAAAAAACAAAAATTTTTTTCTTTGTTTCATTCAAATTGTTCGAAATTTTCAATTCGAACAAATTTCACCATTAATTTTTTTGGTTTTAAAACAATGAAAGCAAAAAAAAAAATGAAAAAAAAACTGCTAGTAATCCACGAACTTGTAGCTGCCAGTTGGTGTTTGTTTTGTAAGCATTGCGAAGTTGAATGACCGCTTGATAGATTGGATTGGCGCAAAATTTGACGTATGAAAATTTTTCCAATTTAAGCAATCTGTTATGTTGTTTTTCGTTCTTTTTCAAAAATAAAGCACAAAATTTTAAAAAAAAACGTAAAAATTGAAAATATATAGCTAAAATGGCATTTAAAAAAAGTTATCGAATTATAGCAATTATCTTCATAAAGTTATATTTTTTGTTAAATATTTAATTTGCATATTTGGTTGTTCAATGAAAAAGAAATGACAATTTCGATGATGAAAAGCCTGAGCTTTTTGGGCTTAAGGATTATATGCTTAATGGATGAGCTTACCTTGTTTCGTAGCACTCTTGCAGGAGAAATCGATGCTTGGAATCACGAAGATATTCGCAAATGTAAAATTTACAGTTGTCTTGAGCTAAAAAAAAAAACGCTCTGTGCGAAGTGATTATGCAAATTTTTTCTCAAAAAAAAATTTTTCACTTTCAATTATTGCAATTAATAGTTTAATTGGTAAATGTTTGCATTGTTTAGACGATAATTCTTTGAATTCGCAATCAGTTGCTTGGATGTTAAATTATAATTTAAAAAAATTTCAATCTAAAACCATTGATTGCTTAGATAATAATTTTCTTTTCTTTTGGATTTAGACTTATAACAGTGTGTCAAAATAGCTTCCGTAATTCTCTTGAAAATGAAAATTAAAAGCTGCATTTAAATTTAAACACATTTCTCGTTAGCACAACGAAATTGCAATGTTGAAGTTTATTTCGCCAATTTTTTGTTTTTTTTTTCTGCTAAACCTCTTTCTTTTTACAACCTAAAAACAGTTCAAGTAGATGTATGACTTAGGATTTCTGCTAAATACTGAACAAAACGATTGTATTTTAATTTTTCAAAATTTTCAATCACATTTTAGCCATCCTGAAATAAGGAGTAATAAAGTAAAAGATATGACAGATGCTAGGATCAACCAAGTTCTGTGAATTCTTCAGCATTATCCATTCCAAAAAATGATGCTATAGGTGTTAAATTTGAATAATCCTCATTATCCAAAACAGGCATTAGACTGAAATGAAATGAGCAAGTAGAAAATGATATTTAGCATTTTATTTTAATTTTTGTTTCGTTTCAAAAATTGTAATCTTTAATTTTAAAATACACAAAAAACCTTTTAACTAGAAAAATAGAAACAAATAAAGCAAAAATTTACTTTCCATGTTTAGCATCAAAAATGCTATATTTACCGGTCACATTTTGAAGTAACAAAACTGTTTGATCATTTGATAGTGTCTGCCACGTACGAGTCATTTGCATATTCTTTTCATAGAAATGATGGACAAAATTTGCATATCCTAAAATTTCATTCCGTCGATCACTCAAACTTCGCATAATCTACCAGTTGAATGTTGATTAAAATTGCAGCTATCATTTTAACTACTTCAATTATCAATTACATTTCTTGATATTGCACTTATTGTAATTCTAAAATTTCATCGTATCTCTCGAAAAACAATTTATTATAGAAATAGCAAGTAACTAGGAAATGTATGTAAACTTGAAAAGAGTTAATTTTAAACTTTAAATTAGAAGTTAACAATTTGATGCAATTTGTGCTTTTTTATGCATATATATTTTATGCACACCAAAAGACTGTAATTGTATTTAAACTAACTTTAATTATGCTAAAATAAATTGTACATGCGTTTTAATGCGCTCAAAAATTAAGTTTATTATTTAACCTAATCATGCGTTTTTAAAAAAAAAAAACATGCGCATTAAAATTAAATTTAACACTTCTGAATGATATATATGTGGATTGATTAAAATAGAATAATAAGCAGTAGTAAAATAGTATAATAAAATAGTAATAATAAAATGGAATAATAAATTAAATAATAATGAAATACTGAAATACTTACGTTGACGAAAACAGTGAGTACCTCTATCAGCGGAAGTATTATCATCAGACGTGATAATAGCACAACAGTAAACGGCTGACGAAAGTTGCTGGCAATTTCTCATGCTATCGCTAACTTTAACATTTTTTGAGCTAAAAAAGGAAAAGCTAGTGAGAAGGAAACGTAAACTGACACGTACCTTACGCATATACGTATATGACACGTAACGTAAGACCCTTACAAACAGCGGATAGAATTCCTGTTAGGTACGATTCTTAAATTTTCCACGTCATTAATTCTAAACATTTACAAAAATAATTTAAAATGTTTAACTTAAGTATTACTAGCCAAATAATAAATTTATTTATCACTTTAAAGTATTAACTCAAACGTATAATAAAAAAAAGGAAACAAAACAATTTCAATAATTTCAATGTTTTACAAAAAAAAAAGAAACTCGCAACAGCACGGCTTATCAGTTCATTTAATTTTGAAATTATTTAATTGTGAAGTTATTTGATTGCTTTCAGAAGATAATTTTTTTCTTTTTTTTTTCAATAACTTTCTCGTAAATTTTTGTTTTTGCCTACAACTTAATTCATTTGGTGAAAAAATTTTCCTCAGACACTTTCTTTCAATTTATTGGCTTAAATTGAAAATTTACATAAAGCTATTTTGATAATCGTCAAGTGATAATTGCTCAACAAGCAATTCGTTGGTGTCATTCCTGAACGACGATAGAATAAGTAAATTATTGCCCACATCAATGCTAATCGATGGCCTGGAAAAAAAACTCATTACATTTCAAATTACGATCAATTAGGTGAAATTAAAATAGCGAAAAATATAGGCATAAGAATTTAGAAATTTTACAAAAAAAAAAAAGAATTTACAGATAATTTAGAAAATTTAGCAAAAAAAATTACAAATTTTGGTTTTCTTTTTTTGCTGTTAAAATTTGATAATTTTAAAAATGAAAATGTAAAAAAAATCGACAAAATTTTCTGTATTATTGATGAGAATTAATAGTTCACTATTACTATTTCAATCATTTGGCTAAACTTTTCTTTTAACTTACTAGCTGAGCGTTTTAGCTATAAATGAAAATTTTTCGAAATGTATAATGTTTTTTCATTTTTTCTTATATAATCAATTTTCTTATTAAATTTAACAAAAATTATCAAAAAAATCACATTTCGAAATATTAACATAAGCAAAACGTTTTTCATATTAAAAATAAAATTTACCTAGGTAATTTAAACGTTGCTAAAGTGCGCTTCCTGAAATCATTTAGTGGTACAAATGTGGGAAAAGTTGACAATTTATTGTCTGATTGATGTTTGCGCATTTGGCATAATATAATTAGTGCACTAATTATTACTACAATAATTATCCACGTAAGAAAAATTTGTCGTGAATAGAGATGTTGATATCGTTGTGCTACTGTTAGCTGATCCAATTTATTATCTGTAAAAAACTTAAAAATTTAATTTGTTTGGTGAATTTTGAGAATGAAAAAAAATTACTCTTAATTTTTTAATTTTACGAATAGTTAAATGAAAAAAAAATCGATAATTAATTAATGAAAATGATTAGCAGAAATTAACAGACATGCATAATTAGTGGTAAGTAAATGTGAACTGTCATCGTGGCAATTTTTATTCCTCGTTTTCTCCTTATTTCCTTGCATTTGTTCTGGTTTCCCGTTGAAATGAGAATTTATGCAAATTTCTGCAACTAAATTTACAAAATAATTTTTTTTTTCAAAAAATTTTTACGAAATAAGAAAAAAATTAACAGGATAAATGCATCGGTTTCTTTTCTTACAAATAATTTTACAATGTAATTAAAAAAAATTTTTTTCAAAGCCATAAATTTGAAGGAAATTTTTACAGCATAACAAATTTTGACAAATTAAATGCGTCGATTAATAAATAAATTTTTCTCACAGTAATTCATACAGATATTTAAAATTTTTTTTTTTAACTTGTAACTATTTATTTTATTAACTAATTTTAAATAACTTTTAAATGTTCCCTAATACGTTGATCCCTTCAAAAAGCACTGCTGTGATTTATGCCGACGAAAAAAAGAACGATCATTTTCGGAACGGAAAATGTGCTTTTTTTTAAAATAAAATTTAATTTTTTTCCAAATTACATAAATACATTTGCTTGAGGAAGAAATAGTGCGAATTGAAAAATGAAATATTTAATAATTGTCATTCAACATATGCAATAATAGAGTAATATCCGTTCGTACCTAAACATGAAAATAAAAAAACTAAAAAGTTTTAATCAGAAATCATAGATCAAAGTTATGACCCAATTTTAATTTAACTAAATTATAAAATTAGCTAAGAGTACTCTTACTTCGTTTTGCTATATTTACAGCTAATCAACTCATTTCAAATTTCAACTAATTCGGCTCACACATTAAAACTGTTGCATTCAATTGATTAAATTTCACTTGATGAAAATGCAAAGACGCGATTATGAATTTAAAAAAGAAAAGTGAACCAAAAAAAATTACCATGCTAAAAATTGAGCGAATCTGTTGAAAAATAACTATTTTTAATTGGCCTAAAAATGAATTTGAAAAAAGTCAGCCTATTCATTAATTTTAATTCATTTCTAGCATATATATATATGCGTAAAATGATTAAATTAAAGTTTAATGGATCATTTCGATTGAAGTGAAAATGATAAGTGAAGAAGCGTTGTACTGCACAAAATGATATTTGCAAAAGAAAAAGGGTAGTGACTGATAAGAGTGGACTTTCAGTCGCTCATTCCTTTTGAAGATTCTTTTCATATTTTAAAAAAAAAAAAGTTTCCTTCATTTTTTTTTTCAAACTGTAAAATGCGAGAAAAAAATTCTATCAAATTTTTCCAATCAAAAAATGTTATTTCAATGCTTTCATTCATCCCATTTTTAGAGCTTACACTAGCAAATTTTCACAAATAATGAACGTAAAATGACGTGGAAATGAAATGTGACGAATAATTTTTTTTATAATTTTAACAAAAATTTTTTTTGCAAATGTGCATTTAGCATTGATACTTCATGTGTTTTTTTCAAGTATCCAACGAGAACAAAAAAGTTCAATTTCATAGTTTGCAATTTGCAAAATGTTTCACTCATTTTATACTGCAACATTGTTATCACTTAAAAAAACACGTTTTTTTTCACTTCACATTTTGATTTTTTATTTTTTAACTTGTTTGAGCGCAGCGGAAGAATTTTCCCTCTTCCAAATTATACTATAACATTCCTACTTCATAAATTTTGCAATTTCAATGCGACAAAAATTCCTACCTATGACGTGTAACATTCGTCCTTACACCGCATGACGCAACACCTTTGACTTTTACATTGACGTATGACTTCCTAGCACGTCCGCCTTTCCTTACTTCGTTAATAAATTAACTACAAAAGCAAGAAAAAAAAAGAATGTGTGATATTTTTCACCTAAAGAATTAGGAGGAGCATTTCTAATTTTTGATATCAATTAATTGATTAATTAGATTACATGTAACGGAATATTTGTTAATAATGTACATTCATTATATTCATTCGCTCACTCATTTCCATCCATTTCTATTGATTTCCATTTATTTCCATTCATTTCTAGCTTTCGTCACACTTGAAACAATAAATGCAAGCAGTGCTCATGCACATTTAAAATGTTTTTAATATTAATTACGGTACTTATTTAAATGGGCAAGTGCATGTATTTTCCTATTTCCTTAATTATTCCTTTTAATTAGCAAAAAAATATTTTACTAAATAGTCAAATTTGGAAGAAAAAGAGAAAAAATAATGTGATAAGAGGAGAATTATGGATGCTGTTATGTTCCACCATCAATGTCATTAAAATTCATGGAAATGAATTTAGCATTGAAAGTGTTGAAATTTTCAAAATGACACATGAAGGATTATTTATTTCAAAATTCCAAGTTTTTTCCATTCCTTAAAAGGGTTAACTTCATTTGCTAAAGTACTTTCTGCATGTTTGATAGGGAAATTGTGCAAACAAGTAAGTTTCACTGCAAATTATCAAATTATCGGCTTTCATTGGTCAGTTTGGTTATTACTCAAATAGTATTCCCTGAAATTTTGAATTTAATTTTAAATTGAACACAATTTTTTTTCATAGATTTAAGTTAAGCATGCACATAAACAATTTTCACCATATTATAACAGTTAACAATTTTGAGAATAAAATGAAATTGTCATCTTTTATTTGATGAATCAACATTATCAGAGATATACCGCTAATTTAAATTCAATTTATCGTTTCAGTCATTTCTATGGTCAATGTCTATTACGTCAAACATGACGTACGTTTGATAGCAATAGTTGAAGCGTAAAAAAATTTAGTAAATAATTGCACTTTTCTCTTATCAATGCTTTACACTCATTTATCGTTGCCTTTCAGTGAAGTAATGAATGAATCATTTCATTCCCCTTTTTTTTTTAAAAAAATAATATATCGAAATTTATGAGAATAAAATAAAACAGTTCAATGAGTAAATCTTCACTAATAAGTAGTGTAATAATTGAAGTGTGTGTATGTGTGTGTGCATAATTTTATCTAAAAAAATACGTATTCATGAAATTTCATAAAAAGAAAAAATAACAATAATTATAGAATTTTTTTTCTACTCATTTAATTTCATTTAAATTCCAATTTTTCATCCTTTTCTTTCTGCAAAATTTCAAATTTTACTAACAAATATTTCATTGTGAAGTGAAATAATACAACTCAGTGTATTGCAATTAATGCGCACCAACGATAAGCATGTACGCTACAACGCCATAACGAACACTTCAAAATCATTCGTAAAATGTTGAAATTAAAAAAAAAAATTTACATTTAAGTGATCACTTCTCGTTTTTTTTTTCCTTATCAAATTGTAAGTTAGCAGATAAATATTAAGAGTGAAAGAAGATAAGCAAGCTATCATTTAGCAATTATAGATTGCTTTTTCAAGAGAATGAGAGATTAGCAAAGGAGAAATATCAAGTGTTTCGAGGGAGAGAGTGAGAGAGAGAGAGGGAGATGGAAGATTAATTTCTTAAATATCAAATTCAATTTATTCAGAGTGTATAGATAACACACACACACACACACACACGCACACGCACACGCACACGCACACACACACACATACATGTGTCTGCAGGACCTTGAACAAGGCAGGTGAATAAGGAATGCGGGCGTGATGTAGGCGTCAGAGGAAACACTGGCCTACATGTCGGTTCGTTCGTCCGTGCGCAGAGCAGGCGATACGTTGAGGTGATAATTTCACTCACTTATTTTTCAGTTATTAAATGGCAGTAGTATATTGATAGGTATCGCCCCTTAGCGTGCCCACCCACTCTAAAAGAGGCACTTAAAAATATTGACCTGTAAATGCTAATGAAAACAACCATTACACACGCACACACACACACAGACGTATAACGACGTCATTTACGACACTCAAGAGTGCCATGAAGAAAATAGGCAAGCGGTTTGCGAACAAGTGGCTAGCTCGTCGAGTGGCTAATACGTTGACATGCCTCCTTCCTGTGCATGTGAATGCACGTGTACGTGTGTGCGTGTGTGTACGTGTTGCATGCGTGTAGTGTTCCATTTGCTCGTTATTTGATGACATTGTGCGCTGATTTGTTTGTTGCCTCACTTTGTTGATTAAGCTTACTACGTTCATTATTACGTCTCACGTACTGGTTCAATTTTTGCAGTCAGTGAAGCATATTTTGGTGAGTTATTGTAACTCGTAAAAGGATGTTTATTGGTATCCGTTATTACTTGTTTTATTTGCTAGTACTATTGTTACGTTACTTACTTATTGACGTCGTTGACGTTGTTGTTAGCGTTGCCGTTATTGCTGTCGCACAGTAGTGGCTATCAGTTATTGATGTAGAAAGATGAGGGAAATGCTATTGAAGAAATTATTTGTTATCAACAGATATGCTTATTTCTAATGTACGAAAATATGACTTGAAAAAAACAACAAAGTGTGCGTGGTTTACGTGATCGTATTCCAAACGCATACATATACATATTTACACGAATCTTTTTCAAACTGTACAAATCGTTTACCCAAATGCTGATGAAACTTCTTCCATGCAATCGCTCTTCAGCAGCAAATAGCCAAAGGTAAGCGCGTGTACCTTAATTATATCTCTTACATTTCGTACTCATTAATTAATTAATTAGTAATAAGTGTTATTACTTTATTACGAAATTATTCAAGTGTAAAATGATGTGCAATATGATGACGTGAAGAAATAAGTGCGCTAATACCTTAAGATGCGTGGTACGATGACGAATATGTCAATTAAGATTACTTGAAAATTCATTAGCCTGAAACAAACTTATGCACTAGTTAATGAAAGCCAAGAGGTTGCACTTTCCATTTCATGATTTTGAATTAAAAATCAAACTAGTGTTCTTTTTTTTTTGTTTTTCTCTGTAAAAAAATTTTGAAAAGATATTGGGAAAGGCATTCTTCTTAATTAATAAATTTGCAAAGTTATATGGAGTGAGGACTAGCTAAATTACGTGATAGCGATTGTACACGTGAATAGTGATAGCGTAATGTGTTAGAAATAGTAAAATAATTTTTTGCAGCAATCTTATTAGCTTATTAGCAGTAGGATTGCAACAGTTTGAGGATAAACTATAAAATGAAAGTATGACAATAATATTGGAACAGTGATTACTTATGATTATCATGGGAACAGTGGAAGCGACAACACCAAAAACAACAAATAATAATAATTATTAATAATAATAATAATAATAATAATAATGATAATAATAATAATAATAATAATAATAATAATAATAATAATAATAATAATAATAATAATAATAATAATAATAATAATAATAATAATAATAATAATAATAATAATAATAATAATAATAATAATAATAATAATAATAATAATAATAATAATAATAATAATAATAATAATAATAATAATAATAATAATAATAATAATAATAATAATAATAATAATAATAATAATAATAATAATAATAATAATAATAATAATAATAATAATAATAATAATAATAATAATAATAATAATAATAATAATAATAATAATAATAATAATAATAATAATAATAATAATAATAATAATAATAATAATAATAATAATAATAATAATAATAATAATAATAATAATAATAATAATAATAATAATAATAATAATAATAATAATAATAATAATAATAATAATAATAATAATAATAATAATAATAATAATAATAATAATAATAATAATAATAATAATAATAATAATAATAATAATAATAATAATAATAATAATAATAATAATAATAATAATAATAATAATAATAATAATAATAATAATAATAATAATAATAATAATAATAATAATAATAATAATAATAATAATAATAATAATAATAATAATAATAATAATAATAATAATAATAATAATAATAATAATAATAATAATAATAATAATAATAATAATAATAATAATAATAATAATAATAATAATAATAATAATAATAATAATAATAATAATAATAATAATAATAATAATAATAATAATAATAATAATAATAATAATAATAATAATAATAATAATAATAATAATAATAATAATAATAATAATAATAATAATAATAATAATAATAATAATAATAATAATAATAATAATAATAATAATAATAATAATAATAATAATAATAATAATAATAATAATAATAATAATAATAATAATAATAATAATAATAATAATAATAATAATAATAATAATAATAATAATAATAATAATAATAATAATAATAATAATAATAATAATAATAATAATAATAATAATAATAATAATAATAATAATAATAATAATAATAATAATAATAATAATAATAATAATAATAATAATAATAATAATAATAATAATAATAATAATAATAATAATAATAATAATAATAATAATAATAATAATAATAATAATAATAATAATAATAATAATAATAATAATAATAATAATAATAATAATAATAATAATAATAATAATAATAATAATAATAATAATAATAATAATAATAATAATAATAATAATAATAATAATAATAATAATAATAATAATAATAATAATAATAATAATAATAATAATAATAATAATAATAATAATAATAATAATAATAATAATAATAATAATAATAATAATAATAATAATAATAATAATAATAATAATAATAATAATAATAATAATAATAATAATAATAATAATAATAATAATAATAATAATAATAATAATAATAATAATAATAATAATAATAATAATAATAATAATAATAATAATAATAATAATAATAATAATAATAATAATAATAATAATAATAATAATAATAATAATAATAATAATAATAATAATAATAATAATAATAATAATAATAATAATAATAATAATAATAATAATAATAATAATAATAATAATAATAATAATAATAATAATAATAATAATAATAATAATAATAATAATAATAATAATAATAATAATAATAATAATAATAATAATAATAATAATAATAATAATAATAATAATAATAATAATAATAATAATAATAATAATAATAATAATAATAATAATAATAATAATAATAATAATAATAATGATAATAATAATGATAATAATTAATAGTGATAGTAATGATAATGATAATGATAATGAGAAGTTGCAAACTTAAAGTTTAATGATTTAGTCTGCAATAGTGGTAGTGATTGGAAGAACAATAATCCAATATTGTGATTGCCACAGTAATCATTTATGATTATTCATGCAAATTTTAGCAATTTATATATTCAATGCAAAAATTACTGAGTTAAATTTTTGCTATATTACTTTTCTTGAAATTAGTAATTATCAAACAAAATGAGTAATTTCAGATAGCTTTGCAAAATTATTATCGTCACGCGCATTGTAATAATTATGAAGTTCTTTTTTTATTGCTAACTATAATTGTAATTAGCGTAGCAGTGTTGAAATTATTTATTGATTTTGCAATCTGATATAGCTCATTTTCTAATAAAAAAATCGCAGAGAAAATATACCTCTGCTGCACTACTTATCACCTTTACCTCATTTTGTAACTCATTAATTTATTAATTAGTATTGCAATCTTAGCATTTATCATAGGCTACAAATGAGTTGCTGGTTGAAATAGATACGCACACACACACACACACACACACACACACACACACACACACACACACACACACACACACACACACACACACACACACACACACACACACACACACACACACACACACACACACACACACACACACACACACACACACACACACACACACACACACACACACACACACACACACACACAGAGAGAGAGAGAAATGTATATGCATAATGAATTGAAATTATGTACATAAATATGATATGTAAAATTCATGATCGATAAGAAGTAATTTTGAAACACCAAAAATATTTTTTTTTCAATAATGGAGAAGTATTTCTGCCATCGTTTACATGTGTTAGGCATAAATTATTTGAATAAAATTAATACTTATACTGAAATACTGTAATACTTGATGGTAATTCAGAGTAGCAGTACAAGACGACGATGAAAAGTTGGATATGGATGAGTCGTTGGCTGTGAATATGAAGTAAGTGTGCTATCGTCATTTATCATTCTCTATTACTTTAGTTAGAGTAAGAAAAAATTACTTCGAAAATTGTTCCTTCCGTTTTTTTTACATTCTACTCTCCTCCTCTTCCTCTCTCTCTCTCTCTCTCTCTTTTTGTTTATCTCTTCTTTTTTACTCATTCAGCATTTTTAAGATTTTCATATCTTACATTTTCTTTTCAGCAAGTTTTTTTTTTTAAAACATCATTACTATCTTTTAACTGGAAAATAAAACGAATAACAGTTCCATTATTTGTTAATTCGTTTCAAAAATTTTTTTGCTGTGTATTTTTTTTTAGAACATTTCGTTGTTTTTGAAAATAGTTTTTCCGTCGTTTAACCTGATAAAATTTGCCGTCCGATAAAATCATTTCACAATTTGTAATTATTAAAATATTAAAATTATCAGTATATCTTCCTTAATATAAGTAAATCATAAACTTTCATTCCCTACAAAACAAGTCCCTACAACCTTCATCTTACCTCTCACTTTACCTCTGTTTCAAATTTTTCAATAAGAGCGTATAGTTTCAACCAATCACATAAAGACGGATTAATTTCATATTTCAATTCACTGATACTTATTGCCAATTGTATGCCATTGTATTCAAATTCAGGTAGAAACTCTACCTCACCCTCACTTGCGTAATCCTTCTCCTCTACTTTCCATTATACTGCATCAACGGTAGAACTTTTTCATTTATTTACAACCTAATAGTAAACTGTAAATTGCCACACCTATTTAACATATTTAAACAATTTTCATAAATTATATTATCAGAAAAAAGCCGAAAAATCAAAATAATTTTTAATATTACTCATTTCCTATTTCTTATCTCCTACAAATCGTCTCAGAAAATTTAAATTGTTAATTTCATTTACTATTATTTATTATTATTATTATTATTATTATTATTATTATTATTATTATTATTATTATTATTATTATTATTATTATTATTATTATTATTATTATTATTATTATTATTATTATTATTATTATTATTATTATTATTATTATTATTATTATTATTATTATTATTATTATTATTATTATTATTATTATTATTATTATTATTATTATTATTATTATTATTATTATTATTATTATTATTATTATTATTATTATTATTATTATTATTATTATTATTATTATTATTATTATTATTATTATTATTATTATTATTATTATTATTATTATTATTATTATTATTATTATTATTATTATTATTATTATTATTATTATTATTATTATTATTATTATTATTATTATTATTATTATTATTATTATTATTATTATTATTATTATTATTATTATTATTATTATTATTATTATTATTATTATTATTATTATTATTATTATTATTATTATTATTATTATTATTATTATTATTATTATTATTATTATTATTATTATTATTATTATTATTATTATTATTATTATTATTATTATTATTATTATTATTATTATTATTATTATTATTATTATTATTATTATTATTATTATTATTATTATTATTATTATTATTATTATTATTATTATTATTATTATTATTATTATTATTATTATTATTAATTATTAATTATCATTATGATTAATTAATTATTATTAATTATTGTTAATTATTAGTAATTGTTATCATTATGATTATTGTGACCGTTATTATATTATGAATTGTCATTACTATTAGTACTTGTTATTACTACAATTTACTGCTACTCTAAACTATTACTATTAGTTTAATTAAATATAAAAGAAATCGTCAAAAAATCAAGGATAATACAAATCAATGAGCAAGTACTAATGGCAATTGGTCAGCTTTATAAATTAAACAAAAAATCGGCCAATCTAAATTATTATCAACATTTGTTCCTTTATTTATCAGTTTACTCTTTTTTTGTAATTGTTTTTTAAAAGTTATTACTTAAAACAAAACATAAGTATTATCGTTTGTTATTAACAGACATACTATGTGGCATGGCTGTTTGTTTCAGTTTGTTTTTTTCTTCATTATTATTTTTATGCAAATTACATTTTCGAAGAGGAAACATTCCAAAGAATAGCTAAAAATGAGAAGTAACTTGCAATATTTTGAAAATCAATTTCGCTATTTACTCAATGAATTATTTAAAGGCGATTAAGCTAAGGATTGTGCTTTCCATTTGCTTGCTCATTTCTTCTTCACAACTTTATATTTTCTAGTACAGTTGCACAATCACCACTGCGTATTTGAGCGTATTTAATTTTGCTTATTTATCTCTGATTTATTTACTTAGAGAATTTTGCTCAATTTATATTCAAAATGTTTACTTCACATATCATATGCCTTTTTAATAATTTTTTTTTGACATTTATTCGCAATTAATTGCAACTAATTGTTGCATATGTTGTTTGGAGAATTGCAGAGTGAAATTCGAGGAAGTATCTGCTTGGGGAACATCCTTTGATCGCCTGATGAAGCACGAATGTAATGTTTGATAATTTTTTCTTCTTCCCATTCAAATTTTCAACTTGTATATTTTAGCTAAATGTACATTTTTTTCCATAATTTTTTGCAATTTTTACTTTTTCATTTAATGTGTGCTAAAAATAAATTCACAAAGAGAAGTGGGAAAATTGAAATTTTGTTGCATTTTCAAGAGTCGTAAGTCTCAGTGCATTTAATGCATCATGCGGTGGAAGTAGTTGATGTTAGAATTAGTCCAGTAATTAATACTTGAAACAAGTAATAATACTTGATATAATTGTTTCCGATAATTAATTAGAAAGATAACTAATAACTGTAATAATTGCCTAATTTGTTAATTTAGCTCCATTAAGCCATTACTGCTAGTGCAATTGAAGTACTGCAGCAAACTCTTTTAAATGATTTATTATGCAGTATTATATAGTTAATTTTAAAAGCATTTAGAATTAAGCATTTAATATTAAATACTTAAAAATGAAATTAACACACTAAATTATCAATGATATCTGCAAATATGGTAAATGCCACAATCATTTTCAAGTATTTCATTTTGAAATGCAAACAAAATGCTAGTAAAAAATTTCCTCCCCACATTTAAATGTAAAATTGAACTTTTTTTTTTGAAAATTTAATACGAAATTTGCTTGATCATAAATTTTTATTCTTGTTTTTTTCTTTCATCTTTTTTAGTGGGACAAAAAGTTTTCGGTCAATTTTTAAAAGGCGAATTTAGCGATGAGAATATTTTATTCTGGCTGGCATGTGAAGAGTTGAAGCATGAAGTGAATGAAGCAAAAATTGCAGAAAAGGTTGTTTGTTGTCGTTGTTATTAATTCCTTCATTTTTTTTCGTACTATATAAGTATGACAATTAAGTATTTCATTATTTCCGTACTTTGTTACAATAATATGCAAATATGAGAATAATTATTGGAACACTGTGCTGCAATAAAACGCAAATATGACAATAATTATTTCAGTATTTCGGTAATGTTATTATCATAGTGTTACAAAAATGCAGTATTTAGTTATTGCACTAAGTCATAGCTATAAATATATTACTGATTATTTCAGTGTTTTTTCAATATAATATTAATTATTTCGGCGCTGCAGTAAGTTACCACAGCGACATATGAATATACTATTAATTATTTCATTATTCCAGTAATTGATGGAAATCACATGCAAATAGTGTTTGATCATTTGATTACTTTAATAATTTATCAATATCATATGTAAAATATAAATATATCTTGTGTGAATGGATGTTTTTCAACTGCAAAATTTAACATTTCAGCAATTTTTTCCAATATTTAAATTTATGAAATGACTTTTTAACGCACAATAATAGTAAATGCTTAAGACCAATATTGACAGAGAATGGCATTGTTTAAAACTGGAAAAAAAAAACTGTGAAATATGCTATTTTTGTCAAGAAATTTATTAAATGAAAAGTTCTTTTTGCATTTTGCAAGCATTCGTAACACATTATTGCTGCCATTTCAATAGCAAATTATATTCCTCCTTTTTTTTTAGTAAAAAAATCGCCGATTAATTTTAAGTTTAAAAATGAAATTTTTTTTTGCATATTTTCCTTCTAATTATTTGATAATAATTATTGCAGTTTGTTGTTAAGCATTGGAGGAAAAAAAAAAACTATGTAAACTTGACATCAACTGAAATTTCAGTTGATTCAAAAGGTAATAGCAAAAAAAAATATCTGTCCGGTCGATAGATGTTAATAAGATTAATAATTAATTGTCCCATCGGTAGATTGCAGTAAAACTAATAATTGATTGCATAAAAATATTTAATCAAAATTTTTTATTTTAAATTTTATTTAATATTTTTTACTTCATTGCTTTAGCAGTGTCACATGTAGAAATGAAATTACTCAATTCCAAACCCTTAAAATGGTAAATAATTTTTTGAAATTAGTTAAAAGCTATTATTAATCTCTCTTGTTCCCAATTAACTCATTCTTTACAGATATATATCTGTAAATTTTACTGATCTGCTTGTATGTAAATATTTAATTTATTCTGTTTTTGTTGTAAATTAACTTAATCCTAACCAATATATATGTATATGTATGCAAATTTAACAAATATATGCCTATAAATTTTATTTATTGTAACAATTGAAGAAGACAAGAAAATTTTGAATTTTTATTAAAAAAATATTTCAATTATGTTAATTAATTATTTTAGGCGCAAATAATTTACACGGATTTTATTTCAATCCTCTCAGCAAAGGAGGTATCACTTGACGCAGCTATTAGGGAAGCAATTGAGAAGGATATGGCACATCCAACGGTGCACACCTTCGACGACGCGCAACGTCAAATTTACGAGTTAATGCAAAGTGATTCATATCCACGTTTCATTGCTTCAGTGTTTTACAAGAAAATTTTAGATTCCTACGGACAAATGGTAGAGCTGTGAAAAATAAAAGCTAATTCTCCCACATTCATATGTATTAATTAAAACTTATAGCCATTTCTAAAATTTTCATTTCAAATTTTATTTATTTTGATAAGAAATAAATTTTACGAAAGTTATGGCAAATTTAATGTGCGTGTGCGTAGGTGTGTATGCGTGTGTGCGTGTGTATGTGTTAAATATTAATTTCAAAGAACAAATTAAAAACCAAGTTTTGAAAATGTAGAAAGATGGATTTACTAAGAATAGGAAAATAAACAAAAAATGCTACAAGTTGAAATTTTTGTAGGTAAAAAAAAATAATTTTAAATGAAAAACGAAAAAGAAGCTATTTTGTTACTTTTAACATTCTCTTCCGATTAGCATACGTTGAGCAAATTTTAGCGATGCGTTCAGTGTTGCTACTATTTTTATGCTAATTTTTAAAATTTTTGCTTTTTTTTTTGTTTCATTCTTCCAGTGAAGATTATTTCAACTTTTTTTTTGTTACGACTATTTCAGTTCTTTGTAAGATAATAATATTTTCTGCATTTACGGTTTGTTAATTAATGTAATAAAATTTTTACCATCTATTCATTTTTTTTTATTTTCGAAATTTTAATACTGCTATAGCTAGCGCTTCTTTTTATCGAAAGTGGAAACAAATAACTTTGTGGACAATACCAAATTTTAAAGTGCTTTAATAAAAAAATATTTTTTTTTAAAATTAATTTATTGTTTGAATTCTTTTGATTTGTGCAAAATGCAACTGTGATTGAAACAGTTGATGTTGAATGAAGAGCTGTATATCACATTGCTATAATCTTCATATCATTTTTTTTTCGAAAAATATTTCTTGGTGCCTTTAATTTGCAATTGTATATTTTAATAATGTAAAGTTCGACATTCGAAATTTTTACGAATTATTCGTAGCATTGAAAAGTTGCGCAATTCTTTAAACATTTTAATTAAATTGTTACTAAATTGTGCGGCAAGGAACTTTAAAAAATAAATGCGGTGCAGCTCAGTGTAATTTCACGAAACATTCTACACTTTCAATTTGAAAAAAATTTGAATTTCAGAGTCATAATGCTACTGATTTCACATACGCACACGCATACGCATACGTAAATAATAATTGAAGTACGCAACATTTGTGACAAAAACAATTTGCTTGAGTAACGACGACGAAATATCGCATAAAATTCGATAGTATCATAATTGTGCTATGCAATTTATCATTTTCATTTCAAAAAAAAAATTGAAAATAATTTTGTCAGTCGTTTTTTTTCCTGAAAAGTTATCGTTTTCATTTATTATCCTCAAATTTCACTTCAGCATTTTTTAATTATCGTTTCTAAATTTTTCATTAGCATTTATATTTTAAATGATAAATGTAAAATTCATTTTTCGTTTGTCTTAATTGCATGTTTGAATAAATACACGTTTTATGGTTTTATTACTTTTTTGCAAAAGGATTTATGCTAATTTGAGCTAACGCTAATAATCATAAAAATGTTTTAAAGTGTGTTACGATGGAGTGGCTAATTTCCTCATATTTTCACGGCAACATAAAATAATTTAATTTATGAAACACTAAGTGATTAAAATTTTTTTTCTAATTGATAAATTGATAAACAATCTATTACTCTTCACCAAACAATAAATTGCAATATTTTGCATAAATAGTGCTAAAAAAAACCGTGACTTCAACGAAAAGCCTGTGGATTTCTGCATTAAACTATTTGACAACGACTGAACTTTTCGCAACGTTCATTTGCATAAATTATGCTAAAATCACATTGTGTAAAATTATATTTTGTAAAATTTTTCTCTAACAATTTACATTTGGATAATTAAACAAGTGAGTGAATCGAAGGGCAAAAAGTTTTTCGTTTGTATTCATTGCACAGAAGATACATTTAAATATTTAATACAATTTTATAATTACAAATTTTAATTTCTAAAAATTACATTTTATTTGCGCTTCAAACAGAGGACTCCTCCTATCATCATTTTTCACATTTATTTATTCAAATTTATACAAGCAATTAAATGAAACAGTAAATGTGAAAAAAAAAAATTAACTTCACTAGGAGTTACCAAGTTAAACGTATACTGAAATGCTATGTTGAAATAATCCGTTCCATAAATTATCAAAAATTATTTCACAATTTCCAATTTAACACAATTTCCTTTTGTTATTCAAAACTTCTAACTGCATCAATCGATTTATCCAGGTCATCATCTCAAGTGTGTCCGTGTGTGTGTGTGTGTGTGTGTGTGTGTGTGTGTGTGTGTGTGTGTGTGTGTGTGTGTGTGTGTGTGTGTGTGTGTGTGTGTGTGTGTGTGTGTGTGTGTGTGTGTGCGTGTGCGTTTCTTTTTAAATACTACAAAAAAGCAACCGAACACAACTTTCGTCCAAATGAAAACAAATACAGGTTGGTCCAACTATTTGTTTTGGTATATTTCTTGAATAAATTTTGCTGTCCCAAAATGAAAGTGTAAATTTAAATGTTTATAACATAAGCAGATTATTGTGGCATTTGTCAATTTTTCACATTTGCATATATATTCGTTCAAAAAAGTTCTTTTTTTTCCATTCGTTAAATTTAAACTGAAATGAAACGTGCACAGTTTTATTTAATTAATTAAAAAGTATTTTTTCTAAACTTTAAAAAAGTATTATTCGCTAATATAAATGAACTATCGTTGTATATGTATTAAATTTTAATACAACGATGAAAATTTGATATTTTAGATTAGAAATAAAAATTTCAAAAGATTAAAAGTTTATTTCTGTTTTATTATTTTATACACCGTGAAAATAATGTTTCATTTCTATCTATTATTATTATTGTTTTACACTTATCTGTTCATAACAATTAATTTATCATTTCCTTCCTTTTCTCCCTTCGCTCTCTCTCTTTCTCTCTCTTTCGCTCTCCTTTCTCGTTCCTTTTGCTATCATTTACAATTTAAAATTTACCAATCAAATAACAAATTCAAAAAAAGAAAATAAAAATTCATAAATTAATTTTAATTTCTTTTATCAAAATACTTATCATTCATTCAAACATTCACTAATGTGTTGTTGTTGTTGTTGTTGTTGTTGTTGGTTGTTGGTTGTTGTGAATTTTTGAAAATTCAGGTGAAGAAGTGAATTTTAAGAAAAGAAATTTAGTTGACGACAACGATAGCAACGATTAGAACGACATAGACGACATTTAATTGTGATCAACCAATCACTCACTCACTCACTCATTCACCATTTCATCGTCTGATTTGGAAGAGAGTTTTGACAGGATGATCGAGGTAAAAATAGATAGATAGATAGATGGATTCTCTCTCTCTCTCTCTCTCTCCTCTTTTCCATCCATCTTTTCAACTTCATTTCATTTCAAATCTCACACAAACATATACACATACACATGAGTAGACACACACACACACACACACACACACACATGTATGTATGCATGTAGAGATTTTAATAGGGAAACATTGAGAAGATACAAAACTTTTTGATGACAATAACAAACGGATGCGCAGGTGTGACAGGTGTAGTAGATAGGTAGAGTGCTGCTGGGCAGAACTTGGCCTCAGCGAAATCAATGGAATTCAGTGCAGCGGTCGTAGAAGTACACTTCACTACTACTCAAGTGACAGTAGCGATGCTTGTGGTGGTAGTATGACGGTGGTAGCAGTAGCGGCGCTCTATTGGTAGCAGTGGTAGTAAACTTCACCACTTCTAAAATGTCATGATAGTAGAAGGAGCGATAAGGTAGTAGTAGTTGCTGTGGTAGTATGGTAGTAGTGGTAGTGGTAGCAGCGGTAGTGGTGGTGGTAGCAATTGCAGTAAAAACGGTAGTGACAGAGCACAAAAGAAGATGGCGTTGATGAGAAATGAGTACTTTTGGCATACACACACACACACACAAGCACACACGCACCTACGCCTACGCGCCTACACACCCACACACCCAACAAATTTAACAAAACTTTTTTTTCCACTCTTTTTGTCATAAATAAAAAAAAATTCAACGTTTCTTTTTTGCTTTCGTAGTGTCGAGTAGTTTGATATTTATTTATTTATCAACAATAATAAGTGTAGAAATTGCAGTAGCGTTACGTGTAAATTACGTACGTGACCGAGGAGGAGGAGGAGGAGTAGGAAGAGAGATAAAAAGTGAGAAGAGAATGGTCAAAGGAGTTGGTGGACGTAAATTAATGATTGATCAGCGATTTGGTTAATTAAACGAAGCGGTAGTACCAGTAGCAGTAGTAGTAGTAGTAAGTAGTAAGTACATGATAGCATTTCAGTAGTTGACAGCTTGTTTAGATTTATACCTGTCCCCTCTCCCTCTCCTCGCCCCTCCTTTGAACCCCCTCCTTCAAAACTTCCACTAACACTACCACCACCACCACCACTACTACTACTACTACTACTACTACTACTACTACTACTACTACTACTACTACTACCAACCACTACCGCCGCTTTCCAATATCGTTTGCTCACGACACCGTCCCCCTTTTCGCGTGTGTCGTTGAAAAGTTCGCCCTCCTTTTTCATTCCATTTCATTCCACTCCAATCGGCCACCCCAAAATTCATCCAACCATCATCATCATCATCATCACCATTGTCATCATCATCGCAAATACCGATTACTACTGGTTTTTCGAGTTCTTCAGTTAATTTAGTGTGTGTGTGTGTGTGTGTGGGTGGGTGGGTGGGTGGGTGTGTGTGGGTGGGTGTGTACACTGCGTGGTGACATTACTTTCGTATAGGCAAGGCAACTCTTCTTTCATTTGAGAATTCTTCCGATCATCTTTCAGTTCGAAAAGTGAAGGAACAGCAGCAGCAGCAGCAGCAGGAGGAAGAGGAAGAGGAGGAGGAGGAGGAGGAGGAAAAAAGATCAGAAGGACCGGCCCCTTCTTCTGAATACACACACACACACACACACACGTACATACATTGTGCACACCTTCATCTCTCGGTACACACACACGCACATACACCAGTACACAGTGTGACAGATACCAGATACCAGACCTGCAACGACGATAACTTGCCCTGCCCTCTACCAGCAGCAGCACCATAACAGGCACCTATCAGGAGCGGACTTGATCCAGTCCTCGCCGCGCGGCACCACACCAAAACCGAACCAACGACGACGACGAAAACGGGCCAACGAGGAGGAACAAGGACCGGATAGTGGGTAAGCCTGTTTCTTCTGTTACTGCTATTACCACCACTGCTACCACAACTACAACAACAACTACCAATACTGCTACTGTTACCATCGCTACCGTGAGCACCAAGCACAGCAGCACCTACAATACAACCAACTAGTAATTGTATGCATCGAACTTCCACTTCTTCTACCACACACCCTCCCCATCACTTTTCTTCCGCACACCCATCATCATTTCACCTCACTTTTTCCACCCCCCCCCCCTGCTCCCCCTCTCCCTGAAAGAAGAACCAGTGTCACCCTGACCTGTTGTTCTAAGATTATCGAACGCTTTCTGGGCGATACCGGTTCCGCGGAAAAAGACCTTTATTTCATTCTTGTATGTACTTATCGTTTGACCCAGGCATATGAGATTGTAACAGGCCTAAAGCCACAAAACCTGTCTTCAATGCATAACCTGTCTTTCAGAGCAATTCCAAAACGTTCAGCAACTTTTACCTCTTTTTGCCTCAATTTTACAGTCCTTTTTTTTCCCTCCTTTTTACTACTTCAATTTCTAGAAAAGTAAAATTAAGCAGGAAAAAAATTCATTGCTTAACAATTTAAATTATTACTAACAGCAACAACAACAGCAGCAGTAATGATAACAGTCACAATTTGTTATAGCAATAGCAACAATAATTATTTTATATGAGCAATAGTGTTTGTTGATAAGCGAGAAAAGATATCAGAAAGATATGAGGGAAGTTTCTCGTACTCATAAGTAACACAATTTTTTTTTTAAAAAAAAAATGAAATTTTCATTGGAAATTGTTTTTTTTTTTGTTGTTTCTTAGGTCCTACAAGGAATGAAATTGGAGTCGTTCGATTCGCAATCATCAGTCCGCGCTACGGCGACGATGTCTTCGTCGCAGTCCCAGCAACAGTTCCACTTGGATTCATCATCAGTTATCAAGACTGCTCCACCAGGTCCAAGCGCAAAATTATCGATGATCAAATGTCACACTTGCACCTCTTTGGCTGAAATATGAGAAAAAAAAAGCCAAAAAACAAACAAATAAACAAACAAGCAAACATAAAACGTGATGACCGCCTCTTTTTCAAACAACAATTTTGTTATACAAACTAAATTTTTTGATGATACTTTAATAAAGTGAATGTTTTTGCATTAATTACTTGTTCCTACTAAAAAATTAAATTTAATAGGATAATTAATTATAATTCAAGCTGCTGCTCCACTCATTTCTTTTAGACGTAAGCAATGGATGAATGATTGAGAATGAAAAAAAAATTCACTTACAATATAAATAACTTATTTTGATCAATTTGATTTTGAGAAAAAAAAAGGAAGTTACTAAAACAAATTTGAAATTTATAATTTGTTAATTTCTTCACCTTTTTTTTTCTATAGGTCGTGGACAGCAGCAACAACAACAGCAGCAGCAGCAGCAGCAGCAACATGATTTTTCACCAAAAAGTGAACCAATTGATTTGGCACCACTAAGTCAACCAAGCTTACAAGATTTGAGTAAAATGCAACCAATTGAGCAATACTACTCTATGCCTAGCTATAGTCGTGTATACACCGACTATGCTGCTATTGGACTTGCGCAAGGTCAAACGTCCATTATTACCGCTCCATCTAGTGCTACATCACTTTACTATCCGACCGTATTCCAAGGAGCTGTAACAGCTCATGAATGGCAACGCCCTATGGAACACTATCAGCAGTATCAGCAACAACGAGCCAGTGCCCTACAGTATCCCCAAGAGGTACCACAACCTCAGCCTCAACAACAATCTCAACAATCTCAACAGCAACAACAGCAACAACAACAACAGCAACAACAACAACAACAACAGCAACAACAACAGCAAGAAACCCGGGTATATAAGACCGCGGTGGAAATGCCTTCCCCGGTAGATAGTGGTATTGGCGCTGACCTGTCACTAATTGCAACAAAAAATGAAGATTTCTATGCGGCGACCGACGTACTACATGGTATCCAATCAGCTAACGTTAACGATCGGACTGAACGTTCATTGAATCATCGTGATTCACCGATCATCATTCCTAAATTGTTCGTTTTTTGCTTTTTTATTTTTTTGACTTACAACGAAAAAAAAAGAGAGAACCAAAAAGTTACAAAAGTTTAACCTAATAAACATCAGTTTAAAATTATAAAATAATGCTTAAAATTTTATAAATCATTCATTCACTTCATTCTATCAAAATCGTTTTATATTTATACTATAATTTTTAAAATTAAAAAAAAAAGACACCAACAACAGCAATAGCAACAGCAATAATAGCTTACTGAGCAATGACAGAAAAACCATTTCAAACATATTAAAATCATTCAAGTCATTTGAAATTATCAACAGACGACTTTTGCTCTTAAAATTTTCTTTCATTATTTTACCGCAATTCGTTTTTCAAAGTAAAATTACAAACTGTACAAATTATGTGTGTTTCCTTTAAATTGCACAACAATCTCTCGCAATATTTCCTTCTCCAATCTCTCAGTTGAAATTCCATTCCTTTTTTCTGCCTATTCATTTGCCCATTTGTTGCTTATTTATTTATTTTTCCTTTGTCCACTTGTCCATTTTTTTGCGAGCACTTCTCTTTCATTCATTAATTTATCTAAGAAAATTAAAAAAATCGAAACTTTTATTATTCATCTTCACAAATAGGATATCTTTTCAAATTTCCAAATTGAAAAAACAGAAGCAAAAATTTTTTGCCTTTCGTTATTAATTTTATTTCTTTGTTTTCTCTCATTTGTAAGCAAAAATAGTTTGAGGAATTGATTATGAATAACTCCGTCTCACTTTATGCATCTCTCTCAATTTCATTCCTCTTTTTCGATTTAAATTTAATATTGCAATTAAATTACGTACACGCTTAATGAATATGTATACAGGTCAACTAATATGGATCATAATTGAAATAGAAGTGACGTACGATCAAAACAAGTTTTACACATAATTGTTTGATTCGCTCAAAAATTCGCATACGGAATTTTTTCATTAATTTCACATCGCTTGAATGATTTCGATAGCATCGAATGAAATTGATTTAACATCCCTCTCCCTCTCCCTCTCTCTCTCTCTACCTCTTTCTCTATTACGATCGCATAAAATTAACACATACACATACACATGTATATATCTATGTTATTAAAATAAAATTTTCAAAATGATTTTATATACGCACGATTAAGAATTCTTTTGCTGTCGTAAATTTGAATTCAAATTTAGGAGAAATTGTTACTGTCACAGTACAATGACATTAATTTAATTGTAAGCTAATGAATATGTCGTCAAATTATCCTTTTTTAATTTTTTAATTTTGAGAGAGAAGACGAGACATAAGGCAACAAAGTATTCTCTCATTTACAACTTTCCGCCTGCTTGTCCAAAAATGATGAAAATATAAGAAGCTTAATTAATTATAAACATAAAAAATGGCTCTTCCGATTTTTACATATTCCTAATAAGCTTATTTTATAATTATTTCAATTGTTCAAAATTTTAAAGTCAATTAAAATTTTCAGCAAAAAAAAATAAAATAAATGCAGAAACTTTTCTTGCAAAGCTTTTCACGAAAATTTTACCATTGCATGGAGTTTTTTTTCTAATGATAAGAAGTACGAATAAAATAATTAGTGCTAAAAAATCATTAATGCAATTTAATCAATAAAAAATTTATTTGTGTGTATTTAATTGGGTATTACATTAAGTATATGGAAATACACATAGAAAATAAAAAATACGAACTGTTTTTGCAAATTTCAAAAAAACCATATCATATGAGAATTTAGAAACTAAATCAATAATTAAAAGAATTTTAATTCAATTCTTCAAGTTATAACAATTATCAAGGAAAAAAATCTTTACTTTAAAGTTTAATGGAAATTTCTCATAACATTTATTGCAGAGAAAACAGTCTCGGTTTTCAGTACGTCCTAGAAGCACCAATATCAACGTCAGTGCGTAAGGAAGATGATCGTATGACCTACGTCAATAAGGGACAGTTCTACACTGTTTCGTTCGATTACATTCCTGACCTCTGCAAACCACTGAAAAGTCCAACAGTTAAAGTAAGCGTTGCGTTTTTTTTTTTTGCTCTTTTTCCACTTCTCCAAAAAAAAACCAAAAAAATTTTGCAAATTTCCAAATATGTTGTTCTTTTTTTTTTTTGCTTTTGCATATCACGTACGGTTAAATTTTATTTTCATTAGCTAACAAATCTTTTTAGTCATTTTTTTTGTCTAAGAAAATAATTAATTATGAGCTAATTGTATTTTACATACATATTAAATAATTTATTAATTTTACAAAATTTACAAATATTTATACCGCAATTACCTTCGTAAATTAACAACAGTGAAAGTGACAAATTTTATATTGCATTTAACTGAAGAAAAAAAAAGTTTGGAAAAAAAATTTTTATTTTTTGCAGCAAACAGAAAAAAGCTTATAAATTTGAAATTTTTTTTTTGCATTATTAATAAATATTAAAAATGACTAATTAGAAGAATTATTATTTTTTTTTCCTTTTTTCAATTCCTGTTCCATGCAATGTAAGCAGTAAGTTGTGCTAGTTAGTTAGTACCAGTACTGCTAGCACCAAGTACCGGTATCGGTATCGATGACAGCGATACAGCAAAACAGGCTAGAGATTAACCTGTTAACTTGTTGTCGTGTCGTGGATCATCGATGGTGTGAGCGACACAAAGTGATGAAAACCGGACAATCATTTTTGAACGACACTTCATCGTTCCACTCATCCCATGTTTCAAGCAAAATGAGATGATCTAATGATGCAAACTATGCGTTGTTAATTATGTTTTAAAATTTTTCCAAATTAATTTCAATATATCAATTAAATTGCAAAAGGTTTAATTTGAATTTTTTTCTTTTCCTCCTTAATCCTTGTATATTTGCAAAAAAAAAAAAAAATTTATAGAGAATTTTTTTTGCTCAATTTAGTGTGCATAAATTAGTGCTATGTTTATTATTTTACTTAAATGTTACAATTATAAATTAATTTAAGTTCTGAATTGTTTATTAATTTATTATTTAGTGTGAAAGTTTTACGAAAAATGTTTACCACTATCAAATGTTGTGCGTTGCTAGAATTTCTTCTTCAATATATTGCATTACTATCATTTGAAATTTGTAAAATATTTAACGCTGCTCCTCTTTATAAGGCATATTTTGAAGATATCCTCTTGAACTGTGTAAAAATGCCTAATTTTTTTTAGAAAAATTTTTTAAATAAAACAAAAAAAAAGAAAACATTTTATACACATTTGTATGCAATATTTCATTCACATTCTAAACAAATTATATTTTAATGAAATTAAAAATTTTTAATCAATTTTTTCTCTCTTCAACAATAAATATTACAAGTGAAATTTTTGCACATTTAAAAACTCATTTAAATTGTTAAAATCTTTTTTAATAATTTTTTTTTTGTTCATTTAGAGTCAATTAATGATTGTATTTCGAGAGGATAAGACGTACGAGGAGGAAATTAAGACGTGGCAATTTTGGCATTCACGACAGCATTCGGTGAAACAACGAATACTGGAAATTGATGCGAAGAACAGTTCCGGTATGATTGGACAAATTGAAGAAATTGCGCACAATGCGATACAATTTTACTGGAATCCAACTGAGCAATCAAGTGTTAAGGTTTGCTTTTCCATCCAATCACTTATCAACGTCACGTAAATTACTTCACGCAAATTACTTTCCTAGAGCAGTGGGGAATAATAATTCGATGAATTTATTTACTGATAAATTATTCAGGTGTATTATGAATTTATTACTGATTATTATTATTATTATTGCTATTTTTGGTTAATTATTATGATCATTGTTGTTATCATTGATGATCAATGAATTACTGTAATTAATTAGTCTGGCATTGTGACTACTAATAAGCATATAACCATTATTACTCTTAAATAATAATAGCTTTATTTAAAAATATTTATAATTGTTAGAAAACTATTTGTGTTACTGCTCAATAGTAGTGCAGTTACATAAATAAATTACAAAAAAAAAAAAAAAAAACACGAAGGAAGGCAAAAGCTAATTAAAATTTTAAAATCTAAATCTTTATTAATATGACTATTAATATTGTTGTTTATATTATTACTATTATTAATTTTTAATTTATCATTAGCTAGATTGTTTAAGTTAAATTAACTGTCACAGTCAAATTTTTGTTCATCAAAACTTTTAGATTTTATGCAAATTTACTTTTGCTCAAATCATCAGTATTAATAATTAATTTAAAAAACACACTTTTAAATTTGCTAATCATTTCATGTAAATTAAATATTTGCGAAATGGGGAATAAAAAGTAAAAAGGAAAAATTAATTTGCTAATAGAAAGGAAGTGGTAGTGTGCAATCATATGAATCAATGAGAGTGGAGAACGATTAGCATACTGTATGCTGAACGTTATTTTGCTAAAATAACTGACTCATTCAAATTCATTTTTCAATTTAAAAAAAAAAAGCGATAAATAGAACTTTGATATTTTTCTTTTCATTTGATCAAAATTTTCGCATTATTCTACTTCACTTTTTTTTCAAGCATATTTTAAAAAAGTTAACCTTTTTTTTTTATTTGTCATTGAAATTTAGCAACCCACTGTGAAGTAAAAACTTGTACAAACACATTGATATAATTTCAGATCAGCATTGCAGTACAATGCCTATCGACCGATTTCAGTAATCAAAAAGGTGTTAAAGGTCTTCCACTTCACATCCAAATTGATACTTATGATGAAAATGATAGTACCGATGTGCCATTTCATCGAGGATACTGTCAAATCAAAGTGTTTTGTGATAAGGTAAGTTAATCGAAATTTTAGATTATAGTTTTTTTTCAATGAAATTTTTATTTTTTAATTAAATCATACTATTTAAAAGTGTCGCACTAATTACATGAAATATTGCCATAATATGCATTGTGTAGCATCCGAGACTATAATTATCATTTGATTGAGAGAGCTGACAAAAAAAAATTTTTTTGCAAAAAAAATGTTCAGAAAATAAAATATTGTCACATGTGCTTGTTTATCAATTGTAACAATATTAATTGAATTGATTAGCGCTTTCAATACAATTTAGAATTAAATTCGAAAATTTGGTGAAAAAATTGCACTCATATTCTCTTCCAATATATTTTCCAAATTATTTAACAAATTTAAACTGTTACAGTCATTTAAAGAAAACTACAGGATTTCTCTAATTTTTGAAATTAAATTTTAATAGGAGAAGGAAAATCGTACTATTGCTTTGTTTGTTCGCTGTTGCATTCTAAGTGAAACTTTGAAAAGAGTAAATTTGAACCAAATTCTAACGATTGTTTTAATGGACCATTTAATTTAAGTCTTTAACTAACGCTTCTCCGAAAAATACTATCATTAAAATTAATTTTTGTTTTTAATTTTCCTCAATTCAAATCTAGAAATGTATCACATTCTTTAATGTCTATAACAACTGTTAACTGAACTACTACTACTACTACTACTATTTTTATTGTATCTCATTTTTTCGAATTTTCTATTGATTGTTAAAAAATCACTGCATTGTTTCTTTTTTCTACCGTCAATCATTGATCGTGTATTAAGCTAAATTTAATATTATTTATGGTAAATTATATTTATTTGAATGGAAAATTCAAAAATTTAAACAATCTTTTTAACTTAGGGAGCAGAAAGAAAATTACGTGACGAGGACAAAAGGGCTCAAAAGCGTAAATTAACAGGTAACTGAGATAATTGAAATTAAACAAAAAAAAAGTTTTAGGAAAAGAAGTGAAGTCCTAGTAAATGCCTAATTTTTTTTTGCAAATGGCTTTTTTTTTGCTTACGCTTTTTGTATTTATAGCGAAATATATCAGAGTTCTTTTTATGATACTTCGTTCATACTTTGTTTTTTTTACTCTTTTAAAATTTAAAAAATTTTAATTCAAAATTCTCATTGATATCTTCGGCCGTTACAGTAAATTGTTTTGTTGCGCTTAGCTATTGTGTTTTGCATTTGTTGTAATGTTTTGTGCTTGTGCACGTCTTTGTGTTGTGTATTTACTTGTTCAATAATTATTAACAACAACAACAGCAACAACAGCAACAACAACAACAACAGCAACAACAACAACAACAACAGCAACAATAACAATAATCACAACTGCAACTGCAACAGCAACAACAACATTGCTGTAAAATATGCAAATTGCATTTTTTTCAATAAAAAAGTGTTACTTGAAAATTGACGAATAATTTTGTAATTGTTTTGCTTGTCAATCAGCTAATTTGCATATTTGCCATTATCGTACTCTTTTCTGCTTTTTTTTTCTAAAAAAGCTTACAATAATAATAATAACAAAAGTAAATTGCTTACTTCGTTAACGTTTGTTTTCGTTTTCTTTTCTTCTCTTTTTTTTTGCCTAAAATATTTTTACCTTCTTGGCAAATGGCTTTATAGGGTGCTAACCGAAAAATGCTACATGAAACGAGAAGAGATGAGAAACGGAGACTTCAAGGTTATTTATCATAAACAGTTCTTTTTTTCGTTCGTTTTTTTTTCGCTTCCATTTTAATAATTTGTTTCTTTTCGTCTTTTTTGCTCTCTATTTTGTTTTTGCTTAATTGTTATAATGCGTCTTAAGTTAGCTTCACAATTTCCATGTATATACGTCAATTAAACTTCAACGTTTCTTTCTGTTTTTGTTTTATTCGTGAAATTAAAATTGAATAAAAAAAAAAGCACCCAAGAATTGAGGGACAAAAAATCTGTCACTTTTTTGTTGTAAATGAATGAAAATAACTGGACAAAATAAAATATGAAGTAGTAGGATTAGTACTTTAAAAAACTAGATATAATATAATTTTGGTTAATTTTTTGACCTCCTTTTTTAAGTAGCAAAATTTTTCAATTGCATTTAATTGAATTGAATTAACTGTATTTACACTTATCCACTTTGTTGTACACATATACACGTAAAGATTCATGTAGTTGGGTGCTTTCGTTTTACTTTAATATATCGAATAATTCTGTACAATTGAAAAATTTCATTTCAAAAAAAAATAACGAATGTTACAGGACGTAAGAAATCGGATGGTGAATATCATGAGCCATGTGAACGTTCCGAATTTTATCACATGAGTGATCTAAGTAAACGAGCTGCTTTATTTATTGGGCCTGATGAGTATGATTCACGTTACCTTGAAAGTAGCCTAGCATTTGATCCGTTATCAGAGTTGGAACCGGTTGCAAAGAGACCTAGACCATCTGAAAGGAGTAAGCTCTTGCGCTTTTTGAAGCAAATTTTTAACTTACAACATTTTGTTCATTTTTTTCTGCAAATTTTTCAAACCTTTTCAAAAATTTTTGTAAATTAATGATAATTAAAAATTAATAATAATAATAATAATAATAATAATAATAATAATAATAATAATAATAATAATAATAATAATAATAATAATAATAATAATAATAATAATAATAATAATAATAATAATAATAATAATAATAATAATAATAATAATAATAATAATAATAATAATAATAATAATAATAATAATAATAATAATAATAATAATAATAATAATAATAATAATAATAATAATAATAATAATAATAATAATAATAATAATAATAATAATAATAATAATAATAATAATAATAATAATAATAATAATAATAATAATAATAATAATAATAATAATAATAATAATAATAATAATAATAATAATAATAATAATAATAATAATAATAATAATAATAATAATAATAATAATAATAATAATAATAATAATAATAATAATAATAATAATAATAATAATAATAATAATAATAATAATAATAATAATAATAATAATAATAATAATAATAATAATAATAATAATAATAATAATAATAATAATAATAATAATAATAATAATAATAATAATAATAATAATAATAATAATAATAATAATAATAATAATAATAATAATAATAATAATAATAATAATAATAATAATAATAATAATAATAATAATAATAATAATAATAATAATAATAATAATAATAATAATAATAATAATAATAATAATAATAATAATAATAATAATAATAATAATAATAATAATAATAATAATAATAATAATAATAATAATAATAATAATAATAATAATAATAATAATAATAATAATAATAATAATAATAATAATAATAATAATAATAATAATAATAATAATAATAATAATAATAATAATAATAATAATAATGATAATAATAATAATAATAATAATAATAATAATAATAATAATAATAATAATAATAATAATAATAATAATAATAATAATAATAATAATAATAATAATAATAATAATAATAATAATAATAATAATAATAATAATAATAATAATAATAATAATAATAATAATAATAATAATAATAATAATAATAATAATAATAATAATAATAATAATAATAATAATAATAATAATAATAATAATAATAATAATAATAATAATAATAATAATAATAATAATAATAATAATAATAATAATAATAATAATAATAATAATAATAATAATAATAATAATAATAATAATAATAATAATAATAATAATAATAATAATAATAATAATAATAATAATAATAATAATAATAATAATAATAATAATAATAATAATAATAATAATAATAATAATAATAATAATAATAATAATAATAATAATAATAATAATAATAATAAATAATAATAATAATAATAATAATAATAATAATAATAATAATAATAATAATAATAATAGTAATAATAATAATAGTAATAATAGTAATAATAATAGTAATAATAATAATAGTAATAATAGTAATAATAATAATAATAATAATAATAATAATAATAATAATAAAATAGCTGGGAATTTTTTACTTTTTACAGAATTTTCATCCAATTCCATCGATTACTGAGAATAATTTTGCATTTTGATTAAATTGATAAAAATGATAATTTTTTGTTTTATAAATATAAATATCTCAAGCATTATCAAAAAAAATTTTCTCATTCTATCCGCACTCTATCAAGAATTCATCTTTTAACTGAAACATTAGATCGATGTTGGTTTCTACCCTAATGAAATGTGTTACCTGCAGCTACTACTGTTAATATCAACATTTAATTTCTCTCACCCAAATTGATCGCTTCTAGTTTTACTTATAATCAAATTTATAATGGCTACCATTAGGAGAAATTGACAAAAAAATCAATAATTTAACAGTTGCCCTCCACCTTATGTTTGATTGGTCAATTGATTGAGTACCGTACGCTAACAAAAAGCTATCTCAACGCGTTTGCATGTCACGAGTGACAGCAATGTGATGTGATGATTAGTTTAGCAAATCGTATGACACATTCTCATTCCTACCAAGAAAATTTTTTTTCTTTTTACTCTAAGAGATACTGTACATCATTGTTTCTCTTCCAATCATTATGTCACATGCATTATTACACTGATGACATGAGAGTGCTAAAATTTTTGCACCAATACAACTTCATTGCAGTTTTTCATTTACCTCAGCACCAATTTAATAGTTTAAAATTTCTTTCATAAATGACAACAAACAAATGCATCAAACGAATTCCCTTCAGATGAAATTTAAAATGAATTTTTTAAATACAAATAAAATCTAAAAATTGATAATTATTACAACTAATTAGTAAAAGTGTTGTAATTGTTAAAGTATTTTAAAAAATTTTTCAGTTCTTTCATTTTTTTAAATATTTATATTTGTTTTTTGACTTTTTAGGAAAAATATGATGTATTATTTTGCTGAAGTAATAAAAATCCAAATGATAGAAAGGAAAGCATTTCGTTTGTTTATTTGTTTTTTTGACATAAATTACGCACTGTTACACTTCATCAAAACTTTTAACAAACATTGTTTTTCAATCAAAAAAGAATTTTTCTCATTGATTTTTTTGCTAAAAAATTTTTTGCTCAGTTTATTTTCTCTTTCGTTTTTCCTTTCCTTCTACCTCCTTTTGCCTTCAGAAAAAGCAAACGTAAACGACTTTTAAAGTGCTTAAAATTGTATATATAATTTTATCAGTAGAAATAATAAGAAATATATGTGCATTATTTTGCTTATAACAATTAATACTTTTTAAAAACATCTATGCGTACCTTTAATTGGTGTAATCAAATTACCATTTAAATGAAATAGATCTAATTCAAAATTTAATTAAGTTGCTACTCGAATGAAATAGGTGCAAACAACTGATATATTTGCCACAAATACAGATGTATGTACCTTTATATTTACACATTTTTCAATTAATTCATTTAAATTGCCGCACAAACACAGATAAGTGCTGCATGGAAATTTCAGTAATGCTATATGTGAGGAAACGCGATGAGCAAATCTACACACCGCTGCATATTATACCTCCCTCATTAACCGGTCTCATACAAGCGGTTGCTGAAAAATTTGGTGTTGAAAGCGAAAAGGTAATAAACAGTACATTTTGCAATTAATCAAGTTGGCAATAATTCATCAACTATTAAATTTTAACTTTCCTCTTTTCTCTAAATTACTTCAAATCAAATGTGATACTTATTTCATTTAGACGAAAAATTGCAAAATTTTTTTTGGACGAAATTTTTAGACAAAAATTGCTAAGTGAAGTTTTTTTTGTACAAATAACTTGCAACAGTTGTAATTAGTTTAAAATGTAATTAAGTAAAATTTTTCAAAATTTGTACAACAAAAGCTAATACTATCGATCGTTTTGCTAGCAATATCATTTATCATACGCAACGATAATCGTTTGAGAAGAAAATTTTCTTCATTTGCAGATATCGGGTTTATTTAAGCAGTGCACAAAAGGCGTAACTGTAAAATTGGATGATGATATGTTAAAGCATTACTGTAATGAGGATACCTTTATTATTGATATTGAACAAGCCCAGGATGATCCATCATGTTGTACAGTAACTCTGGTTGAATTACCACCATCACATTTCTCCCAATCGACATAACATAGACCAAATTCTATTTTGCCTTATTTTAATTCGTTTCAATTTTTTTTTTGCTTTGAGCAATTTAAAATTGTCGTGCAAATGTTGAAAAAAAAGCAAAATTAAATTTAATATACTTTTTTGAGAGGAAAAATAAAATTAAAATTAGGCATGTAAAAATGATTTCTGCGACAGAGCAAGAGGTGAAAAAATTTATTGCAAAAATTGATCAACTTTTTTATGAATTTTGATTCAAATTGTTAATGCTTTAATTTCCTTTTTTTTGCTTCTAGCCGGTTATCGTCAAATGAACAATTATCTATTCGTTTTCTCTCTCTCTCTCTCTCTCTCTCACTTGCTCCCTTTCCCTCGCTTTTTCAGATTTTTTGAAATATTTTTGCGATGCTTTTTAAAATTAATTTTGCTATGATTGTTCATTAAAAATTTTTTTAATTATAAAAAATTTTCTTATCATTTTAAAAATTTTCATAATCTTTTTTTTGGTATATGATCAATGTATGTTTTCTTTACGCATCTTTTGTCATCGTTTTCTTTTGCATTTATGCAAATATCCAAAAAAAAACCCCGCATTTTGTTGATAGTAAGCTAGATTTTGTTTTTTTTGCATGTGTGTATAATAAGCATGCCCAGCACAAAATTTCAAAGTTTTTCAAAGTTCAAAAGTTAGCAATTCTCAAAGTTCAATATTAAAATTACCGAAAAAAAAACGGAAGAAGCAAATAAGAAATGTTTTAGAGGAAAATGTAGCGAAATTGCTCTTTCGCGTTTTATTTTTTTTTAATTTTTTAAATAAATTACTTTATCAGAATTTCATTGAAAAATGTGTTGTGGCATAAGTTGTAAATCGATCAGTCAATCAATTAACTAATTAATTAAGCATCCGCCCATCCATCATCATCAATTTCATTATCAATTTAAAATGATCTTCAGCAGGCAAGTGGCTAGGTACTTTTTTCGTTTCAAATAGTTCTCGCTAGCTTTGTATACTTTCAGTTTTACATTCTTATCGTTGAACTGATCAAATTGATAGTTTTCGTTTTTTTTTTTGCGTAACAATAATTTCCATTATTTTTTTTTCAAAAAATTTTTTCATCACTTTTTTTCAACCATTTTATTGCTAATTTTAATTGTTCATTTTAAGCAAATAATATTTTTAGTTAGATGGGAAGAGAAAAAGAATGAGAGAGAAGCAGGGAAAAAATTATCGAATAAGTATTCGTTTTTCTTTTTCTTTCGCTCTTTCATACCTCTCTCTTTTTTACCTCTCAAAAGAAAAAAGGGAAAAAGGAAGGAGAATGAGATGAAAGAATGAAAATTAAAAATTACAATAATTGTCAATCAGATAAACATTTTTTTTTCACATCCCCAATCTTAATTTATTTAATGGTATTAATGGAAGTTTTGAATTGATGTGTAATTTGGTTTCTTTTTTTCATCGTTTTTTTGTGATTATTTTGATATTTGTCGATAGCCCACGTAATCTGTGATTCCTTTTCCTTTTTCCGTAAATTTTTATTACTATTTTTCACTGTCATCCTCTTCTTTTAGCACCGACTTCTTCGTTTTTTGTTTTGATTTCTCATCTTTTCCATCTTTTTTTTTGTTTGTTGTACCTACTTATTACCTTAAAATTTTGCCGCATCTATTCTATTGAATCAATGGAAAGATAAATTTTAAAAGTTTTTAGGAATGATAAAGAATAGGATAACAGTGGTTATGAACATATGGCAATCATCGTAAGTTAATTAATTTAGATATATATATATACATAGTAGTGAATAGACTAATGATAGTAATTAGTTTTATTATGTTTAATTTAATAGTTAATAATAATGAAGATTAGATTTTGAACAATTCTCTTCTGGAATTTTATTTTCTCAATTCCTCATTTAGAAAATCTAGTCGCAAGCCTGTCTACGTACGTATGCATACGTACACTCTTCATCACGTTCCGGTAATTATAATTCATTTTCATATAATTTAATTAATGGCATCGTGATTTCGTGCGTTTATTTTGTTATCTTGTCACTTCCGTCCTCATTTCATTTTTCCATCTCTCTCTTTCTCTCTCTCCCTCTCTTCGTCTCCTTTTATTTTTGTAAATAATGAATGAAAATTATATATGTGTGCGTGTGGAATAAAATATAATGTTTTCCGACTAAAATTTCCAACCAGTTTTCTCATTTCTTTCTTGTTCACTTATCAACGAATTTTAAAAGTTTATATAATTATAATTGAAAAGTTCACACTCCCTTACACTTCTTTCAAATTAATGAATTCATTTTATCCATGATTAGTAATTTCTACAGTAACAATTTTGAGATTTCGTGACATTACAATCTTTTCTCATCACACACCACCAGTTCATGCTAAAAGCGTGACGCACTAATCACTTAAATTTCCTGCCTCAAAAATTTCTTAAAAAAAGTCCGCTCAAGAAAGAAGGAAAAAAAATAAAAAGTTGCACAGAATGATATTCTTATCAATGCATTTTCACCTTCCAAAAGCAGACCTGAAATTATTTAGAAACCTTCATTTGCGTAGCAGAGGGCGGAATGGGGAATGACGGAATTTGCACATCAAATTAAGTCACAGTAACTATATAATTTTTTTTTGCTTCATTTTACAATTTATATTTCAGAAAGTAAAATGCCTAACAGTTCATATATCATTGCAATGGAGCTGATACATATAATTATTCAAACTTTAACATACGGCTAAGATCCGCTTTTGCATTTTTGCAAAAAGTAACACTTTGGAGGATGGCAGATAGTTCAAGAGGAATGATTACTAATTAAAAAATGATTATACTTTCAATTTAGCTCGGAATAGCGTTTTATTTCACAGATAAAAATCTGTCTTTTAGTGAATAAAAAAGACACTTTTTGAGCAGAACGACGCAAAATGAAATTACTGAGGTTATGGTACAAATCATTGCTCGTTTCATGATTTAAAAAAAAAAAACGAAAAGAAAAAAAAATGAGAAAGTGACATTTTAATGGCATCTCAAAATTTCATGTATGCAGTAAACTGGTGGCAAAATTTTCTCTTTTCCTTTATTTCTTTTTGGTGTTCTTTGAAACACGTCCGAAAAATGTCCACGGATTATCCCTTGAGGCGATTCAAATTGTCAAAGAATATGGAGAAATTGAACGATGGAGAAAGATCCGACATTCGAGCGATAAACGATAAACAAAATAAGGAAATAGCTCTACGAATTTCCTTTCCAAATTATATTGATTGCATTTTTTTTTCCTTCAAAATCCATGCATGTCAATTATGTTCATTGCTCTTCACTTATCCCATACATATTTTGTTCAGCTGAATCTGCACATTTTAGGCAATTTGAACTTCAAACTTAAAAAAAATACCTACTTCATTTATGTAAAAAAGTTAAGCATCTTCACTGCAAATCAGCTACCAAATTCCGTCGCTTAGATGCAATGACAAATTGCCTCAAAATTAGTCAACAAATTGGAAGCACAGAAGTAGCACGGTAGTTCCATTGGAATACGACACTAACAAACATAAGCCTATCAAAGTACTGCTCAGAAGACACCACCGCCTTAGGGCAATTCGACTACTTATTCGACAATCTTTTCATTTTCATATCGTTTTTCTTGCCTCCCGCTACACTTCATCCATGATTCAGGAAAGATAGTTGGTGGAAAAGAATGAACCGATCGGAATGGAAATAGGCAAACAAATTCAAATGTTCGTAAATAAATACAAAAGTGTTTTGCAAACGCTTCGGCCATTAATCGTTGAATTTCAGCATTAAAATATAAACATTAAGAGCACTAGAAGAAAGCAAAAAAAAGATTGAAATAAAATAAACAATATCAATGAGATAATTTAGTGTAACAAAGATGAGGAATTTTCACTAAAGTAATTCCAGATATGTTTTCATTCTAAAAATATTTCAGAAATATTTCAATGACTCATTAACGAAACAAGCATTGAAGTGTGGGGATTTAAAGCGTCAAAACAGGCAACGCTCCTTTTAGTTAAACTTACTATGTCCCTATAATAACTTACAATTCGCTCTTGTACATTCATCGTGAAACTTTGTTTAAGTGAATGAAAGAAAATGAAGTAAAAGACGTGTACTCTAGCAACTACCTTTTGGTAGCATACTTTGAAGGTGAGTTACTGGAAAGGGTGAAAATAAACTCAATTCGTACGTGGCAGTTTGCTGTGAATCGGCCCCATGCACCAAATTCCGTGTGTCCGAAAGTGCAAAGCGTGCCCGTAACGATGAAATATTATGTGATTGCAAAGTTCGTAACATCTTTGACGGCCCCATCAATGCACGCCATCGTTCAATTGCACTACCCGTTGCACACCCAAGCTTCATTACTATCACTGGCCCACTAAATTCACAATATTTCACAACCAAACATTTACTACTATTCCTGACAGTCGTCAGACTTATGACACCAACTCAACCAATTCAATCCATTCACTTGTTTATTTGCTCATGATCCGATCGAGGAAATTGAAGAAATTTTACGCAGTCAATATAAAATAAAATCTTTTTTAGCATACTTAAACTCTACCTTACTGTGATGTCACTGAATGACGATACTTATGTTCATTAAAAAGACTTCAAATCGGAGTTGATGGGCATAAAACTATGAATGGACAATACACCTCATTAAGTATTTTAAAATCTCGTCTTGCCATTCCAAATGACGTAATTCAGAGCTTACAAGTCTTTAATTTTTCACCACAACATGATTTCGTTAAGTTATAATTGTGCTGTAAAAACTCCTCTTGCCCAAAATCATTGTGTAAATTTCATATTTGTCAAACGAAAAACCTCTTTTCCTCTTCTCTCCTCTTATTTACGAGATTCCACTTGCATTAGTTCTTCTAATTTTAATCACTCACCTTGTGATGTGCTGAATGAGTCGGTCGTAGAAAAATTTTTCTGCAAAAGCAAATCAATTACAATCTTCGAATGATTAGTCAACCAAGGCAAATTTAATTAAATTAACATTTTCCACTTAATGAACCCTATTCCGAGGAGCTACCAAATGTTTGGGGCTTAATTATTTATTTTCACAACCTCCTTCTATTTTAACAACAGACCTTACACCAAAAGTCCGTTCCTTACTCTTATACCGACCAAAATAAAAAAATTTTTTTTAATTGGAATATTTTCTTTTACTGAGATATCACACTCCAACACTTCCTTCATTCGTTACTATGATTAAATTTCAACTAATTCGAGATATAAACTGAAAAGGGTAAAAAATTAAGAAACCAGTCGTGGCCGAAAGTGATGTGACTGATGACACGAAATGTTACTGTAAAGTTAGGATATTGGATTTAAACTAATTTAATAAACGATAGACCAGAAATATGTATCGAATAAAATAATAAATAACACAAACGACTACATTGTATGCACTAAATGGAATATCTTAAATATCACTTTTTGTGGATCTTCGAACTTAGCTCTGATCAAAAAGTCAATCAAAAAAAACCAAAAAATATGGGAAACAAAAATTGATGAACACCACTGAAGTTACTAAGTAGCATGCAAATTGCACTTTTGAAAATGATATGTCAATAATAACGCATAAAACCAACGACTGCTTTCGCAGAAACCATCAGTGTTCGTAATCAATGATCGATGTAGTTTTAGCGCCGGCCTTTACTACTTTTTTTTATCGATTTCTTCGTTAGCTCATTAACCAATTAGCTTCTTACTAGATGCCAAAATGAATGAAATTGAGAAATGTGGAAATATTACGGATGTTGTTAGGTCAAAAGTGATATAAAATAGTGATAAGCATGATACAATAGTTTTCAAAACATATTAGAAAGAAACGCTGTATTCAATAGAAATATAAGGCAATTTTTGAACTTTTACGAACTTTGCGTCATAAATTAGACATAATTCCAGGTCCAATGTTTCATTATTAATAGTTAGTAACTTCGACAACAATTACCCTCTCCTCTATTTCAGAGTTTAAAATAACTTTTTTTTTTAAAAAAAGTGTCTTTTTATTCGATCTCACAGCAATCCTTTTACAGTCTACATCCACTTATATTAAGTGCAATTTAATAATGGAAACATCCGATTCAATTTACTGCTAGTCTAATGTCTTACCACTTACCACTTTCCTCTAATATTTTGTTTTAATGCAATGACATTTTCTAGAGAATAGAAACACCTCAATAACATAGTCATTAACAATCAGAAAACAGCTTACCTTCATGTACTGAATATAACTTTTCAGCCATTTCTCTATTAATGCATATTCTTTTAGCTCCCATAATTTTCAATTCATTAGCCAAAATTTCATTCCAAATAACCTAGAGAAGTAAAAAAGTGTAAGCATTACAATAAAAGACATTTGGCAACATATTTTGTGTTAAATTAATCAACCTTATATCTGTCAGTATTATATGCGTACGTGTGCGTGTGCATATTAAAGAACTAAAAAACGCAGACGATTTTCCTGCTTGCCGTCCTAGGATGAAAGCATCAATGTTTCACAGGCACCGCAACTCACAGTAACTTCAATCACAAAAAGGATTTCACTCAGTTTTTGTAATTCCTTTGCAAAATTCTCAGTAATGCCGAAATTGAAAAGTGAACCAAATAATTATCAAATATTTTCCTACTCTTCCTTTTTCTCATTAACTTATATAAATGAAACAAATATAAATAAGAGAAGTGTACGATGTTAACTATTCCAATGTGAAAACATCCTAATGCTGATAAAAAGAAACCTTAGTAATACACGGTATTGCGACAGCTTCTGGTTTTATCATTGCAAAAGTCAATGAAAGCATTGCTTTTACGTTTGCTCTCTTCGTTGTCTCCTAGCTTCATCAACTGGAAATACTCCATAAAAAACAAAAGGGAGGAAAAAAAAGGTTAGAATGAACTTTTAAACTTTTTGATAATTCTATAAAACAAACGAGAAAGCGAATGCATTCTTTCCATCGACACACAACCATCAAATTAATTGAATTAATCGAAATTTGAATATGTATTAGTAAAATTGCAAAAGCTATAAGAACCTCCTCAAAATTACAGAAGTAAACGTATCGTAGAGTAGCAGCGCATTTCAATAATTTCGCGGTCCGTGATTTGTAAGCATCGTGTGGGATGATATTATGATGAGTGAATGTGTGAGTGAAATGTTCGTATTGGAAAAAAAGTGGTCGATGATATTGGACGATTTCACTGCAAAGTTTTTTTTTTCTCTCTCTCTCTCCCTTTCTCTTTAAATTCCGGTATTTCTCAGTGATTCATTATTGTTTCCCGAGGTTAAGCATTTCATACGAATTTCTCTCTTCCAAAATCCACCGCTATAGACTGTGTTTCATCGATGATTGTGTGATTATTGATGAAGATAGCACTCATTCATTGTGTACGCCTACTTGACGTGAAAACATCTTCCATTCGTAAAATTGACTTGGGACTTGGGATTTATGTGATTAATAAGTCATGTATGTGGAATTGCAATCAGTATAGAAGTCTAATCGATCATAGTTAGATTAGTCTAATCGATTAGAGTGATACTGTGTGTTGAAATGTTTCAAATAAATAAATAATACTGTTGTGAAGAGGAAAAATTCAATATCGTTGATGGAAATTTATTGAATCATTTCCTTCGTATGCATTCTTTTTTATTTGGAATATTTGAAAGAAAAAATAAAACTTGATCTTATAGGTTAAAAAAAAAATAATGTGTGGTTATAGGTGGAATGGGTTTAGTGCTCTTTTGCACTGCTCATTTCATGAAATTGTACTGTTTTGAAATTGATTGCATAGGACGTCATCATCATCATCATCAGTATTGTGAGCTTATGAAACAATTCAAGGTTTGTTGCATTTACTATTTATATGCCATTTGTTAAATGCTAAAAATGTTTTAGAATTAAAATTTTTGTGATGATGAAATTATGTAGATGAATGATTTTTTTTGCAGAAACAATTTTGATGAAAAAGCAAAAAAAAAACAATGAATTGGTGCTTTCTTTTTACAGCTTTTTCCTTCCCAATCAATTATCACTTATTAAAAGTACTAACTGCATGGATCATCGAAGCATGCTATTCGAATAAGCAGTGAAATATAGGTAGAATTTCGTAGTTAAGTTGTCATCCATCATCAAATCATTTTGCCTAAATCAGTCCCGAATTTCTGGATTATGATATGAGTTCGAATTGTGTAGTGACCTGAATGAATGAGTAAATTTGCTATATTAATAGATTGCAAAACAGCAGGAAAATACCCGAGAAGGACCCTTAAATGGATTAGGCATGGATTGTGAAACAATTGAGTCACCAACTGCTAAGGTTGGGACACGTAAATGGCGATATCATCAAGGTCGAAATCAATTTTGGTGCGATGGTCGTATCATTATGGCACGACAGAGTTCCATCTTCTTCTTCACTTTGATGGTTATCACTGGAACGATGGGTCTATTTTTTGTCTTTGAGTTAGTTTTTTTGCTGAAGTTTTTCCTAGATAGAAAAAGATGAATAGTTGGAAGAGCGTAAGGAGTTCAAAAATCCCAGAAGGTATGAAATGAAGGTGGATGCTGTCATTTTACTTTTCTTGATTTTTCAATTCTTCCCCACCGCAAAGCAGTGCAATATGTTTTGTAGAGTTGGAAGAAACTAGCTAATCTGAATGAATTATTTTATACTTTTTTTCCCTCATTTCATATCATGAAAATCTAGATTTTTTGCTTGCATCTTACCTTAATATTTTATAAGCTGCGCAAGTGCATTATTAGTCACACTACTACTATAATAGAAGTTGTGATGCAGTGATTTAGGCTTAATGAGACTAGAAAAAAGTTTCAGCAGTAGGCTATAATTCTCATTGTTTATTTTCCATTTTAATGCATGATAATTTAGCGCACCGTATCTATTTTGGAACGTCTCACCTACTGTTCCAATAGTTGCAGCAATATTGCTGTGTCTTGTGCTAGTTAATTTATTCAAAACATCCTTTTCTGATCCGGGAATACTACCGAAGGCTACAAATTTGGAAGCTATTGAAATTGATCGACAAAATGTTGAGGGTGATTCATTCTCAAATTTGTAAATACAGTAGTTTTCGTCTGATTGGTGATAATTAAGTGCGGCTTTTCGCATGCGTACATTCTCGAATATAACTTACTTCTCTCTAAGATGGTCGAAATAACCTATTTATATTGAATCTATTCTACTAATTTACATCCTAGCAACACACCATTCTTGAGCCTGTGTTCTTAGCAGAGCGAAAAATTTTGCTAAATGTGTGAATTTTGTTTGGTTTGTTCTAACTAGAGTTTCTTTTTAATAAATTTTACTGTAAATATTTTTTAGTACGCTCTGAAAGCTTCAGAAAGTAGTTATATGTCGGAAGCAGTGCGAACACCACCACGAACGAAAGCAGTACGCGTTAATGGGCAACTTGTCAAATTGAAATACTGTTTCACTTGTCGATTGTTTCGTCCACCGCGTTCATCTCATTGCTCCGTGTGCGACAACTGCATCTTGAACTTCGACCATCATTGCTAGTTTATTCCCTATTTTTTTGTCCAATAGAAAATCATTTTTTCGGTATTTCTCTTACACTATATAAAAACAGTACGTTTACAGGTCCATGGGTTGGCAATTGCGTTGGAAAACGAAATTATCGACATTTTTATTTTTTTATTGTATCACTCACCGTGCTGACACTGTTTGTATTTACATGTGTGTGTCTACATCTTGTCATATGTAAGTTTCTAACGAGCATATTTTTGTCTTATGGTTTGCAAGCTTTTAAAAATTGCTCCAAGAAGACAAATTATTATTTTAAGGATAATTCACTGATCTTGTAGTTAGTTACTGAAATAGGAACTGTAGTTTTGATTTCGCTGTTGGCTCGAACTTTTTCCTAACTCCATTTGTTTCCTTCAAGAATATGGCTAATGCTTTTTCCAGTATGCTTTGCTTCCCTCATTTGTGTTATGCCTATCGTTTCTAGTCATGGTGCAATTACGCTTCGTGATGGTAGACAGTTTTGTGGCTGGATAATGTCAAGTTACGCTCAGAGGTGCACTTTTAAGTGGGGTGAGGAAGAGTCATCCAGGGGTTTAAGACCTTCATCTTTAATGCTTGCATTGGGTTCTGGTCGAACTTCCAACTTTTTATCTGCAGCATATGGCTTTACTTTTTAGGCTTAAGTATTTCGGAAATTGTACTCTTGTTTTAATATCCACTGATGTTCAAGTTACATTTTGTAAGAGAAAAATACAAGTATTCTAAGTTTAAATATTTTATATAGCTTAGTAAGTGTTACGATTAAAGCCACTTATTTTGAGGCTGTTTGATAAAAAAAAAAACTAAATAGAATTGATACTTCGTTTGCCTTTATGTTTTTTTAAGTCAATCTTTTGTAAAAGTGAGCGTTTCAATTGTTTCAGTGTCACAAACGGAGAATGCGTTTCTGGGTGCAGTAAGACAAAGTCCTGTATCACTTGTAATTGCTTTAGTATGTTTTTTCTCCATTTGGTCTATATTTGGTCTTTCCGGTTTTCACACATATTTGCTGTTCACGAATCAGACAACAAATGAAGATATAAAAGGGACATTTAATTCGAAACGGTTACCGCATGTACAGAACCCATATACTACTGGTTCTATATTTTCTAACTGTTTTCGAACACTATGTGCTCCGGAACTTCCAAGGTTCGTAGCTGTGTTTCTCATTTTTGTTATACAGATGGAATATTTTAAAGTTGGGAAACTGAAAACGTTCTTCAGTAAGATGGTGGCATAGCAATTAGCACGGAGGTATTTGAATTAACTCCAAGCAACTAAGCTTGATGCTTTGGTGAAAATAACGTATTCCATTCCACTTCGAACAACTAATTCGTTACGGTGTTGTGATACAAATACAGCTGACATGCAAAAATAGTCTTCAAACAAATAATGCTGCTTTTTTCAGTTTAATTGACCGGAGAGGAATTGTTGAGCCTGAACCGACTGTGATAGTGAAGAATTATGGTACAGCTGGTGGTTTAGATCGACGATCTTACGAAATTGTTTTTGGCTGATAATTTTTTTTTTATTTATTGAAGATTTGCCTGAAGAGGTGTTTTGTAATAACAAATGACTAAAAATTGCTTGTGCTCCTTTTTCATTTTTTCTGTGACTGGAGAAAGGGTTTCAAATGATTTGTAAAGTGTTGATATTTTTTTTTATTTTCGGTAATTTAGTGATTTGATAATATAGATTAATAAAGAAGAAGCTGTTTTCAAATAAAAAACAAATAGGAGCTACCGTCGAAAGAAAAAACCTTACCGCTGATGCCTTTCCAGAATGTAGTTTTTTAATTCTAATTTTGAAATTTACTAGAAACTCTTTCATCATGATTTTATCATATTTTTACCAACTGGTTATGTGTACATCATTTTGTTCTAACTGTTTGCACATGATGAACCTCAGTCTTTTTCATTCATCCCCATTTAAAAACTATAATTTATGCAGCTCAAATTTTGAAGTCATGAAATATGGGGCGTCCATTTCAGGAATGATCCAGTGCACAATCAACATTGCCGCACTTATCGGTGCTCTACCATAATCTTTCTTTCTTTCTTTGTTGATTTATTATGAAGCAAAACGCACGGAGTTTAAACTATCTCAAAGTCTAAATTTTGCATGAAATTCTTGCACTTGTTCAAGAGAGGAAGTTGTTGCATTTTTTCAACAAGCATTACGTGTGTTTTGTCTGTTATACTTTTCACTGCACTACTGGTTTCTTTCTTCCAACGTACTATGTGATCTGCGTTGATTTTCTTCATAATATTGTTTTTTGAGAAGTATTTCTCGACAGATTTGCTGCAGTGCCATTTTAGTATGAAGTAAATTTCTGTTTTTTTTTTTAAAATAATTTTTTCTTTTTATGCATTCTTTCACAGCATTTCAACATTTTTCATTGCAAAAGTATAGCGAATAGAAGTGGAAAATATATGCTACACATGTTTCTAAATAACCTGGAAAATGTTTCGGTTTGTAAAATAGCATGCTAAAATTACGTATAGAATGAAGAATGAGAAGGAAGACGAATGATGCTATCAGTTTGTTCAGGAATTTTAGCTGACAGTAATCATTGAAAATTTCTTGATATTGGAGGAAGTGAGGGAGAGGTATTTCAGAGAATTCACAGGATTAAATCACTTCTACAACACTACACGTGCACATTAACGTACGAAAAGTTTGACATTCCAAAATTTTTTTTTGGCTATTCGCGCTTAAACCGCAGCGCCTTCTCTAATAACTTTTGTGTACGGAATTAGATTAATTGAACTATTTAGGTAAAAATTAGTAAAATAAATTTGGGAAAAGAGCGTAGCTTTGTGAGAGACAATCAGGGAGTGAAACGGTACGTGAGGGAGTGTATGGGATAAGGTTGTAAACCTTAAGGCTGAGGTGGAAATCAGATCTCACATGTATGAGTGATGAAAATAATTTCGTTTTTTTTTAAATTTCACAATAATTTTTAGTTTTACAAAAGACCATTTTAATTTGTGATAGGTACTGTTAATTTTAAATTGAAGTTTATTTACCGCATGTACAGTTAAATAACAGAGCTACAGAGGTAGGTGAAGATGTAGGAGATCAGGGCGTAATGTATGGCTATGTGAGAGAGGAAAGCCTCATTCTGTCAGCTGTTTTTTTTTATAAATTTTTATTATTGGGTTTTGAAACAAGCACTGTACTTAAATTATGATGCATTTGGTTGTTAAGTTTGGTTCTAGAAAGATAGTTGTCTCTGGATTCTAGACTTGGTTTAATTAAAATTCTAAGAGGCTTATCGATAAATTTAAAGCGTTATTTTTGTAGAAAAATAATGAAACGGATAGCGCAGCCAAGTCGGATATTATGGAATTTGCACCGGCGGAGAAATATGTTTATGCCGCAAACTTTTGTTCGTGCGCCGCCGACTTTAAGAATAACTTATACACCAATAGAGGTTTTTTCGAATACTGAAGTTTTTTTTATTGTATCAAATTTGATTTAACGTGTTGCTTTTTTGCGGAATGAGACACTAAAAGAATGGGCTTTTTGGATGTTTTACTTTAAACATGAGGTTTTAAAAATGGTTTCAAATGGGGTTCGCTTGTCTAATAAGCACAGAATTTCATGTAGTCTAAAAAGAATTTGTTACTTAAAGGATTTCTTTAATATTTTATGAATGTCTACCTCGCTTACTTTAGTCCATTATCAAAAACGCGGAATTTTGATACCACAGGATAGGTGTTTTGTCTTTAAATGAGCAATTATCCTGTTGTTTTTTCAGCAATCGTTTGAATCAGTACGATATTTCTCACAACAAGGGCAGCAACAGTCAAGGCCTAGAAATTTTTTAAAGAACTTATTGGATAACATACGAGAAGAATTTGAGAAAAATAAAGAATTACAGGTGAATTTTTCTGCACCTTTTACTTCTCTGTAAAGCGACTGTTGAAATTCCATGTAGTAAAAGCACATTGAAGGCCACTGATTAGTTAATATCCTTTTTAACAGCTTCACAAGATTACTGCATTATTTTCAGTTTGTCATTGTAGTATCGATAAATACGTGGTTGGGAATGATGTAGAAAATATTAACTTTTTTGTAGAACGAAGGACCTTTTTTTCATATCGTGTAATTAACTAGTAATTTATAGTATAATACTTGCTAACATTAACAAATATCTCTATTCAACCGGCTATTTTGTGACTTATCGATACTCTATCAAAATCTTTCACTGTGTTCATAGTATTTATCATCAATTTTTTCAGGAAAATAGACGACAATTGGATGAAAGGTTGAAGAGTTTGAATGATAGTGAAGCTCTTAAAGAAGCCAGAAGAAAATTTGTGAGTTTTATTTTCTTCAAATGCTTTTTTGGCAGTCATTGTTTTAGAAAATAAGTTATTATTAGTGTCATGATCGCCTTTGTGTATCATTTCAATGGATGGATCACTGGCGGGAATCACTAAATATTACAGGAATTGATCGAAAAGGAAACTATGAAGAGTTCACAAATTATTCAAAATAAAATCAGCGAAGTTCGGAACCATGTATCAAGAGTAAGTTGTTTTGTTTTCTTAATTTTACGATTTTTGCGTGGTAAGGGTTTTATTGATAATGATCTATTGAATCAGAACTAATTGCGATAAGCATATTTTTCCTTGTGCAGGCAAAGTAAAAAGGTTTGTTGGAGCAAGATTATCATAAAAATTATCTGTTTTGTATAGATGGCGATGGAAATGCAGAAAACAGAAACAGGGCAAAAGCTTTCTTTGGCTGCTGAAGAAGTATTGAAGCAGGCGAAGGCCGCTGCAGAAATGATCGAGAAATTGGCAGAACAAGTTGGAGACAACCAATTGTATCAGAATGTTAGTTCAGTAAGTGTATGAAATATTGATGCATTATATATGTGTCACAATTTTCTGTCCATAGATTTAACACAGTCATTTTCTTGCTTTTTTGGATGCGGGCGCAACGATCCGATATCTTATAAGTTTCAAAGAAGTGTAGCAGATTTGAGTTGTCGACCAATAATGATCGAACGGTCATAATCATAATGTTTAAAAGTTTTTGAGCATTTAGGTTTAACATGACCGCTGGCTGAGTAAGATTTCCTGTGGGAGCCAAAACTAAGACTGTTCTCTTGAGCCACTATTACTAAATTAATTTAATACTTTACAGTCAGTGAAAGTAATCAAAGATGAGGTGGATAATATCGTCGATGTGCGGATGTATACTCGACCAGGTTACATTTCCTCTTGTTTGGCACTGATTATGCTTTTCCATTGGCAATTTTTTGTAAAAAAATTTAGTTTCATCTTTAGGAGATGTGTAATTTATTTTAAGATTGGAGAAGTATTTCAGATCAATTAAGAATGCGCTCAGCGTCTTTTTCTACGTACAGTGATCGAGTTGTGGAAGCTAATCCGTAAGTCTCTTTAATTGGTTAAATCCATTATTTATGTTGATTATTATTGTTCAAGATGCTTTATTTGGCCTAAAGCAGGGTTCCATGCACTCTGTGTTTGAATTATTTGCATTAACCATGAAAGTGCAGGAAGGTTTGGTACTACCTCTTACAAATAAAATATCTTCTGGAATAACGTAGTAGTGAACCTGAATGAATGAAAATGGCAATTACGGCTTTTTAGGTCTTTTTTGTATGATGAAATTTTTGTCATGTCGAGTGACTCAGTCTACACGTCCTTTTTCATTAAAATGTAAATTTCTACAGAAATGCAACTGGTGTAGAGCTTCATAAAGAATCCAAATGGTATGCTGGGTGGAAAACATTCTCCGAAAATAATATTTATTATAACAGTATGCTTAATGCTATTTTTTGTTAAAGTATTATCTGTTAAAATGCAAATGTGTAATTGCAAGGAAGTTTAAGTGAAATCTTTGCTCTTTTTCTTGTGGAATCTTTGCGCTAAAAGGGTTAAATACTTTATTCATTCTACTCGTATTTTTCACTGCCATATATTCTGTCGAATAAATGTTGCAATTTTTTACTGATTTGTAGAAATTTTGGACTGGAAGATGCGTTTAGATGAAAGCGACAATTTGGCACTGAGAATGATGCGGGGTTTTACTGACAAAGTTTCCTCATTACTCGGTGCGCTTTCTGAAATTTTTTACTGAAATTGGTGAATAGGTATCCCGTATCATCTCGTAGAATGTGTATTAATGCTGTTGGTATTCCGTCGCAGAACACAATGTTCTTTTAGCTTCATTACTACCAGATCGAATCGTAGAAGAAAGCCTGTCGGATGCACTATTTAACAAATTAATATCCACAGCTTTGAGAGGTGAAAAAGCAGTTATATTCTTTATTCCAAACAACTTCAAATTCAGGAGGTCATAGTGAAATATCAGAAGTGCTTTCTGAAATTCAAAAAGTTGATCCCAATTTCGATAAAAATGAATGGTTGCGGTTTTGCGAAAAGGAAATAATCCCAAACGTTCTGGAAGCATTTATTCGTGGTGATTTGAAAATTCTCAAAGATTGGTGCTACGAAAGGGTTTGTCTCTGGAAATTTTCCCTTTTTTGTATTTTTTTAGGGCTTCATATTTTTTAAGTTTCGTTAAATCTGAGCGAATAAAGTTCTTATCAATTATTGGTTTTCAGGCTTATAACATTTTATCAGCAATTGTCAATGAATACAAAAAGGTGAACTTTAGTACGGCAGACAGCCGAGTCATCGATATCGATGGGGTTGAGGTTCATCTTTCTTTCCGTATAAATAGTTTCGTAGTTTCCTCGTGTATTTGGGTAGATATCTTATTGATTTCTGTTTGGTTGCATATTAAATGAAGCTGTGTATTCTCAGATTCCAGACATGAAGAAATAAATAATGAGGTTGATCTTTTGCTTTCCACTTGAAAGTACTTTTACTGTAACTATAAAACCTGTAAATATGGTGGAAAATGTAAATATGATAGAAATTAGGAAAATCCTTCTAAGAATACTTTTTTAGCAGAAATGTACTTTTTAATTCTTTAATATATTTAAAATAATATTTCAGATGGTTACTGGTAAAATGATGGAACACGGTCCAGTGATAATAATCACATTTCAAGCTTACATGGTAAATGTTGTGAGAAATATGGAGGGGAAAGTTGTTGAAGGTGATCCAGTAAGTACTTACATTCTGAGTTTTCTTTTAATGGGAAGCAAAACTTCATATAGTTCGTCGAAATTGAGATTTGTTTCTAAAAAGTCAAGGAATCCTTAACCATTTGTATGTTAATAATTTCGTAAGAGATTGTATAATATAAAAAATTGCTGCCTAGATTATGCGATTTTATTGTTTATATGAACAAAACTGTGCTGCTTATTATATTGTCAAACGAAAAATTTTTTAAAATAGCTTTACATTTTTCGTAGCAGTGTAAACATATAGCGCCTTACATTAACTGATTGGTTCGTCATGTATTTGAAATTTTAAATTGTTTTGGAATTTTCAGAAGAGTCCAGTACGTGTTCATCATGTATGGGTGATGTGCCGTGATATGGAAGAGTATAATCCAAAGGTGGCATGGAAAGTGCTTGAGGTACACATGCAAAAGGGTAATCTGGCATTGTAATATAATTTTTCTGTTGGCATCGAAAGACTTTTATTTTTCAATATACATCAAACTTTACTTTTGATGCAAGCCAAAAGTTACGAACAAGATCCAGAATTTTTCCTTAGTATCACATGTTATAGAGTAATGATTGGCAGGAAAGAGCAGTTGTTGTTGTTTTCTGTTTTTATCCCTTATGTATATATAAACGAGAGAGCAGTTTTACGTAGGAAAGCTTTATATGATCGTATTCAAAGAGATGTTTACTTCAGTCGAAAATATTAGGAAAAATACGGAAGGAGCTTTTAAAGTGAAACTGTACTTATGTGCAGTCTTTATACTTGTTTGCCCGACTTTTGTGTTTTTTTAGTTATTTGTATTTTTTCTGCTAACTTGAAGCAGGTGAAAGCAGGTGACTCATTAAATTCTCGTTTGTTATAAAGAATGTAGTAGCTTAAGATTTTAACAGTGGCGGGTCCGACGCCTAAAAATAGAAGAGTTTCGGCTAAAAAGTTCTTGCAGAGTTGTACTCATTGAATGTGAGTGTAGTCGGAGTAATTATTTGACATGCGATCCAATATTCGGTGTTATATTTTTCTTTTTTCATCCTCGAGTCCAATTCAATGTTCTTGCTCACGAGTGTGTTTTTTTTTGTATTTTGTTACATAATTCTGCTTAAGGATTTATCAGGACTGCAAAGGATTTCTGGACTAAAATTCTTTCATATTTTTTTTTATAGGTCTTAAATAGAAAAAATTTGATTGTGATAAATTGTTGTTTTTTGGCACAACATCATATATCCGCGTAGAATTTGTAGTGTTAACTACCAAAATATTCTTCAGTGCATTCATCTTTAATGAAGATTATCGTTTGCTAAGAAGAGATAAGTTTTAGTGCCTTAAAACTATTTGATTTATTCTTCGTGTCCTGCGGTTGATAGTACCAGTGCTCTATTACATTTTGCATTCTAATTAATGTTTGTGATTTCACTTGTTAAATTTAGTCGTCATGATTTAGGTCAATTCAACTTTTCTAAAATGTTTTTTTTTTTCAAAAAAACCAAAAGACAGAGGTTTATGACGTGAAACTGTAAAGTGATGTTGATCGAATAAATTTTCTGTGATACTATTACATTGTTTGAAAAGATCTCGTTCAGTGAATTCATTCAAATATCAGAAACGATGGAATGATAAATGTGTGTTACAGTGTATGCTATTCGTTGATGAATGAATGCTGAAATACATATATGCAGTAATAATTTATATAAAATTAAGAAAATAATTTCGAATTTTGTATTGATGATAATTTCTTCCCGACCAGATTTGAATTGGTTTTAATTGTTTTTTATACCGTGTCGTGCATGAGATAAAAAGGAAAATGATTGTTTGTCATTGTCTGTTTCACTTTAAAGGAAAGAAAATATACGACTGAATTGGTCGTTTTATCTTTTTCATCCGGCAAAGACTCTTTCCGGATGAATAAATCGTTTGATTATTGCAAGCTTACACATTGCCAATGTTTAAAGTAGCGGATTTTTTTTTTTTTTTTTGAAGAAAAGATTGATTTGATTTGATCGATTTCATGAGGTTGAAGAAATAAGGAAAAAAAAACGACAAGCAAACAAATGATTCAATTAACGTTCTCAAACACTGTTTCTATTGTTAATGTACATGTTGAGAATGTTAAAGTAGCGTTGATGAATGTGAAGTGAATAGAGGAAACGAAATTTTTTAATTTAATTTTATGAATGTTTGGTAGAATTAGACTTAGAAGATGATGACGCTTTCTCATTTGCAATGAAAATTATCCTATTGAATTTGTAAAACATTTTATTTGTTGAACGCTACGACAACAAAAATAACTCGTTTGAAATTTAATTCTTTTGATTAATTTGATATTTAATGTAATACTTATTTTGTTTTGCATCGACAACACAATTTTTTTTTTTGTTTCACTGACATAGAATCATGCAAATTTCATCGAGAAAACATTCTGATGAATTTTTTTTTTTCATTTTGTCTATCATTGATGAAGAGAACTGAAAAGATTTATAGCAAATAACATCTTGTAAATAGTTATTTTTAAATTATCAAAAGACAAATGCGAAGTGGAAATTCGTTAAAGAGTGCAAAGCGATTTATTTATTTAATGATTTATGGATGAACGAGAACGATGCTACTACGATTGTATCATTGTGATAATTGTCTAATCATTGTAATTAACTATTATTAGTAGTGCTTATCAGAGTTTTTGATTTACAAAATCTCAAATGAACGAAGTTATTTATTAGTACCTAAAAGTGTACCTAAAGATTACACGCATATATTATCAGTTCAGAAATTATAATTAAGAAGGGAATGGATGGTGCTCACACACTATCGCCAGTCTGTTGTCGTCAGCAATCGCTTAATAAAGCATAGATAAATTAAGCTACTCCTAAGCTAACCTTTGATCTAAATGGGAAAGTGATAATAATGCACGTTCACATTTTTGGAAGTGTTTGAGGAAGGAAGTGAAGTAAAATTTGGACTTAGCATTCTTCTAATCAACTAAGTAATGATTTAAGTAGTTAAATGGTAGTGATGCACGTTCATATTTTTGAGAGTGTGTTAGAAGTGATCACGTGAAATTTGAAATTATTTGATTAAAGCAAAAAGCAGAAATGTTTGACAGTTCGATGATACACATCAAAAGTTTTCGAAATTTCACTGCTACCGTTACAAAGACAAGTCGCAACACACACACACACACACACACACACACACACACACAACAGGTAAAGTGGTCAGAAGAGGAGAATAAAGTGAAACTATTTTACAGAAACTCAATTAGATGGATGAAAATTAGGTAAACTATTAAGCTAGCATTCATCGCCTTCTTTGTTCTTTTTAAGTACAATTTATTGATTCGTTAATTCATTGCAATACGATGAATTCATCTCACATTAAAAAATAATAATTTAAATGCTACGCATAGCATTAATTTTCCTCATTCAACAACTAATATAAAAAACATTCTTTCCAGTTGAGGATAATTTTCTGTGGAAAAATTAAATGAATAATCTATTTTCTTGAAATTATTTTAAAGTTTTTTTAAACAAATCATCACCAACTGCTTCTTCTTCTTCTTCTTCTTTTTTTTCTTCCATCACAAATGATGGAACAATGAGTTGTGCCATTTTGCAAATTTATTACAAATGCATTCTCTCTACACTTCAAAATTTTTTATTATTGTTTCCAACAATAGTGTGATCAGTGCATGCTGCTACAGTGCTCTCGCCACGGATATTTTACCTGAATTGAACGGTATTTTTTTTTTAACTAACCTTTAGCAAGCTTGAATTTAATCTCATAATTTTAGCAAGTGTTTAGAGGAAAATTTAAAATAATTCAAAACAGTTGCTTACTTCTAATTCTTTCATCATTTTTAATATATGCATATGTATGTGGAAATAATTATCCTCAACAATGGATATTGTTGTATGCTGCTGTAATGTTCTATACGAGGTATTTAATTGAATTAAAAAATATCATTAACAGATAATAATTTTTAAATTAATTTTAGAATTTTAGCAATTTTCTGGAGGAAAATTTAACATAATTCAAATTAATTATTGACTACTATTTCTTTTATCATTTACAACATGTTTAGGAATAGCTCCAAGCTGTTATTTGTCATCTATCATTGAGGCATGAATTGACTAAATTTATGTTTTATGTAATAATTAAGAAATCAAAAGTTTCACATCCAATCATTGCTACATTTCAATTTCACTAAGTCAATTGTGATAGAAATGTATTTTAATGAATATTTCTCATATATCGTTTTTTTTGCAAAAAAAGATTCCAATGAATGAAATATTCAACAACGGAAGAGAGCTAATACAATGAAAAATTCTTGAGAATAACAATTGTAAATGATTGTTGAAAGTGGACAAATTCGATCGTTAGGCCACCACTAAACCAAAAATAAAACCAGTTCTATTCTTCCTCTCTATTTTCCTTCCCTCTCTCTCTCTCTCTCCCTCTCTACACCTATACACGTATAACGTACGTTTACTAAGTATGTATATATTCGTTACGTGCGTGTGTACATATTGTTAATGTAGAGAATCACGTATGCAAACGTATTCAAAATAAGGGAATAATAGCATAATGTAAGGTATTTGTATTCATATAAGAGAAAATTGACGCATACTATTCCTTCCTTTTTTTTTTTATTTTTACGTAACAATTAATGAAAAATATTTTTTTTTTTTGAGAAAAGTATTATTGCAAAATTTTGTTACAAAAAAGAAATTTTTGCTCAAAATATTGCAATAAATGATTTTCGAGCAAAAAAAAAATGAAATTCTTTTATTCAATTCTTCTTCAATTCCTGCGCAATTGTTCATTCCTCTTATTTGTTAATGTTTGATTAATTAATTGAAGAAAAAAAATGACTAAATTACTTGTCATTATTAGAGAAAGAAAGAAGGGATATTGTGGAAAATTGAAAATTTTGAAGGAAAAGGGAAAATGAAATTTGAGAACCAACCCTTCTCATCGCCCAAGTATTGAGCTCCCATTTGTACATCTCAAGTTGAAAAAGAGCAATGAATTTTGAGTGGTTTAGCCTACATGTCAGGTGAGGATAAATAACCTATAGGTCAATTGCTGATATGCCCTAATTAATCCTTAGAGCAATAATAAGTTAATAAGTAACAATAATAATTAGCAATCAATAATTAATAAGTAACGAGAATAACAAATAATAATAACAATAATGAGTGATGACAGTAATTAAGAGCAAGTCGTAATAATAATAGTAATAGTAATAATAAATAAATTAATTAAACAGCTGACCACAAAGAGATAATACATTCATTTGAATAATCGTGTAATGTAAATTGTACATACGCTTATGCAATCAGATAACGTTCATCCCTAAATTACTTTCAGGCTTCATTTCTATTAAATCCTATCCTAACATTTCCTTCATTTCTTTCATTAATATCAATTGGTAATTTTCAATCAATATTCTCATCGAAATTAAGCTATAAATAATAAATTATTACGTGAAACTTGCTGACCTTTAAAAGGTCAGGTTCCTGGTTATTCATCGTTTTCGAAAGGGTCATCTCTCGCAAACCTGTCGTAGTCGAAAAGGTCACTTCCTGGTCACTACTCATCATCATCTTGCCCCGTTACATTTTCATTCACTGTTCTAGCCACTCCCTTTTTTCCTCTCTCTCTCTCAGTTCTCTTCGCCAATCACTATCACTTATTCATCACCTTACTCTGTTAAATTTTTGTTCATTCTGTCTTAATCACCTCTCTTTCCCTTTCTCTTTCTCTCTCAGCACTCCTCTTTTATGATTATAACTTACTCAACACTTTTTAAATATATTCCCTTTCTCTGGTTGATGCCTCTTCTTTCTGTTAATAAAATTTTCTTCTCTACTAATTTTTTTAAAATTTAAATTTGAATAATTTCATATACTTGTATATTTGTGTTTATGTGTATGTATGTGTGCCTGTATGTATGAGTGTGCGTGGGCGTGTGCATGTGCGCGTGTGCATCCTAATATAGAAGTTGTGTGTGTGTGTGTGCGTGTGTGTGCGTGTGTGCGTGTGTGTGCGTGTGTGTGTGTGTGTGCGTGTGTGTGCGTGTGTGCGTATATGGACAGCTCATAAAGCAGATAAATGCATCAGCTGTGACGTCGTCTACCAGACCTGGCGAACCACTACTACTACTACTACTGCGACGCTTACGATGACCACCGCTGCCACAATCAACAGCAGCAGATTGGACACTTCGGTATTTTAATATTTTTACGTAATAGAATTTCAAGCAGTGTTGTAAATTTATTTCTCAAAAAAAAAGAGCAAACGTTTACTTCTTTTTTTTGGCTCATTAAAATTTTTGTTTAAAAAATATTTCTGACAGTATGATTTCCCTCTCTTTCTCTCTCCCTCCCTTTCTTTCTGCTTAGGTCATAAAGCCTATAATGCATTTCATACACGCACACACACCCACCCACACACACACGCACACACACACCCACCCACCCACACGCACACACACACACACACACTCACACACACACACACACACGTAGATAAACGGTTAAGTGAGTGAATGCTTTAGTTGTTAGCGTTTATTGCATTTATAACCGATTTTAAACTGTTGAAATTTTATTTTTGTGTATTAATTTAGTTATATGAAATGGTAAAGAAGGAAATTCTCATTTTCTTTCAACAAACATAGAAAAAACTAATATTTATGGGTAAATTTTACCGAAATTAACGTTAAATGTTTGGTTATTGTTCGCGCAGCAATAACCATTTTTTTATTCTTTCTTTTTCCTATTCTATACCAAGCCTTATCTGTTCCACCTCCATACCTTTCCTCCTCTATCTCTCTCTCTCAACCTCTAATGCTCAATATTTTTGCTCATTCTTCTCCTCTTCCATTCATCCTTTTTTTGTGCTTTATTTACTGTCACTAAAATATTATTGAGCATTAGAGGGTGAGAGACAGAGAGAGATTTCTTTTTTCATTCTCTATTTCTACTAATTGTAAGATGAAAGTTAAATTAAAATTTAATAAATTTAAGTGAAGTATAAACAGTGAACGTGGTGATAAACAGGAAAATAACACCCTAACATATAAACAAGAACTTCATCTCACGATTTTCTGCGTCATCTATGATGTCTACTATTTTTAGTTTCCCTTTTTTCCTCTCTCTCTCTCTCTCTCTCTCGTTTTCTTTATCTCTCTCCTTTTGCTCTTCTTCCTCTTCTTTTACAATTGTTAATTTAAATTTATTATTATGGGAATAAATAATGAACAAAAATGAGTAGTGGAATTTAAATTAGAATTAAATGATGATTGAAATTCTTAGATATGTCTGAGGAAATTAAATTGTTCTTTGAAATTTATGAATTTTATTTCTTTTTTTTGTCGAGAATTTTACGGAAACAAAGAACAAAAATAAAAGATGAAAAAGTAAGCTAAAACAAAAAATGTTGTAGGAAATAAATGAAAGGTAGTAGCGGTTTTTTCTTTGTACATTTCTAAATTCATCGGTAGATAGTTTAATTTTGCAAAAATTTTATTTTACTTTTATTTTAAAATAACGAAAAAATTGTGATTTCATTTTAATGGATTATTTTGGTAGAGCTGTTAGGTTAGTAAGCAATAATATAGATAAATAATGGTTACTATATGATGAAATTCACACATTTTAATAATTCTATGTTTACACGTCTCATTTAACTTTTATGACGTGCTTCGGTTTTCAGTTTTCTTTTTTTTGTTGACGGAAATGTCAAGATGTTTGATCCATTTTTTTTTCTAACTAACACTTTATTTTCTTCTTTTTTTTTAAAAAAAAGGAACATTAGTATGGCGGAAAATTGTGGTACATTTCATTTGCGAAGTATTGTTAAAATGATGAAAATGCTTTTTTTTGAAATTACTTTACCATTGGTGAAGAGGAATATGATGAAATATTTGAAATGTGTAAAGTGCTTTTTCCCCAGCAACAAATGTTATTTACTAAAGTTATTGGGGATTTTTGATAGCTCATAGTTTTATTGATCACTTCTTTCGTTTTCGTTTCATTTTTATCGTCTTTCTTTTTTCGTTTACTACTTCATGTATAATTTACAGAATTCAAAGAAGAAACAGGGAGAGAAAGGGAGAGAGAGAGAGAGAGAGAAAGCGAAGATATTAATTTTGTGATAGAAGTGGTATATACGCTTCTTCAATTCTTTGCTATATATGGCGCTTATATTACCGCTTCATGTAGTAGCAAGTGTGCAACAGTGTTGTTCAAGTCGAGCGGCTATTTCGAGTATTCCGGATGAAATTATCGAACTTATCATTAGCAGGGTACATTATTCCTCTTTCTTCATGCTTTAATGCCAACTTATTTGAGCAGATAGCAATAATCCTGATGATGATGTTAATAATAAAATAGTAATGATATAATGTAAGTAAATGGTAGTAACTTATTTAACTGTATAACAGTAATAATAGTAAAAAATAATGGGAATCAATAATGATAGAAGTATTAATAACATTGGTAGCAATAGCAATAACGGTGTAATGACGACAATAATATAATAATAATAATAATAATAATAATAATAATAATAATAATAATAATAATAATAATAATAATAATAATAATAATAATAATAATAATAATAATAATAATAATAATAATAATAATAATAATAATAATAATAATAATAATAATAATAATAATAATAATAATAATAATAATAATAATAATAATAATAATAATAATAATAATAATAATAATAATAATAATAATAATAATAATAATAATAATAATAATAATAATAATAATAATAATAATAATAATAATAATAATAATAATAATAATAATAATAATAATAATAGTAATAATAATAATAATAATAATAATAATAATAATAATAATAATAATAATAATAATAATAATAATAATAATAATAATAATAATAATAATAATAATAATAATAATAATAATAATAATAATAATAATAATAATAATAATAATAATAATAATAATAATAATAATAATAATAATAATAATAATAATAATAATAATAATAATAATAATAATAATAATAATAATAATAATAATAATAATAATAATAATAATAATAATAATAATAATAATAATAATAATAATAATAATAATAATAATAATAATAATAATAATAATAATAATAATAATAATAATAATAATAATAATAATAATAATAATAATAATAATAATAATAATAATAATAATAATAATAATAATAATAATAATAATAATAATAATAATAATAATAATAATAATAATAATAATAATAATAATAATAATAATAATAATAATAATAATAATAATAATAATAATAATAATAATAATAATAATAATAATAATAATAATAATAATAATAATAATAATAATAATAATAATAATAATAATAATAATAATAATAATAATAATAATAATAATAATAATAATAATAATAATAATAATAATAATAATAATAATAATAATAATAATAATAATAATAATAATAGTAATAATAATAATAATAATAATAATAATAATAATAATAATAATAATAATAATAATAATAATAATAATAATAATAATAATAATAATAATAATAATAATAATAATAATAATAATAATAATTAATAACTAATAATAATTAACAATGATAATAGTAATAATAAAATAGTTAATAATAATAAAGCAATAAATAATAGTAATGCGGAAAGTTTTATTCACATAAAAAAATTGCTCAGGCTTAGCCGTTTCCATTTGAGTTTAATGGCTTTTATTGAATGTAAATTTTTTAATGTATGGTTTTTGCAGTCATCATTATTTGATATTATCAAATGGCAGCAAATATCAAAATGCTTTCAACGAGCGGCACAGAAACGGCTCAGTATGTATACGATGATCGATGTCAAAGTGTATAATGGCTTACAGCAATTACGACATAAAGCTGGCGCAGAATGCATGTTATTCCTTAGTTTATGATTTATTATTATTAATTATAATAGCTAGAAATTAATTAATTATTACTATTAATTATTTTTAATATATTATATTCTTTCTTTCTTGCATTTGTTGAAATTTGTTATGATGAAAGTGAGTGCTGAAGAAATTAAAAAATAATTTTTTTCTTTTTTTAAGATAGTTTTTTTTGGTGTGAAAATAACATCACTTGCACTGAATATTTATTATTACGTAAATTGTTAAGATTTATTATGATGGAAATGAGTGCTGAGGAAATTTAAAAAAATTTTTTTTCTTTTTTTAAAGATAGTTTTTTTTGGTGTGAAAATAACATCACTTGCACTGAATATTTATTCTTACGTAAATTGTTAAGATTTATTATGATGGAAATGAGTGCTGAGGAAATTTAAAAAAATTTTTTTTCTTTTTTTTAAGATAGTTTTTTTTGGTGTGAAAATAACATCACTTGCACTGAATATTTATTCTTACGTAAATTGTTAAGATTTATTATGATGGAAATGAGTGCTGAGGAAATTTAAAAAAATTTTTTTTCTTTTTTTTAAGATAGTTTTTTTTTGTGAAAATAACATACATCATTTTTGCTCAAAATTTATTATTGCATAAGAGGTAAGAAAAAGTAACAAGTGCAATTTGGTGTACTTTGGTGTATTTTTTCTTTTTTTAGCAGAATATGATTGGCATCCATCATTAGCATTAATAATTATGGAATTGGAACCAAATCATCTTGGCATAGCAATTGATTCGGAATTAACAACGAACAATGTTTCGGCATTGCTACATTTACTGTTCACATTGAGACGTAAAGCGGAGCAGTTGTTTATTGATAGTCCAATTATTGAGCTGCTTGTTGCTCAGGTACTATTTTACCTAGTTCTTTTTTTTCCGAATTAATTTCATAGATGTAAAATTACTTTATCATTTATGCATTTTTCAACAATTTTTATTTTAGATTAATAAAGAGCAAATAAATATGTTGATTGAAATGGTCAGTCTTTCACGAAAAGTGAACTGCTGCTGTGGTGGTGCAACGCGTAGTCGACAATTGAAGCTAACACCGCTTCATCGGATGTATTTTCCGGATGCACCCTTTTTTCCAAATTTGAAAAAATTATCAATAATATCGAAAGTAAGGAATAATATGCATCTGTTATAAATAAATTTTCAAGAATGAATTAATAGTGGTAGTAGATAGTGTAGGCAAAGCACTAGTAGAGTGGTAAGATTAGTGCTTGTTATTATTTGATTTTTTATACTTTGTTTTTTTTTGAATTTTGTTTATTATGATTTTTTAGTTCTTTATGAGTTTGTTTTTTAAGTTTGTATTTTCCGATAAAATTTCCATTTTATTCATGTTTGAATATAAAATAGATTAAGCTGTGTCCGATTCGCTGGAAAAATTTTTAAATGAGTGTGAAATTCTTTACAAAATTATTATTAACTGAAAAAAAAACGCAAACTTTTAGAAGAATGATATATTGCTATAGCTTTACTAATAATTTCTCAATTTGTTGATAGTTACTTCAATTACAATTGAGAATTGCTAGCTACTCAAATAACAATTGTTTTTATTTTGAATTCATGCATTCCAACTGGTTCTTCTCCTAATGTTTTAGGCAAACCAATTGCAACATCTCTCACGATTACTCGGTTATGCGGTATCTGTAGATTTGCTTTATCATGTGGAGCAGATGGATTTGTTGTGCCTGAAAATTTCAGTTGGTAATGCGTGGGCTCGACCTACCAAATCTCGTCTATTCAGGCATTTAACCAGGCAAATACATCATTAATTATTATGTAATAAAAATTAGAAGATTTATTGTGTGTTTTTTACACGAAAGAAATTATTATCATAAAGTGTAATTTTAGGTTTAGACAATGGACAGAAGCAGATATGCTTGGTGAGCGTTATTTTCAACAATTTGGTACGACACGTAAACGTTTCCGAAGTATGTCTTACTTCATAAGATAGCTAGCTGGTAGGGCTTAGTTAACAGAATTTAGTTATGTATATATATATATATATATATATATATATATATATATATATATATATATATATATATATATATATATATATATATATATATATATATATATATATATATATATATATATATATATATATATATATATATATATATATATATATATATATATATATATATATATATATATATATATATATATATATATACGCGATCTCTCTATATCCTTCGAATACGTACTAAAAAGAGTTTCTTTTTTTTCCTACTTGTTTTAGAAATCATATTCGGGTTGTAATTATAACTAAAAAAATTAGGAAGTTTTTTGATCCTAATTTTAATCGCTCTGTTAGCTTATTTTAATTTCGTTTTGCTTCAGTTGATGATGAAGCTAAAACTTTCATGTACATCTGTTAGTCTTTTAAATTATAAAATTTCTCTGCTTCTTTCTCTACTTCTCTAATTATACACTACGTGATAGAACTATTATATATTTTTATATGACAGGTAGAAATAGCAAAGAGCTTATCCTACGTTATCTAATTTTATTCATGATATTTATAAGAGTTTTATCATCTCTAACTGGTAAATATCTATTCCTCAGTTATATGTAGATTGTTTTTTTTTTTTGCATTTAAATGTTCTATCCTCTACCTATATCAATAATTTTACTGTAAAGTACAGGAGTTAGTTTAATCTCCCTATCATCCTATAAATATTGTTTCAATATCCTATATTTTTCCTATCCAAAGCTATTCAATCTCATTATCTCATTTTCAAAAAAAGAAAATCTCAAATTGTAGTCTGCATGAAATGATATAAACAGGTTAAGTGTAGTTTAAAATTCTCTGGATATACAGTGATATGAATTTGTGCGAGTAATTATATGGTATTGTATAATTCTATCAGTTACTTAACTAACTAATTTATTTACATATTTACGCTACCAGTAGTGCTCAATAACTGTCAACTTCTACATTGTTATTTTGTTGTTTTGTTTGTTCAACTGCAACAAGTATGCTTAGTTTTGCCTGTCTCATCAAGTTCCATATTATACGTGCGATAAAATTTGGTAAATTTTAGGAAGTATCATCTTCACACATAAAGTGCATAGAGTTCAGTGAAATTGAACGAATTGATTGAGATTGAAAAAAAATTAGGCAAAATTGAAATAACATGTGAAACATCTCTTACCTTCCGTTACATACATTAGTGCCATTTGTACATTAGTGCCATTTGTGGAAAATTGCAAAAAGTGCAGTAAAGAAACTTAACAAACACATATATTCCTCTCATTTTCAAAGTAGTAAGCTATTTTTGCTAAGGAAATTAACCAACGAATATTTCTCTCTGAAATAACTCCTTTTTCCATTTAAACACAAAAGGAGCATACATCTCAATTTTTCATTTTTTTTATGACGCTAAAAGCTATTGCAGCATTACATCATCACTGCAATTGACCCCATCCATTCGTTGCATTCTTTGCCGATGATTTCACTTGTAAAAACAAACTTTTCTTCATACACAAATGTTTGAAATGAAAATTGAGACTGATTGATGAGATATTTGTGACATTACCAAACCTGACATACATTAATCACTACGGAACTGAAGTGGACTAGAAGTGATAGGCATCATATATGTATCAGAGGTATAACACACTCCTGTTGCCGATAAAAATCATATGTAATGGCTCTGTTGATGTTGTTAAAAAGAAGGAAATTATCTTGTATGATTTCCAATTAATCAACCACACATTTTGAAATTAGTTTGAGTCAGATAGGTGTAAGAAATAAGGAATGGACTAGTCAATCACAGTAATAAAGATGATGAACGGGACTTCCTGTGTACTGCCGTATGGACATAAATAACTGCGTGAGTTACTTTTTCAAAATAATTTTTATGCACAAAATGGAGAGAAAAAACCGAAAAGTACACGAGCATAGAGCAAATATTTTTTATATTAATTGCTCAGCTGTAATATTAGCGAAAACCGTTGTTGCTACAGTGTATGTCAGAACAATTTCGAATTTGAAAGTAAAAAGCTCATGCCACTGAAATGAAACAGCATTCTGCGTGCAAATACAATTTGTTTAGTCATTCACCAAAAAATTTCACGGGTTTTCTTTCATCTGTGCTTTCAAAGTTTTTCTAATATTGAAGGTCAACAAATCAATTTATCTTCGGATCACAGATATGAATCAATCCACTGGTTAAGCGACAGGTATAAAAAAAAACTGCGTTTACAAAAATACTCAGAAAACTTCACAAAATAAAAAATACAGCAAATTTGCAGATTGAAAAAAACACACTAAAACCGCTGTAAAACTGACAGCAGTAAGTAAACAATTCATCAAAAACTTCCAAAACAATGCTGAAAGGAAATTTTAAAGCTTCTGAAGAAGTATACAATGAGCATTCCCACCTTTCTATATTTTGCACTTGTTTACTTTTTTTTTTTAACTATATTTAGCCAAATACTTATATTTGCATGTGAACTTCTTTCGCTGCTGAAAGAAAGCATGAGGAATTCTTCACTTGAAGGATTTTTCTTTCAAATTCAGCGCAAAAACACAGGACACCCAGTACTTCAGTATTAAATCACAGAAAAATTAAATAAGTAGAAAGAAATATGACCAGAAACAAAAATATGACCAAAATAACACTTTTCTGACTTAATACCGAGGTATTAAGTCAGAAAAGTCATGAGCGTGAGCGCACATTTTAATAAAAATAGTAGTAATACATAATTTTAATAATTACAAGAACAAGTAACAATAAATATTCAGAAGATATGCAGAGTAACACTAATATTTAAGGCCTAATTTCGCTAACGGTATACGAATCACTCAAATGTAGAATTTCGGGAAAAAAATTGCTTAAAAAGAAGCACATCTTCAACTTGTTTTGAGCCAGAAATTTTATTAGCTTGAACAAGGTTCAAATCAATTAAACTCTACCAAACATCAGGAATAATATGAACGGAAAGTGTTGCAAATTGCTGCGATTCATATGTACAGAGCTCATGGAGATCAAAAGCCACCATTAAAAAATTTTAGTGTGAAAGAGTAATATACGTTTTAAATATAGTGGACTGATCACTAAACCCAACTAACACAGTGTCGTTCACGTGAGAAGAGGGTAGCCTCGTAAAAGCTAAGGCTGAATCCAATAAGAAACGCCATATGAATATTATAGGATGTCTATGAAGACAGTCATGCTAAGCGTTAAGAGATACAAGTCTTGCAAAATTAATTTACTCGATATTACTTTTTTTTGGATAAATTTTGATTCTGATTGTATATACATATATTCATCCAGTTGTATTTCTTATATGTTTTAGAAGCATACGGCTGATTCATGATTCGAAGGAAAATAATTACCTTCTACAGTCCTTTTACAGCATGTTACATTGGTTCTTCTGCAGTTCTCTGGAGGACAAGCTAATGCGCAACTAGTGCCATTTCTTCCCAGAGCGCTCGCCATCTAAACAACGATGTGAACGCTCTTCATTTGAATCAAGAATCCATTGTTCACAGGTTCCACACAATACGGCAAATTTGGGAATGGGTACATAAGAATGGATGGTACAAAACTTTTGAGTTGTTGTAGGATGCAAAAAAGTACTAAATAAACTTTGGTGTTTCGAAAAAAATCATTTAAGAAAATAAGAGTATACCTCCGAGAATTCCGGTTGTATAGTAGTGCTATGAATGCAATTATTGTGAAACAATGTGCGAATCTCATCAGCAGCTGCCAGATATGCTTTAAGATCAGCGAATTTGATGTGCACTGTAGCGATAATTCGTTCACCCACTAATCGCCACACGTGAAATTCATGCACCGCTTCTACTCCTTTGATCTGAATTTTTAAGAAAAAACAGTACTCCTATAAAATTATGTAATGCGAATACAGCAAGAAACTTTGATGAAAATAGGAGACTTCTTGGAATTTTTGATAAACACACAAGTATGCACTCGCTAATAACTGGAGCTGGAAAGTTCTGACTGGATTTTTCCATAACGAAAAAAATTAGAAATTATATAAGCATAAAAGCAGTCACTGATTTTTTTTAATTTGTGATAGTAAAACCACTGCAAAACTCACTTTAAGCAACTCTTTTTTGATTTCTTCAACTTCAATGAAACCAGGCGTAGTTTGCATCAGAATCAAAGCCGTTTCACGAACAAGCGGAAATGTTGATGCAATCATCAAGACAACCATAGCCAAACTATGGAAAAAAAATTAGACTGAGTAAATTCTCTAAAAATACAGGACCTGATATGTGAAATATTTCACCAGCCATTTCCATTATGAGACTAACAACAAAGCACGAGGATACCATATAATATGCAAATGTTATAGTTCCTGCAGTACGATAACAAAACAGAAAAAGCAATGAACAAAGAAAAACCTCAAACTCGGATCCAAGTAAAGTTTCAGAGCTTCCTGACCAGGAATTAGCCAAGAAACAAGAGCAGTAACGATAACAATGACTGAACCAATTGCATCACTCAATACATGAAGAAAAACGCCCTGCATATTCAGCTGCTTCGATAATTCTATGAACGGAACACATCAAAAGGGTTAAACCATGGCAAAAATAACTGATATAATTTCAACCGTTGTTAATGATGCTACAGAACGCTTATTATTTTGCGAGTAACAATCGACAATATCCTTGCATAACAGTAAGCAAATTATTTTGCGAAGCATTACTTACTTTTTTTCTTCTTTTCCTTACTCTTGTCGGTTTTCATATGAGTCTGTGCTATAAAACTGGAATCATCTGGATGAACTTCTTGAAGATTCGCAATAGCCATTGCTGCCTCCTGCAACAGCCATTTCTGCTACTCATTTTCAGACTAATACCCGGTGCTTCTAACATGTTTTCATATACTGAACTGATGTCCTAAAAGCATATTTAGTCGTTCCTTGATTTAATTCAAATACCACATGCTCTATGTCAGAGATACAGATTTTGCTCCCGCTGGAGTTAATATAAGATTAGGATCACTGAGAACCGAAATATAGTCAACATTTCTATCGTCTCCAAGATTACTCAGTTATCAAGTGCGGTCAAGTGCGCTATGTAAATACACTCTCAGAATAACTCATTACAAACATGAACTTACAGGATGCAACCGAATAAAAAAATGCCAACACAACGCATTTATAGAATAAATTCTATTTGCGAAAGAACCTGGTGGGAAGACATTAAATGTTGACTTTCGTTACCATCAATGGTTACATGAGTTTGTCTCCGACCTATTTGCGGCTGTGCCTGAGCGTGTTTGCCATTTTCACCATGCTCGTGAGCGTGACCTATTGAACGAAAACATTCAAGAATATAAAAAATTTATGAAATATGAAGCTTGAAGAAAATTAATCTAGCCACAGAATACCACGACGATTATCACGGAAATACTTGCTAGAATCAATTTAAATCTTACTGTGAAACATAAACATTCCGATCAGATTTATAAATAACCCGATAATGCCGACAACAAGAACGCTGATCGGTTGTAAGTGATTCGATAAGTATTGAAAAGCATAAAGCAAGCAGAAATACTCCATTAATCAGAGCGCCAAGTACTTCAGCACGTACCCATCCAAAAGTATTTTTCTTGGATGAACGGGCAGCAATCTATAAAATGAATCAGGTTAAACAAGGCACATTATTTTGAGATAATAAGATAGGTTAAAGTTAGCTAGAAAATGTATCTGCAATGGATAAGATAGGACTATTACTTTCTACATAGAGAGAATTGGAAGAGAAATAACACAAAGCTAAAATGAACTATTACCCTTAAGCACGCAAACGCAATAGCCAGTGCCATAACATCACTTAACATGTGAAATGAATCTGCGACAAGTGCCATTGAATGTGATAGATATCCAAATGCAAGTTCAACAACAAAAAAGGCAAACGTCATTGTTAGCATAATAATAAGTCGAGTGCTTCGGGATAGTCGCCCGTGATGACCATCGGACGAAATGTCACCTGTTACTTCCGTATCCACGCTACCGGTACTTCCTTCTCGCATCAATTTTTTTGTCATTGCACCTGAAAAGCATTGATTTATTTTTGCAAAAGAAAAAACCAGTGAACTTCTCGCAAGTAAAATGTTTTCATCCAAGGCAATGATTGATTTCATTCAAAACACCCAGAACACTGATTCATTTCAGCATAAAAGCCAACAACAGAGCTGGTACGCAGGTCAAAATAAGCAGGTCAAACTAATGAAATGGTGGACAAGTGAAGTCCCACCAGATTACACACGATAATATCTGGTGTACAATGTGCTAAATTATACTACATATACAATATTTTATTGGTAGCTTCATTTAAGCATGTGAATCTTTAATTTCATCAATCCTAAGTGAAATATTTAACAAAAAATATGAATTCTCCTACTACCTTTGTATTTCTAAAATGTTCCCTTTACAAGAGCAACACCTTTTCGTCCTATTCCTAAAGTTGGTAAGCAGAATTTTCCAAGACAAACCATTCTCACTACACTTCCTCGTAGACATCAAGAATGCACTGTTCCGTCGTCCCGATCCATCAGCCTCTCCGTTTTCGCCACCAAGTGGTGCGGACATCGCTTAAAACATTAGCAATTTTTTACACTTACACTTCACATGAATTCTCAATCAAACAATTCCTCATTAAATTTTGAAATTTTTTGCGCGTTCTCACAATTTTGATGAAATTAGAAATGGCTGCTATTGCACGCATGTTATCGGCTCTTCACTTTGACAAGTTGACCGAATCATGAAGATTTGTTAGGCAACACAGCGTTGACAGGTGGCAAAAATGATGTTGAAAGAAGTGATGAACTGTCTTACACATTTGGAAGTCTATTAAATATTATTATTGATGAAGGATTTTTGACCAAAACAAGCAAACAAATTCTGTCAACAAAAACAGTTTACCGTCCAATTAATAAATCAAATTAATCGTGTGCATTATTAGTAAAAACAAAATTAGAATTTTTTCAAAAAAGAAACCTGCAAAAACGAAAAATTGCTTTTTTACGAAACAAAAAATTATTTTCTCCATTCATCATATTCACAAAATTCATTCATTCATTAAATACATTCAATTGAAACTAATGAACACATATAAAACGAGAAAATAAATTTATAACAGCATGAAAGGGTACTTCATTTGCAGCTCGACCTCTGGTCAAACTGAACAATCAAAACTTTTGAAGAAACTGACACAGCGCAGAACTGCACATTACTAACAAGCATTCCCACTACTCCGTTCTTTAACGAAGGTTTTAAATGAAACACATTTCATCCCAGTCGAATTATTTCAAAGAAATTTAATTGAAATAATTCTACTTCGTCATACCATTAATAGTAACATCGAAATTAATAAATAGTGTAATAATTAAAAAAATTTCGGCAAAAAATAATTTATTTAAAAAATTTACATTTGCGATTTATTATGGACATTTCTTTGATGCGATATTTTAAAAGGATAGGTTAGTTAATAAGACTAATTGATTTCACTGTAGCAGAGAAATAACACTGATCAATAAATACAGCAACTCTGATTAATACTGTTGCATAAGAGTCCCATTTAACGAATTTATTTCGATCACTTTTGAAAATTTCATTATGCCTTATCTATGCAGAGAAATACCTCTTGTCATTTTACACACTTGTAGTTATGAAAAAGTAAGATTCAAATGAAAAATTTCCATGTTTATCATTTTAATAAATCTATATTTAACATTTTTTTTCGCCTTCAGCTTCCATACACGAAAAAAAAGAAACTCCAAATTTTTTTTGTCGGAAAAAAAAGAAAATGCGGTAAAAGAGAGAGGAATACGAGCGCTAAAAAAAAGACAAAAGGAAGTTTAAGGGATTTGATATTTCAATAAACAATAAAATACAAATTACAAATAATAATTTGTAGTAACTATTAAAATTTTAAAAATTTAATGCATTTATGTGACAGAAAAAACTAAAATCAAATTTCACCTAATTCATCCAATTTTAAAATTTCAGTTATTCCTCCTCACTATAAAATTTAGTTCATTGAACTTCTTCCACCACCACCACCACCACTACCACCACTACCATCATCATCATCATCATCATCATCAACATCACAACTAACACTACCATTATTATCTCCTCGCAATGTACATCAATTAACCTCCCGTGATACAAAGCAAAAAGCAAACAATTTTCAAATAAAATTTGAAATTCATGAAGAAAAAAAGAAGGTAAATTTTTGCTGGAAGCGATGATAAAAGATTAAATGACAAATGCAATCAATTTTTGCTAGCAAACATTGCCAATCGCAAACATTTTGTAGCAATAATATCAGTGATTAATCATTGATCATTATTGATAATACTTCTTTTTAATGTATTTTACATTTTACAACACCACACCATCCATCCATCCATCCATCCATCCAACCATCCATCCATCGATCCATCGATCATCCACCCGTCTATGCAAATCATTTTCATTTTTTACTTTTCCTATTTTATTCGGAAATATTAAACAGAATGTAATTGGTTGAAATTATCTCGTTCCATTTTCTGTGTGATAATTCTGGTTGAGTGGAAATGAAATGCTTAAATGCCAATACAATTCACATCAAAAAAAAAGACGAAAAATACATGCTCGAATTATTCCTGAATTCCTCCTACAAATTAAATGTGGTAGAGTGACCTGAAGAGGAAAATTTTTCTTTTTTTTTTCAACAAACAGTTTGTTGGAAATTTTCAATGAATTTAGCAAATTATTTAAATTCATTGTTAAATGTATTATAAGTGCTTCAAAATGCACAATGAATGGATGAGTACATTCGCTGTAATTTGAAATCAATTTTTTGCAATAAATAAGAATTGTTGGAACTTTACAGCTAACAAATTTTATGCCTCATAATTTTTATCTGACAGACAAATGTGATTACTGAAAGTAGGCCATCAAATTTCAGTTACCTTTAATATCATTGAAAAAGAAAAATTGACTCTGTGCTTAGGAATTACTTACTCTTTTGAAATTCAATTTTTTAATTAAAACAAAATGAAAAGGCAGCTAAAAGAAAAAAAACTTCGGTCATCAAATATACTACCAAAAAAGAGACAATTAAAGAGGAAGTAATGCAAATATCATTTCACTACTCGATTTATAAATGTGAAAATGAAAGGTGTGAATGAATTCGCAATTTAAAGTTTTTTCCTAAATTACGAAAATTTTACGGAACTTGCCGATAGTTACTTCCAAGCATTTTATAGTATTACGCAAAGTTTGTCCAAAATTAAAAAATAAATGCAAAAAAATATAAAAGTTATAAATGATCATCTTATAGCATGCTAGCTTCACAAAATATTTCTAATCGGTGGATGAAATATCTGTTCCAGTTCTAAATTTTAACAATTGTAAATGATTTTTCTAAAATGAAACATCAGATTCTCTCACAAATTATTTTTTACAAATTATTCCTAATTTTATCACAGTCTTCCCAATTACCTTAAGAAACCAGAAACATCAAATTATTTTGTAAGTATATTAGCTCCACAAAATAGCCGTTGTAAATAATTTCTTTTTCTCAAAATAGCTGTTGTAAATAATTTCGTTTAGCACACTTAAGACTGTAGAGGAAAAAATTTTAGAACTGTTGAATTTAATAGAGTTTTATAATTTAAAAGTTTGAATAAAAAAAATTTCGTTATATATTATTTTAAAAGAAAAAATGCATGAATGTTTCTGCCGCAATTTGCATTCTTTTTTACAAGGATTTTTCCCATATCGATTGCAAAATTGTTTAACGAAAATTTCAAACATTAACATTTCAATGGATTATTGATCATTGACTTTTTATGCGAATTATTTTCCACAAAGCTCAACAACATTCGATATGTTACATTGGGCGAATTATTTCAATAAGCAAAATGTTTTTATAATGCTAATAGCATTGATGAAATACATTTCCCCATATTCCTCACAACTTCAGTTATTTAAAAGATTAATTATTTGAAGCTAATTATTGAAAAAAATATTAACTACTTAAAAGACTAATTTAACAACTATTGCTTTGGATATCGCTACAAAAGACTGCTGTTAATGCTTAATAAAAATTTAATTCAGAAATAGATATGCTTCGCACTATCGCTGCACGACACTGTCAAATTAACAAAAAAAAATTTCATTACAACAAAATTTATCGATTAAACCGATGTGGAAGAGCAAAATGCATTTAAACAGAAATATTACAGGGTATTTAACGCTACAATAAAAATGAGAATAAATATTTCGAAGAAAATTTGCTAATAGCTCATTTTAAATTAAAAAAAACTACATATTAAAGAATTGCAGCAAAATTGCAACCACTCCTAGATTTTGTGCATCAAGACTTACAATTCTTCATCGACGTATTATATCTACAAGTCCGATGTTTTAAAAGAAATATAAAATTTGCTTTTCCTTACAGTACAAAAAGACTGGTTAAATTGATTTATCAATTATTTAAGTAAATTTACCTAAACAGTATTTATTGCTTGTTTTTTTAATCAAAATTATCAAATCATATGTCGGCAGTGATTCTTAACTGATTGAACAATACCTGAATAAATGGATGACTCCATTGATTTAACGCATTGTGAACAGTAATTTCAATATAAAACTTATGATGAATCATTGGTCAGCACATCCGCGTTGTTAGCTTCATTTCTGATAATCAGTATTCGTGGCATTCGCATTAATATAACTTCTTTTAGGAAAGTGTAAAGAATTTGAATTCTTAGCACATTTGCCACTTCATATACTTCCGAATCCTTATGTAAAGCAATATGAAAAAAAACAAATATGCATATAAGCATATCAATAACCTGTAAGTATATTGATAAATACGAAGTATTCTGATAAGTAAATGACACTACACAGTAATGAGGAAAGAACCAACATTAAACTATATTAACAATTTTTTCGGGTGCAATTCTATGCATTGCAGTAAAATATTTCTTGACAAGATCAAGCGTTTGATGAAGGTACTGTTCCGGTCCTTGAACATAGCTACTGTACACAAAACCCGTGCTGTTATCAGTGAATGGTATTGCTGGTTCGATTTGTGTACCTTCATGCCACTCGTTGAACGACGTTATTGTTATGATATTTGCCTTAAAATAATTTTTTCTATTCTTACTGTTCAAACTGATTTTATAACCTTAACTAATTCTCCTGGATGGTGACCGTTAGAGAAAGCGGGAGATCACTGAAGTGAGATACTACAATTTTTTTCTATGAAGTAATGTTAAACAAAGCAGGCAAAATATATTTATTTCTTTTTCTGAATTATCTCTTCTTTGCAAAGGTAAATGTAAAAGATGATAAAAGTCAATAACTATCCTAGCACATAAATCCTTCAGACAAAAGTCAAACCGAGGAACAATAGACGGAATCTAGTGGTGCTCTATACAGTGAATTATACTAACAATTTTTCAGGAGCCATCCTATTATATATATATATATATATATATATATATATATATATATATATATATATATATATATATATATAGAGTGTAACATTACTTGTTAGAGTTAGAAACCATCAATCTACAAATATAAAATAAACTTGTATGTTTTCAATTGTTCCTAGAACATTTCTACTATACCTTTGCAATATGTGCCATTTCAAACATATCTTCATAATATTTGCCATTCATTCGATCTCTGTAATTCGCCTCGTTCCAAGGTCGCACACGACGATCATCATAACCAGGACTTACCGAGGGTACAAAAATTAAATCATTTTTCCTAAAAAAGAGAAGAAAAAATTAACTGCAATCTCGATATCACTGAAATTAAGTCAAACTCCATTCGATTCGCGTCGACCTTCTTTCTCAGGGGATGAATTGCACATTTCTACAGTACCTCTGACATTATTTTCGTGTATGCAGTGCTCAAATTTTCTTAAATTTCAATAAATTCTGGCGCAGACCTACAAAAGGCGCTCAATGAAGGCCAAGATGATGGCGTGGAACCGTAAGAAAAGCCTTTAGCTGCAAAATATGTATAAATCCCGTCGAATCCAGCATCCAATAATGAGTGTCTATCTTCTGATTTAACTAAAAGACCTGAAAATACGACCACTAAGTAAAATTTCCCGCCCAGAAAACCAATGTACAAGTCCCAATGCCAGACCCACACGTTGAAAAAACTTCATTAGTTAAAAATATCACATCTCAACTTGCCAATAAAAAGAACATCGTATTTGCTGTTCCGTACAGTCAACTTTCCAGACGGTTTAGTTAATTGTTTCCATTCATCATAGGGTACAAGATATGAATCGTAAAAGTATAACAACGGCAGCTGGTCATCATTTCGACTATTTTTGTCATTAGCTACTAAAATCATAATGGATACTTTTTTTTCATAATCAGTGAGAGTCAAGAAAAAGTGGAATTAAGTAAAATGATTTAAGATTATAACTATATAATTCTTTCGGAAATTATTTATTCCGTACATACCGCCAAAATTTAGGGGGAAATCCTAGGCTAAAGTAGATGTAATGAAACACTGCTCAACGATAACGGATAAATAAATTTACTTACTTTTCCGCAACTTTGGCAGTTTCATCCTATACAAAGCCGAATGATTGCCATAATTGTCAATAATATATTCGATATCAGTACGCAGCGATTCACTACTCCTGTGTTTGTAAGGTTCCATATGAAAAGATAATTTCATACGATACTTTGCTGTGATATCTAGCAAGGTTGGTATCAAATCATCCCATGGATGTCCTGAAAAAAAATATGAACCACAAATAAACTCCCAAAAAGTGAAATTATAGAAGTCCAACACTGTCCGCTTAAAATACGAGAAAAATAAAGAAACCATTTCACTGCCTATTGTTTCATTTTGCAAAATCTTGTTTTGCTTGAATGTTCCATCAAGGACACTTTAAAAAATTTTTAAAGTTTTTTTTCTAATTCTTAAACTCTTTGAAAGTTTATTGCATAGACTATGGAATCAATATACAACTAGGCCGCCAAGAAACGTGAGAGCAATGAAGGACCATACCCTGTTCATCAGAGATTCTTGGAGGAAACCAGGAAACAATAACGACGTCTACACCGGCTGACGACATCCATTTCATGTGCTGTTCAATTACTGCTGGATCGCGGCTACTGTAAGGCCCCAAAAGCGGATAAAAACTGGAACCAATATCCAGTGGAGGAACATGAAAACCTGAGATGAAATTAAATCAATACTTATTTGTGAGCACCATACACAAGCGAAACTTTAAAAAGTGGAGATACAAAATGTGACATCCGTTTGCTTGGTATGTTTCCACATCATTTTGTTTTGTGGATTCGGAGAGCATTTAGTTCTGTGCATTTAGGAAAGAACAAATTTAAGCAGTATTAAGGTCAAAATTTTTATAAAATCAAAATAGCAATCTTGTAATAAATCAGTTCTAAAAACCAAATTCGAGAAGTTTATAGGCACCTGCTGGATACTCCTTTGAGACATTTGGATTCCAATGTGGAATGAAACGATGGTTCCAGTGATAATACTTTCCGGAATCAAATTCTGGGTTTCCATACCATGGATAATAGAATATTTGCACTGAATACTCGCCACCATCCTAAAAACAGCTGATAATTTATTAACGCATTCCAAACATAAAAATAACTTTCCGATTTGTTCCACATCCTATTAGAAAATTTCATCAATTTTATGATGAAAAAACATACTTCCGACAAAGGCGGTTCCGTAGAAGCTGATTCACTCTTCGCATGATGAGCTTCAGGCACAGCTTTTTCAGCTGTTGATTCGTTCTTTATAATATTATCCATTTTAAATTTCGGATGCCTAACTAGTTGAAATCTTCGTACAGCATTCTGAATTCACGACGAATTAAAAAACAAAACGACAGCCACTACATTAACAATAAAAATTTTGGAAAAAAAATATGACCTTTTCATTTTGAGTTTGAGTGGAAGTGAAATAAAATATCGTAAATATACTTGTAACTAAGGCAAAGACAAGTAACCATTTTATCAGAAAATTACCAATCGATGCCATGCCTGAATATGCACATATCAAATAAGCATTTCTAATCCTGTGGAAATGCTACTAATCAAATAATTCTACTGCTGAAACTAACGCGTATAAAGATAAGAAAAAAGAGCAAAGAACAATGATATCAAAAAGGAAAGAAATCTGTGCGTATAATTTAAAATGACAATGAAAAAAAAAATGCTTCAACGAATAGAGTTAATTTTAAATTGACAATGCTAAACACTTTAATGAAGTTTGTTAAAGTTGAAAGAAAAGTTTAATATAAGTTTATTGGAAAATGTATGAATATTCATTAATAATATGGATATTTATACAATCGTCCTCCTTGTACTTACTAATCGCTGATTGATTTCACAAAAATTCTCACCACTTTCATCTCGACTGATTGAATTCTGTTTAAAATGCCTATAAGAAGCTAACGTTACTAATTCAGATGATCAGCGTCAATAAGTTAAAATGATCGCTATCTGAAGATAAAACCATTCACTTCACACAAATATCACATTTAAATTAGCTTTTACATGATAAGTGATTAATAATTTTAATAATAAGTGTAAGTTGTCGTGAAGTTAGAATTCAACAACAAAACTGAACCAATTCATATGACAAACCAATTCATAACATAGTAAATTTGAGGAGAAATACAAAAAAAAAAAACTTAAACGCTCCGCACTAACAAGTGTTTAATTTTTTTTTCAAAAATTAATCATACCCAAATTTCTACCTCCTCTCCTCCTCTTACCTCATCTCCCCTCTAGAGCATCACAAGCACAAACTACATCCTTCATCCATCGTCCCTCCTCAAACAACAATACCAATTGCAACCGAATCGGATCATCCGAAATCCGAAACGCTCCCATACAATCTTAATTAGAATGTCTGCGGCCGGTGAAATTGTGTCGAGGAGCATCCTTGTCTCATTTTAAATTCTTCGACTTCCGGTTTTCCCAGCAAAAGTTCTTTTCTTTTGGGAGGGAGGGGGAGGAGAGGAAAAAGAATAGGAAAAAAAATGTAATATATTAAGTAAATTGAATTCGTAGTTCAAAAACTTTTCAATTTTTTTTCCAAAAATAATGTTCACACCAGAAGAATTAATTATGGAAATTTTTTTTACCACTAACGTTGAAATAAATGAATTATGCAAATTTTTTTTTCACAACTAACATTAAAATGATATTTGTTAAATGACGATCAACCTCATCATCCATTTTACATTTTATTGTTACTTCCAAAACAGATGATGTACCGTATGATTGCAATTTTGCAGGATAAAATTTGTGTAATTTGTACAACAAGTTATTGCAATGTTAAAAATTATTTTTACACTCCAATTCTCTCTCTTTCGCTCTCTCTTTCTCCCTTTCTCTCACCTTGAGTTTCTTTTGTTTCAAAGTAAGCACTGCGAATAAATCATTTTATGTTAATTTCAAAATTTGTATGAAATTTGCGGGTTAATACCTTGAAATATTCAGTGATATACTTTTAAGCTAAATCTTCAGATCTATCAATCTCTCTTATCAAAATTATTAAGCGAAAAACTAAATCTCTCTCATTAAAAGTTCAATTTAGTGGATAGGACAGATTTGATGGATACAATTAGATTAAAAATACAATTTAATGCGTCAACTTTTTTAATACTGTCGTTTTCTCTCTCTCTCTCTTTTTAAATTTGTTAATTTCTCCCTTTGCTGGCATTGTTCGTATTGAAAAAAAAAAATTGTGCTTATATGAAAAACTTGTATTTATACATTTTAGAATAGATAATATGAACAGATCAATTTTAATCTTCCCAATCGGTCATTTCATAATCACTTTCCATTCCTAAGCTTGAGAGTGGTATTGGCTTCACCAGGTCACCTTTAATAACACGTACTTCACGTTCTGATGACCTGGTGTAGACGTGTGGTGAAGGTAGTGGTGCTGCCATGCGACCCAAAATTTCCTGAGTGTCCATACTTTCTTGAATAAAAAAAACTTGAACACCTGAAATAAAGGGGGGCAAAATGAGTTATGCATTTGTGTAATTTTGCAAGTTAAATTTAATTTCTTCAAAAAGCGAAACTATTTTACTAAAATTTAAACTGTCAACATTTATTACACGCAAATTAGTCAATTAGTTTCATTGCAAATAAAATTTTTGCAATATTTATGAAGAATTAATTAGTGTGTTGAAATGTTAATAGCAAGCAGTCCAGGAAAAACAATCAATCAAATTTCAATTTTGAATAATTTTAGCAATTCCTAAAATTTATGTGATCAAAAATGATTGATGTAATTCATCAAATGTGAAAATAAACAATCACCGCGGAATTCTTCCGAAAATTCACAAAGTTTAAGCGAAAAACCTGAGTAGACACGTCGACGTAGCTTTCGCGCACACGTAATCATCTTACGTCGTGTTTCTTCGATTGCAAAAATTGTCAAATTTCTAGATGATAGTTGTGTTTGCCTTAGCTTCTTTTGCTCATTGGAGCAAGTCATCGCAATCATTTGCGTAATTTCGGTCGTACTTGACGTGCAAATGCTATTTCCTGATGAATCTTTCCGCACGTCATTTGTTAAACTTTCTAAGCCTGTAAATTTTTCAACAATTTTGAAATTTAGGAATGAACGTTCTCGTTATATCAATCATCTCGTCATTTTTTTCTTCAATTCTATTGCTTCAAATGAACACTTCAAAATGAGTATAATCCGTTAATTTTCAATCGTAATACGTGAATAATTAGATTTATTAAATTACTAACGGAAAAATTAAATTCAAAAAAACAGTGGTTAAATTAATCAAATAATCGTTAAATTAAATTAAAATAAAGTTTATTTACTTCGATCGGAAGAGCTATCAATGCTATTTTTAGATCCCATATTACTAACACTTCGTGAATTCAACCATGAAGTTTTTCGTTGTGGTGGTTTTTCTTCCGGTTCCGGTTGCGGTACACCAAGTTGTGCAAAGTTTGGTATTCGATTTCCACTATGATGTATTCTGAACAAGAAATTTGAAACAAAAAAACACGTTTAACAACTTCTTGGTAGCAAAATTCTACTAGCAATATTTTTGCAGACGTACGTAAAGCATGGAAATTTTTTGATTTAATGTAAAAGAAATTATTTAACAAATTTATTTTCAAAAAAAAAAATTCTCCACCACTAACTAGTTCAGCAGGTTATTGATAAAAACATTTGCAAAAAGAAAAATTTTTCATGAATTTGAAACGCATGGAATTCTTTTCACGTATGAATTTTGAACGCCAGAAAAATTTTAGCATTTCCAGCATTTTGTCGAACAGAACTTTCATCATTTGAACGAGTGCATTAGCATATTGCATTTGAGAGAGAGAGAGAGAGAAAAAAAAGAACTCACACAACTTATTTAAATTAAATTATCCAATTCAGGCGATGAGGATAGATTCGTGATAATGATTAATTGGGATAAATTGTTGAAAACGCTAATGAGAGGTAAGTTCGTCTCTCGGTGACTATTTACCATCATCTACCCTAACTTACCTTACTATACTACTACATCTTCTCCATTCACTTATCATTCATAGTGCTATCGATGAAGTCTTAAAATTGAAGATCAAAGTTAAATAATTAAAATAATAGAATAAACAATTGGAAATAATTCATTTGCCTCAGTAGTCGAATATTATGTGGCATTTTGAATTCAATAAATTGAAATAACACAGCTGAATTGTAATGTCGAAAGCCAAGACAGTTCAATTGATCTTTGCTCAAAAGTCGCAAAATCGAATCATCAATTTCCGCTTTTTCACCCAAATGAAAAATATACGGTGGAATATCCAAATCTTCCACTATCTAAAGTTTTTTCAATCATCAAACTAAAATTATTGCACAAATAGATTTCAATTTGGCAACAAATGCGATACGGTAAGGTAGAAGAATGTTAAAAGTGTAAATTTTGTAAAATTTTAATACTCAAAACGCAACTAAAATTACAACTTAATAGCACAAAGGAAAAAAAACTGATAAACGAAAAATTCTTCCATTTAATTGTTAAAAAAATTCGCACATTCTTTTTTTTTTCTTTTTTGCTAGCTAAGAAAATGATAGTTGAAAAGTGGAGGAAAACAAAATGATGATGCTCCTACGGTAAATTCAAATCACAAATTTAGGTAATTTCATATAAATTCAAATTTTAGATAAATTTTCATTCGTCATGCTGTTGGAAATTCGAATGTAACCTGAAGTTTAGCAATTGCCTTACAGTATCGATCTTTCTTATTTTCCTTACCATATGTACAACCGATAGCTAGCCGTTTCAAACTTCCATGCAATCGCTCACATAATGCGTTAATTGCTTTCGATGAGATATATAAACCTGGCGGAGAGTGTTGAAATTTTACACATTTTAGCAAATTTAATATGGCTATTATAGTAGAAGATAGATGGCAAAAAATAATGAATTCAATTTAAAAAAAAAATGTATGCTAGAAATTTTTAATTTAAAAATTTTCAAACAGCAAATAATTCATTAGTTCAAAAAAGTATGGTAAAAATCTTAAATTTTTAACTTTTAAACAACAAATAATCGATTAATTTGAAGAAAAATAAAATACGTACGACAAAAATTTCAAGTTAAAAAAATTTTTCATTTTTTTTTTTAAAAAAAAACAAAGGAAAAGGAATTCTTACCAACAATTTGTAAATTAACAATAGATGCTTTGATAGAGTTAGCAAGAAAGCACGGAAAAGCAGCAGTGCATTGAGAATCGGTTTGTGGAAGGATGGTTGAGTCGAGGATGAGGATGGATTCCAGTTGTGGTAGCGAAAATAGGGAATGCAGTAGACGTCTAGCAGGCCGGAAATGAAAAGAAAAAAAAAAGCATGTGCGGCTATGTTTGTGCCATGTGTACAAAAATTAAAATTTAACAAATTTTCCTACTTGAATAAAATTTTGCTGTTCTCATTTTTTTTTTCGCCGAATAGGCTAACATTTACAGTAATAATAAGTGGTATGACGAAAACAGTTATTTTATTTACCGTATACGCATATATTTGTTACTGTATACACATGTATTACTATATATGCAAATATTTGTTTATTTATTTGTCTATTTGTTTATTCATTCGTCTATTTATTTGCACATTTCTTTATTTGTTTTTGTTTGTTTATTTACAACTAACATTTACAGCAGTAATAAAAACAGTAATAACGAAAACGAGTTACTTTGATTACTGTATATACATATGTTACTATATATGCATATATTTGTTTATTTATTCGTCTATTTATTTGCTCATTTCTTTATTTGTTTTTGTTTGTTTATTTACAGTGGGACGATGATGAAAGGACAGAACTGAAGGAGAGTATGCAAGTGTTAATTATACTATTATTGATAAATTCCAACTGGAATATAATTGAACTCACAGCTAATGCAAAACAGAAAATATTTTAATTGGCACTAAAGAGTAGTACAAAGAGTAATTGTAAAACTAAAAAAAAATCGAAACAAAATTCAAAACAACTATTAAATTTCTATGATGCTATTTTCTTCTCTTTATTTTTGATTTTTAATTTTTCACTTCAAATTTTTATTTTTTCAATTTTTTAAAATAATTTTTGTTTTTCTAAGTTCAAATCCTAGCACTAATAATTTAAACAAGCAAAACCTTTTTTTGTTGAAGTAACAAGCTGAATTCCATATGCGTAAAGTTGTAACGGAATGAAGTTGTGATAAAACATTGCTAAATTCTTCGAGTAAACAGCCATTTCGAATTGTTAATGATAGCAATGATTGTAATCTGAAAATTGAACAACTTAGTATAATAAAAGCAAAAATTAGGAGCTTTTCAATATGCAAATTTAGTTATGAAAAAGAATTTGAAATTTAGACTGAAAAATAAAATGCCATCTGAAATTATTGGATTTTAACAAGTGAAAGCATTCGCTTTATTTCCTTAAATAATTATTTTGCAAAGTTCCCACAGATTATTTGCGCATTTTTGAATAATTGAGAATTTAAAGTAAGAAATTGCAAACCTAGAAAGCATAACTTTTAGTCCTCGATTTGCATATTTATCGAAACTGAAACGTAAATTATACGTAACACCACGTATATTTGTCAGTTGTATGCGATATGCCGACTTAGCACGTTTGGAGTGTTGCGCAAAACCTTGTTGATCGATGTCTAAAATTCAACTTAACATTTCATCGTCACTTTCTTCACTCACATACAGCAGTAGTACTTTAATAATTTTTAAAATCCATTCAACGTTTTCGTTTTGTCAATTCACCCCTTTCTTTTTGCACATTTTAATTTTTTAATTTATTTCAATTCACTTTCATCACTTTGATGTGTGCAACATTTACTTTGTACAGTGAGTATGATCACGTTAATCACTTTAATATCTTTATGCGTTTTGCATCATTTGCGATAAACTTACTCTCTCCTTCCTTCCTTTCTCTCTCCCTCTCTCTCTCTCTCTCTCCTTTTATCATTTTTTTTTGCTGAAAAAAAACGTTTCATTACCATTTTGTTCAATGATTTGAACGTCTAATGCTACAATATCCGACCACTTTGCGTAAATTGCGTGAAAATGCTTGCAGCATTGTTGCAACTTTAATCGCTCCAACGGTGACAGATAATCAGTGAGGCGTCGCAGAGCTTCTTCCGGAAGATAATTACCATTCATCAAGGATTTGCAGCAGATGAACACCATGCATGAAATCTATGTGTAGCAAGCAAAATTACCGCAGTTCAAAATTTCTTTCTCAAACAATTATTGCTCAGTGATAATAATTGCACACGTGCTTTCGACGTGTTATTTCACCAAACACCATAGCATACATTTAATTTTCAAATATGCAAATTAATCCATAACTTATACGATGATTTTAGCAAGTGAGAGTGAGCAACTTGCACGGTTATTTAGGTTATAAATGTGAAACAAAATAAGTGAAGTAATTTTGGAATAATTTCAAAATGTATATTATTTGAATTTCAGTTAGGATAAACGTAGCACAAAATATGGAAATTAAATATTATTAGCGCTATTATGAATACTGTTTGGAAATAGCTTCTTATGCTAATTTCAAAAAAATCTTCCATTTTTGCACTTTTTAAGCTAAACAGAAGTAAAGAGAGACTTAAAAAGCAAAATCGTAAAATATTTCTTTTAGTGCAAATTTTAAGTAGCAATTCTCTTCCAATTCTTGCAAGTCAAAAATTTACTCGAACATTTCAGTAATTAATTTTTGTATTAATTAATATTTCACAGCACAGAAGAAGAAGAGGATCGTGTAGAAAGAGACACGGATAAGCGAGCGGAGTAAACCAAACGATGCAATTCGAAGTGGCTGAAATTGTTGATTTTTTTTTCTGTGACATATTGAACATTTTTTTTTTAATTTTAATTTTCCATTTTTTAAAAATTCTAACGTACTAATAACAAATTAAAAGAAGTATATAATGAAAAAAAACCATTAATTAAATGCAAGAGTTTCATCCATTAGTTTGTAAAGTACACCATATAAAAGTTAGGTAAACAAGTCACAGTCTGCGATGAATTTTTAGAATTTGAATTTTATTTGGTAAAGAAAAAAATATTTTCGTCCTTCTTAATTTCGATTGAAATGTCCTTGATGAGTGTTTTGTTTTAATTTACAAACAGTTAACAGGGATGGATACATCTATGTGTGTGCGTGTGTGTGTGTGTGTGTGTGTGTGTGTGTGTGTGTGTGTGTGTGTGTGTGTGTGTGTATGTGCATCAATATTTAGTATGAATAAAACAAACCTGTTAATTAAAATTAATTAAACTAATATTAAACGTACTAACCGGAAATCAAATAATAAAAAATTTAAAATTATTATTTTTGAAAAATAACATTTTCTCGTGCTTATTATTTACACAAATTTTATGTTAATAAAATGCAATGAAAATTTTGTTTAAAACAAAAATGACAATCGATTGGAAAAATGGAGAGAAAAAGGAAGGAAGAGGAAGAAATGATGTCGTCATCTTTTCGTTCTTGTCAAAAAAATGGAAAGGTAAGAGGAGCAATTAAGTTTAAATTAAAATTTTCTAATTGAATGTTTTATTGGCACCGGTAGAAAGGATGGAGGAGAAGAAATAATTCTTCCATTTTTATCACTTCGTTTACAGTTCACCGCAATTATTCACTGAATTTATACATCATTTAAGGTAAATGCGTGTCATATTACAAGTGAACTGATCTCATCAATACTTCAACACAAATTAATTACGAAATTTGCTTTCTCAATAACTTACAACAAGCAATGAATTAATTTTTGACAGTCCTTCACGTATTGTACGTGTTGTACAGTACGAATTACAATAGCAACGTCAACAACGACAACAAGAACAATAGCAACGTCAACAACAACAACAACAACAACAACAACAGCAACAACAACAACAACAACAACAACAACAACAACAACAACAACAACAACAACAACAACAACGTCAACAACAACTGCAACAAAGACAACAACAGGAACTGCTGCTACTGCCACCCTAAATTTCAATGTATCACAAATCCTTCCACATTGAACACCTCTCTGAATTTACATATGTTTGTTTTGCTGAGGTTTTTTAGTGAATAAAATTAGTGCTAAAAATGCTGAGGAATTATTGAATTATTCAGTGCGTTTGCTAAAGTCATCCGAAACTTGTGTCGCAATGAGGAATTTGACATTTTTTTATTTCAACCCTTTCATGGGGGCCTTAAAAATTGATGAAGACGAAGAGTTGCACAGCGAAGCGGACAGGAATAAAGAAAGGAGAGTGAATTATTTTACTAATTGATGAAAAACGAAATTTTTCCCACTCCATGATTGCTTGGAAAATTTTGCAGAAATTTAATTTTAAAAAGCAAACATAATTTTCTTTAATTAAAATTTAAAAATGCAAAATTTTAAAAAGTTAAAAATTTCAAAAATTTTAAAAGTAAATTATGCTTTAGTTATAAATAAAAATATGGAAGAAAATATGGAAGTGTTCTTAGTAAATGTGAAATATTTATCTCTATGGAAGAAAATATGGAAGTGTTCTTAGTAAATATGAAATATTTATCCTTTCTTTTTTTGCTAGAAAGATAAAGTGGGTTGAGAACTGATATTGCTTTAATGAAGATTTTCAAACTGCTGCAACAACAAAAACTTCCGAATTTTTGTTTTAATTTTTTTTTTCAAAATATTTTCTGACGTTTGCAAAACGAGTTTTAAAACGATTAATAATTTTAGAAAATTTCGTTTTTAACAACATTTGCGAGAAAATATAACACATTGTTGTTGTTGTTGTTTGTAGGAACTTCTAATTAAGTGCAATTAATTACTTAGTTGCAAGAGAGCTTCAAATGAGCACAAGATTGATCAATACACCCATTATGAATTTACACCAAAAATTCATCATCCGCAATTTAGGTTAATGGCTTTTGTAGTAAATTCAATGAAAAAAAAAACATCAATGTAAGATTGATTTGTGAGTTACAAAAAGAAATTAATGCGCGAAGGCAAATGTAATTTTTCGCTTTCGCTTCATCCTTCTTACGAAAAAAAGCAAATGAAATAAATGAATAAATGGGAAAAAACAATGATTCACACATTTCAACATTACTAATTGTAAACAGAAAAAAAGGGAGAAAAAAAAGAGTTCAAGAAATTTGTTAATGAAATAGTCGCTGAAGACACGAGTATTAGTAGCATTATTAAAATATGTTTGATAAAATAAAAAAAATGTTTTAAATTTCAAGTTGTTTCACATTTTAGTTTGTGAAAAAGGGGAAAAGAAGAAGTTTGAGCAAATAAAGTGCCGGAAGTATTCTAAAGGCAAATTGAAGTACACATAAATTATATTCATTGGGTGTCTTTTTTTGCTTTGCTCTTTGTTTATTTAAAAGGAAAAATAGCAAAATTCGATGAAAGTATAAAATTAAGTAATAAGCAAGAAATGAAGGTGCAAATTTGAAGTCATATGCAAATTAATTAACACATTAGTGTGCAAATTAGCATGTAAAATTTAGCAATTATAGTAAAAATTGTCTGCATCCAAATCTTTTCAATAAATTATTTTGGAAGTGGTTTATATGAAATAAACAACTGAACAAAAAAAAAAATGGACACTATCGACTTAGTGTTTAAAGAATTATGCTAAAAGGCTGATGAAAAGCAGCTGATCAAAATTGATTTATAAAAAAAAGAAATGAGTGATCAAAAACGATTAAAAACAACTGGATGAAAATTGATCAATTAAACAATAACTGAGCAAAATTGATTACCTAAAAAATAAATAAACGAAGTTAATTAATTAATTAATCAAAATGTAATCGATCAAAATTATCAAATTGATCGAAAATTGTGCTCATTCGCCAAAAAAAAATGAACGAAAATCGAACTACACATCACTTATAATTGTGTTTTTCTTTTTTTTTTTTGAAAATTTGCATTTCAAACTAACAATACTTCCACTTAATTAGTAATTTATCCAATGTTTTGCTCGAATTTTGAAATAAAATGAGGCAATGAATTTCAATCTCTTCAACAAATGTTTAGAGGGAGGAAGACTAAGAGAGAGCAAGCATTCCGTTTTGAACTGCACAAAATTTCCACATTCACAACAAAAGTTATCACCGATAATGGTGGAGGAGATCTATCAGTGATAATTTACATTTTTGCGAAATTTGTGATAAGTCAAATTTTCCCCTTACTAAAATTAGTGAGGAAAAAAAATTTTGGCGCAAAACAGAAATGGTTTTTGATAGGAAATTTTGTTCAGGAGTGCATTTTTAAAAAGTACAAAGGAAAAGTGAAATATTGCATTTGTAAAAAAATTTTTTTTAATAACAAAAATATATAGCTTCAAAAATTTGAATCCACTTATAATTTTTTATTTTGAAAACATCTGTGTGTGAATGAAACTTTTCACTTCAACGGTATTTTTTTGTGATTGTTTAGAGAGTAAAAAAAAAAGAAGAAAATTACAAAAAGAAGTGAAGCAAAAACGAAACGAAACGAAGCTAAACTAAACCAAATCAAGTCAGTCACATATATAGTCGTTGCTGTTTTTTTTTGCAAAAAACAAAAATGAAATTAAAAAAAAATGATGATAGAAGTTTTCTTAAATGAATGAATGAACGTACAAATGAATAAATTAGATTATAAATTAAGAATGCGGAAGTAGCGAACAGACCATTCTTTCCGATCTAATTCATTTCCCTTCTTTCTCTCTCTCTCTCTCTCTCTCTCTCTTGTCCTCTCTCACCCTCTCTCTCCCCTCATTTAATTCGTTGCTACTCTCTTTTTTTTCAGAGAATGAAAATAAGGAGAAAATGAAAAAAGAAAGATGAGAGAAAGAGAAAGAAGTACAGTGTTGCCAATTGAATGCTGCTAATTCATTTCATTCAGTTGCGAAATATTGAAATTAGCACTTCTCTCTCTCTCTTTTTTTTGTTTTGAAATCATTTCAGCTTTTTTTTCCCTTTGCAAAATTTTTGCTGTTTTTCTTTTGTGTTTGCAAAATTTTTGTTGACATTTCCAGTTCAGTTCCCTTTCATTTTGCTACTACTTGTTTCTCTGCGCCTTTTTTTAAATCTTTTTTTTGCATTACAATATTAATTCTTATTCGTTGCTGCATTTTTGTTGTTATTAGTAATTAAAATCAGTGTGTGCGTGTATGCGTGTGTGTGTGTGTGTGTGTGTGTGTGTGTGTGTGTGTGTTAACTTAAAGTTTTCACTTATTTTCGAATAATTGAATTTTTCTTTGCTTTTTTTTCAAATTTCGAACATTTAAAAAGTTGAAGATAATAAGTGTCGCTTCGTTTCATTCATTTTTATTTTAAAATTCGTGAAATTATTCGCTTCTTTTAATTGAGAATGAAAAAATCAAAGGATAAGCTCGAAGAAATAACAATGCGAATACTTTCCGCTTTCTCGGCAAGACTTTCACGATACTTTCCGAAAGGTGTAATTTTTACTTTCTTCCTTGGCCCGCGAAACTTTGTGCAATGGCCTAACGCTGTCGCTTGTGCTTGGCCTGCTAAAGGCATGCATCAATGATCAATGATATTTGGAACTGATACTACGCATTCATGAAAAGCGAAAAAAAAATTTCAGTATTTAAATTATGAATGCTAGAGTGATTAGCATATCATAGTGAAGTTCTGCTTCATTTAAACACTTCTATTTGCTTATTGTAAACACGGATGACAATGATATAATGCAATTTTTGACACCTTAAAAATTTCTTTCAAAAAAAGCAGCAACAGTTGCAAAATGGCACAATGATTTTCTGGCATTTCAATGATTGCTCACTCACTTCTCTGCAACCAATTTCCTCTCCACGCACCAATATCCACATAGCAGCACGCGTACTCTTAATTACCACTTTTTAAATTTAATTCCCTCAAAACTTTTGCATTTTCAAAAGTATTTCATATTGCTACAACGAAACATTACGCTAACAAAATATTGCAATAAATTTGAATGTGGAAATGTTGCCGATAAATTAACAAATAGAAAATATTGAACTACCAAAAAAGAAAACAACGATAGCAGCATCAGTTAAAAATCTTCTGAAAATCAATGTGGTGGAAATGATATGGAAAAAATTGAGAAAAATCACAAATACTAAAAAATAAATAAAATTTGCTCGCGATAAAAAGTATTATCAAGGGAGGATGAAAGTATAAAAATGAAATTTGCGATCAATTTGTGTGACTAAATTAATGATCGATAATAAATCTTCATGCGATTATTGAAAATAATTAACACAATTATAATTTCGGTAAACAGTTAATTGAATATTATATCAATAATTAAATAATAATAATAAATAATATTAATTAATAATAATAATTAATAATATTAATTAATAATGATAATTAATAATGATAATTGATAATAATAATTAATAATAATTAATAATAATAATTAATAATAACAATTAATAATAACAATTAATAATAATAATTAATAATAATAATAATAATAATAATAATAATAATAATAATAATAATAATAATAATAATAATAATAATAATAATAATAATAATAATAATAATAATAATAATAATAATAATAATAATAATAATAATAATAATAATAATAATAATAATAATAATAATAATAATAATAATAATAATAATAATAATAATAATAATAATAATAATAATAATAATAATAATAATAATAATAATAATAATAATAATAATAATAATAATAATAATAATAATAATAATAATAATAATAATAATAATAATAATAATAATAATAATAATAATAATAATAATAATAATAATAATAATAATAATAATAATAATAATAATAATAATAATAATAATAATAATAATAATAATAATAATAATAATAATAATAATAATAATAATAATAATAATAAAACTTATGTCTTCAAAATAGAAGTATGACTCTTAAATATCCGAAATATGGTGTGAGAATTATAAAGTTAATTAAGAAGTTGTAATTCAATTCAAACGAAAAAAAAGCGATGGACTCGAAATTTTGTCGTCTTAATTGATGTAAAATTATGAACGACTATCGAAAACCCCTAGGGCGGAAGATTGAATTATTTCAAGGAAAGGAAAAGCAAATGCTAAAAATTATTTTAAAAAAGTGTAGGCAGCAATTTTTATTTGAATGTCAGAACGGATATGTCAAGAAATTTACTATCAACGCTATTCTGTAACTTTTTTTTTTAATTTTATTCCTAAAATTTTTACAAAATTAGCGATACATTTATGATTTCTTTCTTCTTAACACTCAAAGCAAATTACAATTAATGGAAATAACTAAATAAAAGTTTTCTTGAAAATAACTAAATAAAAGGCAGCAGTTGTAAAATTTAAAAAATTTTTTACTGAAATTTAAATTAATTAATAGAACTCCTTTCCAATGCAAACAACTTATGATGCATTCATGTCTCTCTCTCTCCCTCTTCCTCCCATGCTCTCTCTCTCTCCCTTATTTCTCAAGTTATAGTCGCAGCAAGAGTGCAAGAAAAAAAATACCAATTAGGTAATCATTTTCGAAATTGCAAAAAGAAAAAGAAAATTAAACGAAAAACGGAGCGGAAAATAATTTGCCTTTGAATGCAATTGTTGCGCACACATTTTTCAACACTAAAAAAGAGGAAAAAATGAAAAAAAATTTGATGTTACTGTAGCTGTCTCTTTTTTGCTAGAATTAATTGACCAGTTAATAGCCTATAGCCTTATGACCCGAAATAAATATTTGCATTGCTGGGAATTTCTATTTTAGTCTTTTTTTTGCCCTGCTCACATATAAATGTAACTGAATATTTTATAATTTAAAGCTGAAATTAAACCGTCGTTTTCCATTTCCCCCCCCCCCCCCCCATTCCTCTGTAATTCATTTTACAGTCAAATTTTCTTAAGAAAAAAAAATTGCAACTTTTTTCCTAGCGCAAGTGAATAAATGAAATTTTAGTATGCGGCTTTTTTGCCGCACAAAATGCAAAATTTATCGTGCAAAATTCAACTCACTCATTATTTCTCTCCCATTTTGGCGGAAAATTGTTTTTCATCGTTTCATATAACTTAAGCGCTTTTATGATTCATCATATTAATTCAAAAATTTTTGCAAAATTTCGGAAATATTTTTTTAGTTACAATATATTTGCGCGTAAAACACTGAATGAAATTATTATGCATGAATTCATGCTGAAAAACAGGACAAAAATCTGAAGAAGTAGCGTATGACATATGGGTATTAGTGCAAAATGTATTTTGAAATAAATTTTTACTCGTTTAAAATATCCTTTTCGCTATTTATGTTCATTTAAAAGTAAGTTATACATTATTTTTAACATGCAATTTTCACATTCTCAAAAAAAAGGACAAAATTAACCGCATTCACTTTCAGTACGAAAGAAAAAAATAATGAATTTTGTTTCATTTAATAATAAATGAAAAGAGCAGTAAAAAAAATAGATGTTTGCAGGAAAAGTCCTGAAATTCTCAATAAAGAATGAAAAATTTGGAAAAAAAAAACTTTTCAAAAATGCGATTAAAAAAGTCTCAAAATTTAACGAATATTTTTAAAAAGAAAAAAATTATTCGGAAAAATTTATTTAAGTATGTTTGCATTAAAAGAAAGTAGCAAAAGTGAATGATGGAAATTCAGTTGTCGTTCGCAAAACAATGATGCCATTTTAATGCAAATGAAAAAGAAAACAATTTTTGAATGAGGAAGTATATTTGAACGCATAGTTTTATTTAGCTCAAAACTTTTTGCTTGAAAGCAGAAAAAAAATTCGGAAAAAATAAAATTTTCAAAATGAAAGGGAACTGAATAAATTATTTTCATGAAATGCTTTTAAAAATCAGAAAAAGAAACGGCTACTAAAAAAAATTTCCTTATTTATCAAATTCTACTTCCTTTTTCCTAATAGCTAAATTATACCACAAGCTTTCAACGCTTTCAATTTTGAAATTAAACGATTACTTAAAAAAAATAAGCATACCGCACGTGCTACGTAAAACTATGGTAGACGAGAAATGTAATGATTTAGGAAAAGAGAAAAATCGAAAAAAGAGAATTGCATAATTTCACTTGATTTAGTATATGCATAATAATAATTTACGAAAAAAACTAACAGAAATATATTTGTAAATTAAAGCAGAGAAGTAAAATCTAAGGAATTGTCAATTCCGCACTACCTCACAACAATTCAATTAACCGTTCATTGGTAAAACAATTTTTTTTATCAAAAGGTTTTTTTTTCTTTTTTTCCTTCGTCCATATGTTGCCATGCAAGTTTCATGCAAAATACGGTGCTCCAATTTTTTTTTTAAAAGTCAAAATTTTTTACCACAGATATCGTCGAAATTTTTGGATTTGTTAATTATTCCATTATTACAATGTAGCAACTTAATCTGACATTGTATTGCGTAGCAAATTACGCACGCGCACAAACGCACACACACACGCACACCCACGCAAACTATTGTTTCTTTGCAAACTTTTTTTCACGTAAAAAATGTTCTTTTATCGAACACTTAGCAACATCTCTTGCTCTTCTTGAAGATTTTCAAAAAGTGCACGCACACAAAGGGAAAATGCAATGAACCGATGAGGCAATGAAATGAAATTCGACGATTATTGCGACATTTCATTTAATGTTTGTAATTTTGATGCAAATAGTCTAAAAAATAGTTCGTTGAAGGAAAAGCTAAAAGACAGGGAGACGAGAAAAAGGAAAAGAAAAGAAGTGATGTAAAAATGTAAAAAAAAACGGAAATTGTTATCGTTTGAAATCACTGACAAAACGAAGAAAAAACGGAAAAAAAAGTTAAATATTTATCTGCTTATACTGCAAAACATTTCTATTAATACATTATTTTCGAATTCGTTTTTCACTTCTCTTCTCTTCTCTTTTCTCTCTCTCTCTCTCTTTCTTTGCCTCTCCCAAACGAACAGAAGTATATTTCACTTGTATGTTGCATTTCTTATTAAAATTTCAAACTAATTTCTACACGCTTCCCTGCCACTCTTTTTTCTCTTTCTCTCACTCTCCTAATTGGTCTAATATTTCAGATTTTTTAGCGTTTTGCATGAAAAGAAAAAACGCGATAAATTTTAGGCGTAAAAGCAATTTATTTCCTCAAGAAAACCAAAAATTTTTTTTTTAATTTGAAAATTTTATTGTTTTGCTTCAAGTTGTTTTCTAATCGGCAGGATTTTTTTGTATCAATTTTGCAGTTTTTTTTCGTACATTAAATGTAAAAGAATGAAAAAAGAAAGTAAAATGAAAAAAATGAAATCAGAAAGGTTTAATTTTTTTCTTTTTTTTCTACTACAACAAGCAAGCGAAAATTTATCATTCCATTTCCATTAATATTTTAGTCCAACGCATTGCATATTTTCATTTTCTTTTTTTGGAAAGGAATTGACGAGAAATTTTGCCATTTTTTTTTGTGCGTTTTGCATACAATACGAGAATATGAGGAAACACAAATGGAGAAGGCCGAGATATTCCTGTCGAAGCATACTATAACTGCTCATCATCGTTCACAATTCCAATCATTATTATTTATTAATTTTTATCAATTATTATTAATTTATTACTACATATTATTATTATTATTATTATTATTATTATTATTATTATTATTATTATTATTATTATTATTATTATTATTATTATTATTATTATTATTATTATTATTATTATTATTATTATTATTATTATTATTATTATTATTATTATTATTATTATTATTATTATTATTATTATTATTATTATTATTATTATTATTATTATTATTATTATTATTATTATTATTATTATTATTATTATTATTATTATTATTATTATTATTATTATTATTATTATTATTATTATTATTATTATTATTATTATTATTATTATTATTATTATTATTATTATTATTATTATTATTATTATTATTATTATTATTATTATTATTATTATTATTATTATTATTATTATTATTATTATTATTATTATTATTATTATTATTATTATTATTATTATTATTATTATTATTATTATTATTATTATTATTATTATTATTATTATTATTATTATTATTATTATTATTATTATTATTATTATTATTATTATTATTATTATTATTATTATTATTATTATTATTATTATTATTATTATTATTATTATTATTATTATTATTATTATTATTATTATTATTATTATTATTATTATTATTATTATTATTATTATTATTATTATTATTATTATTATTATTATTATTATTATTATTATTATTATTATTATTATTATTATTATTATTATTATTATTATTATTATTATTATTATTATTATTATTATTATTATTATTATTATTATTATTATTATTATTATTATTATTATTATTATTATTATTATTATTATTATTATTATTATTATTATTATTATTATTATTATTATTATTATTATTATTATTATTATTATTATTATTATTATTATTATTATTATTATTATTATTATTATTATTATTATTATTATTATTATTATTATTATTATTATTATTATTATTATTATTATTATTATTATTATTATTATTATTATTATTATTATTATTATTATTATTATTATTATTATTATTATTATTATTATTATTATTATTATTATTATTATTATTATTATTATTATTATTATTATTATTATTATTATTATTATTATTATTATTATTATTATTATTATTATTATTATTATTATTATTATTATTATTATTATTATTATTATTATTATTATTATTATTATTATTATTATTATTATTATTATTATTATTATTATTATTATTATTATTATTATTATTATTATTATTATTGTTATTATTATTATTATTATTATTATTATATTATTATTATTATTATTATTATTATTATTATTATTATTATTATTATTATTATTATTATTATTATTATTATTATTATTATTATTATTATTATTATTATTATTATTATTATTATTATTATTATTATTATTATTATTATTATTATTATTATTATTATTATTATTATTATTATTATTATTATTATTATTATTATTATTATTATTATTATTATTATTATTATTATTATTATTATTATTATTATTATTATTATTATTATTATTATTATTATTATTATTATTATTATTATTATTATTATTATTATTATTATTATTATTATTATTATTATTATTATTATTATTATTATTATTATTATTATTATTATTATTATTATTATTATTATTATTATTATTATTATTATTATTATTATTATTATTATTATTATTATTATTATTATTATTATTATTATTATTATTATTATTATTATTATTATTATTATTATTAATTTTGTTATTATTATTATTAATTATTGTTATTAAATTATTATTTTACTCGCTTTTATTAGAGGAGAAGCGCTGAGAGAGGAAAGGGAGGGAGAAAGAAAGGAGGAAGTGAAAGTGCTAAATGTCAAATGCTGTTTGAGTGAATGAAAAATAGACGAATGCACGATAATATTCAAGTGAAGGGAACAGCTGTAGCCATATTTCTCTTATTTTGCAACTTTTTCCAATTTTTTTATTGTTCGTTTGCATTTTAAAAATGAAAATTGTCGAAATTGCAGAAAAAAAAAGTGTCAAACTTAAAAAATTACAATTTTTTCGTTATTCTTATTTTTGAGTTTCATGTTTTATGCTACTCATTGCACATAATTTGGAATAAGAAACGTATGACAACATGAATGTATTGATTTCATACTTGAAAATTTTTTTTTGCTTATTTCATTAAAATTTACCGCCTTTGGAGGTTTTTTATAAAGTGATAAAACAATAAATTTGGAATTAAAGTAAGAGTTTATAATTAAAATAGAAAAATTACAAATTACACTGGAAAAATAATGAAAAAGTACAAAAATATGTATAGCATTATAAATTTAATAAAATGAAAATTTTGTTTTTTCATCGACGAAATAAGAATAAGTGATGAAATGCATGAGGTAAAAATTACTGGTTGTATTTTTTGCTATCAAGTAACAATCGTTAACTGATTAGCTAATTAATTAATTTATTAAAATGATGAGAAATTTTTTTGCAACAAATTCTCCATTAATTAATTACTTACTGATTGCTATCACAAGTAATTTTTTCACAAGAATGCTTGACATTTTAATTCTTGGAGTACTCGCTTACTGTTCATCTATGGACAGTGATTGTTGGTGACTGGTGGTGACGGCAATTACGTGATTAATTTTTATTTTAAATTTGAGCATCAATAATTGAGTTAAACTTTCGCACCACTTCTTAGTGGTGTAAAGATTAGTATTTCTTACTTGAATAATTAAAGGATGTTTATGAATACATATAGCGCAATCTGCAAGTTCTCACACAAATGATTAAATAATGCTTAAGAACATGCAGTGTAATTTGTAGATTAGATGGATGGATGGAGCAGAAAATAAATGAATTAAAATTAGAAAATATTAAATAAATTAAAAATGCATAATTGTGCAACTGTTTATTGTGTGATATATTTTTCATTTGAAATAATATGGTAGCAAAACTACCTCTAACTATTAGCGACAAATGACTAACTATTGGCGCATTTTGACACAATGAAATTTCCCAATATGCACGCATTAATTATTAATTTCTGTTCCAATGAATTCGTTCATTTCTTCCTCTTTCTCCCTATTTTAGGCAAAAGAAAGTCTTCGTGGAAATGCATTAATGGAAAGTACCAATTACTGCGTAGCACCATGCTTAACATGAATTTAGCGCAATTAGCAATTTAATTGAAAAAGAAAAAAGGAGCTCCAATTAATTGACACGCATGGTTGGCAGTTGATAATTTCTATGAGTTGATAATTTCGCAGTTGAATCACGCAATTGATAATTTCTATGAGTGGAAGGAAAAATGGAAAGGAGAGAGAGAGAGAGAGAGAGATGAAATGCCTAAATGTGTGAAATGGATAGGTAGACTGGTTAATAGCGTACTGTATAATTCATTTTTTTTTTTGAAATTACTATTTTGTGAACTGTGATTCCATTGGGAAAGTATGCATGAAATGTAAAAAGCATTCATTTTGCAATCAACGTTTAATCAATTTTAGTATTTTATAACAAAATAATTAATTCGATAATCAATTTCCTTTTTGAATGAAAAGAAAGAGGGAGTGATTGGAATGAAGGAGGAAGAAGTGAGGGACAATGAGTAACAAAATCGTTTTATGACTTCCTTTAGATTCATTTTTATTTTGCAAAATTTTTACTTTTATTATTTTCGCACCAAAAAAAAAACAACATTATGTCCAGATGAATCAAAATTTTTTGATTGTTAATTTAAATTTTGAAAAAATTCAAAACTTTTTTTTTTTTACAAATAATCCTGAAAATATTTTTTTATAGATTTAAATCACGATTAAGCCTTCTTTGAAGTAGTTCAAAATGTTCACACGACCGATGCTAAATGATAATTACATCTCTTTCATCCTTTCATCACTTTGGCGATTTCGCTTCTTTTCTTTTTCGCAGTATTCATTAAAATTTAATAGCTAAAATTAGCATTTCATCGTTTAGCATTATATGTCTTTTTTTTCTTTTGTTTTCAGAAATTGGACGACCGATGACCAGTGGTAACATTTCCATTATCCTTCATCAGTGAGCTTTTCCGTTAACAAAACTTGTGAATGCTTTTCAGCTTCACGTAACACCACACTGTTGTACTTCTTCTCCTCTGCAATAGAAATAAAGAGGTGAAATTTGCATAAAGCATTAAATTAATATATCTATCACTACATTAACACACCCACTACTACATTAATTACCATTAATTGCTAAGTGCTACTACGTTAACATACGTATTACTACGTCATTCAACTTAGCAAAATTACACGCGCGATGATTGTTTCAAACACCCTCTTACAAATGAATTTTGCTCATTGCAATTTAATTCAAAAATTTCTCGTTACAAAATACATGCGTTCGTTTATCGGCCATCTATAACTCATTTTTCGCCGTTAGGGATAAAAATAAATTAGAAATTTATTGAATATTTTAAATAGCAATGATTTCTAGGAAAGGGAAACTAGAGTCTCATATATCATACTTAGCCGTTTCCCGAACAGTTCCGCTTCTTCCAATGTTTGCGGAATACGTTTGCCCGTTGTTTCCGGTAGGAAAAATGATGCTATTCCGGCCGATATTGCAAGTAAACCCATAATTATCAGTGGTAAGATACGCAAGTGATCACCCTAAATTAGACATTTACTCATTTCCACTGAATCTAATAATTAAAAGTTTATAAAAAGAAATGCATTGAAGCAAAAAAGAACTTCAATTCGTAAATCTCAATTCTCCAATCCTATATTCGAATACGAAATTAAAGTTTAATTCTGTAAAAATTTTACAATCATTCAACCAATGAATACGTTCATATTTCGCACAATTTACAAATAAATAAGTTTTTATTGTTTTTTTTTTGAATAAGTAATGCGAAAGCAATTACAGGTCGTACCAGACGTACAATATACGGCGCAAGGATAAGTCCAGAACCAGCAACCATTGAACTTACGCCCATGCCAAGACCACGTAATACAGTTGGATATAATTCGCCCGCAAACAGATATATTACGGCAAAACTTCCGGCTATACCAAATTTACCAACGTATGCCATTATTGCCACAAACATTGGATGTTCTAGAAATTTTTCTTCTTTAAATTTTCATTTCCACTTCTATTACACTTACAAAATTTATTGAAAAGAGTGATAGTAAGTAGTGGAAAAGTGGAATTATAATCTTTTAATTTTTTTTAATAAAACGCTTGAGTAAAATTAATTAAATAAAAAATTTTGAAAAATTTTTTTATTTTTTTACTGTGTGCGTCTACATGTATATATCTATAGGTGTTTTGAATAAAAAAGGTATAAAAATTTAATTCCTGAAAAGGTGAAGTACTCGATGAAGTTTTTAAGTGTCTAATATCGTTTTAAAAAGTATTTAACTATGTTTCAAGCATAATTTTAACAAACTATCAAACATGTTTAGCATTCGTTTACAAAGTAACTATCACTTTCAATGTTTCAAATAAACTGCATTATTTGATCTCGTCCGACTACTGCAAAATTCACAGGATGTAATAGCCTACAATAATGAAGGAAGCGGTGCTGTTGAAAAAGGTTTGAGGAAAACTAGCAATACTTTTTACTGAAAATAATACAAAATTTTATGCATTCATATTTCAGTACAACTAGTGCAACGTGTACGTAAGCAAACGTTAGTGAATTCACGCATAATGTGAAAGTATGTATGACGAAGTTAATTGACGTTCTGTTAATGTTTTAAAGGCGTATCGTATCTGTGGTGTGGTGAATTCACGCAATGCAATACAAAAGAACTATGCGTGCTAAAGTGAGTTCACGCAATATAATATAAACGTGTGCGTGTAGAATTGAATTAACGTAATGAAGTGTAAGAGAAGTACATTCAAGTGACGTAGTATGAATGAAGCATACGTGGTGGATGAAAAAATTTTCATCTTCATTACTTCTAAGTAAGGCAAACCATATGTAATAGGTGTTAAAATTGTTGAAATGCACGCTAATCCGGCAATTATCATTGGACCAGCAAGTGACCAACGACGTCCAATAGCGTCCAGTAATGGCCAAACAAGAAAGTAAGCTGGTAATTCCACAGCACCATTAATAATAAATGATAGGTAATCATTAACAGGAAGATTCGATATATTATATGTCAAACAGTTGTAAACGACCGCATTCACAAACCTGTAATTTAAAAAGTCTTAATTCACAAAACCAATTATTTAATGAAGTATTATCAATAAATATTTAATTGATAAGGCAGGCTACTGCAAAGAATGCCTGGATAATTTTGCAAATTTTTCAAAATCTAAAACAGTGAGTTAAATTTTCCACAAACCAAATATAGGTAATAAGTGCAGTTTTCTTGCGAACATTTGGTGTGCGAAATAAGTCGACTAAATTGTACTTGTTGGAATGTTCCGTTAAAGTATGCTTACTTCTGACAAACTGTAAAAAATTTTAGTATAAAAAAAATAAAAATTTCATTTTTGAAATTGAAGATGAAAGCGTAGAAAATGCGTAACTTTAATTTAAAGTGTGAAAAAATGGATAAAACTTTCTGCAAAAAATTTCTCTAATATAAAGTTAGCGAATTTAAGTGATTAATTAATTATGTAGTGCAATCGAATACAAAAAAATCTATTGGTAAAATTAAAAATTAGTGAAAAAAAATTTTTTTTTTGCTTGAAACAGTAGCTCGTTCGGCAAATCTTTTTGCATTGCACAATTGAAAGTGAAACTCACTCGTAGCATTAGATCATCAACATCTACCTCATTTCGTCCGTTAAATTTTGCTAAACGCTTCATAATACTTTTAGCTTCGGCATAGCGACCAACCGAAACCAACCATCGTGGTGATTCCGGAATTATGCTGCAAAAAAAAAGAAAAGAACCACTTTGCCATTTTGCTTTTTCTTCCTCTTTTTAAATTAAAATTCTAAAAAAAAAGTAAAATTTTTATAAGTAAAATTTTATCAATAACTTCTACCAGACATACAAGTAATAAGTAAAGAGAATAACAAATGGTGCACTGCTAAAGAAAATTAGCTGTCGCCAACGACGTATAAGCATAGCTAGGACACCAAGTAGCACCAGTGCCACGCCAAAGAATGCATCAAGCAAAACACTGGAAAATATCCGACCTGATTCACCCATAAATTCCATGCCTAACAATAAAGCAATTTTTAAATCCGAAATTTCATAACTTATTTTAAAAGTGAATAATTTCTTTTTCCACTTTTCTTGTTGCTGCTGTTGTTGCTAATATTTTATTTGTAGAAACATTCGATGAAATGTTTTTTTTTAAGTCTTAAAAGAAGCAAAAAATACTAAATGAACGAATAAATGAATTTTGTTAATATGAATTTAATAGTATGGAATTTGTTAATATCAATTTATTAATATGAAAACAATTAAATGAATTTTATTCAATTATTTTAGTTGGTGAAAAAAAAACAGAAAAGCAATTATTTTTGCAATTTTTTGCCAAAAATATTTATCCGACAGTAATCTCACTGATAATAAAGGGCAATTGAAACAGCGCCGGAAATGCTAATCCGGTAAGAAGTCGCAGTATTGCAAATGAATAAGCATCCCATGCAAATGAATTCATCGTACCGCATACAACAAGTGTTGCAAGGATCATAAAAAATGACGCACGACGTCCAAATCTAAAAGTTATTAAATTAAGCAAAAATTTGCTTTTTTTTAAATTATAATTGCTAGAGATAGCAATTAATAAACTTTAGTAAATGAATAAAGTTATACTTACTATAGCCTTAGTAAATAAGCCATAAAATTATAACAAATAAAAAAATAAAGTTATCGCTTAATTAAACTTTAGAACATGAATGATATCACTTTTTTAAAAATAAAATTTTAAAATACCGTGAAATTTTATTTTTTCAAAAAAAAATATTATGAGTGTCAAGAGAATTGTAAAAAAAATGAGTTAATTTAAGTGATAACTGTCCAAATCCAAAAATTACTGCATTTTGAAATACCAAAAGAGAAAAAAAAAAGCAAACATACTTGTCGGCAATATATCCGAATAGAACATTACCAATAAAACTACCAATATAAAATGACATACTTGTTAAATCAACCCAATGCTTCCGATCACAAACCAAATCGAACTGTAAATTCTAATTGCAATTAATTATTTAATCAGTGAAGTTCAGTGTAATGAATTGCAATTAATTAAATGTAGCGATTTAATGCAACGAATTATAATTGATAAAATTAATAAAGTGCAATAAGGTGGAATAACATTTGACAAATGTAGTTTGATGTAGTGAATTAAAATTAATCAATGAAGGATGACGTAATGAAATTGGCGCACAATTAACATTCAAGTAATTAATTAGATGAAATAAAAAATGAAAAATGTACCTCAGTGACCAATGTATCAATGTAAACGCTATTATCATAGATCCAACCTATCTGGCATGGTATGAGTGAAAAATTTTTCAAATATTTCCTGTCACCATCGGCCAGATTTTTTTTGTTCGTTGAATTCAAAAATAAGTCAATTTCGGTGGCATTGTACTGTCGGCAACTCATTTCTTCCTCAAAGCAAAAAAAAAAGAAAAATTGATAGGTGCAAAAAAAATGGATTTCAGAGAAATAATTGTCCAGATTTTCAAACGAAAATACAAACAAATATTAATTAATGTAAATACTGAATCAATAATTAAATTAGTTATTCAATTAATGTAATTTAAATTTGGTGAAATTGCGGAATTTTATTTTTTGTAATGATGAATACCGATGTAGCGAATTCATCAACTGGAGCTAAATCTTCGCGTCCTTTCGGCATTCGACAACGATGATCCGGTTGACCGACAACAAATGGCTGATTGAATGCCGAAAATGCGGATGGCAAACTTGCCGGTAAACATATCACAAAAAATAGCGCAATTTGAAATGGTCCAAAATCGCCGATCTATAAATATTGCACCGTTGCATGCTTAATTTTTAGAAATTAAAATTTTTAAATGCGGTTAAAATTTTTGTAAATAAAAGAATTACTTAATTTATTTCGTTTTATCCTTTTTTTCTTCCGTGCTTTTATAATTTTATGATTTTATGACTTTTATGCTTTTCATGCTTTTAATGATTTTTCGCCCTAATTTATTCCTATTTCTTGATCGATCGATCAGTGGATCGTTTGATAATTTGTCAATACGTGCAAATTATTGCTATCGCTGTAATTAACGATAATTAACAATGATAATTTAGCTAATGTATTTTCCACCGGAAAACTCACACCATCCTTTCTAATTAATGCAAGTGCAATTTTTTTTTTTTGCAAAAAATTAGCAAAGTGTTACCTCAGCAAGCAGTGAATCGAAATCCATCACTTCCATTATACATGCGACAATCTTAGTGAATAATTTAATTGCATTAGTTTTTCAAATTAAAATTATCCATTGCACTATTGCATGGAATAGTATGCTGTTAGCTAAGGAACAAAAAATGATTCCCCGATTTTTTTTTTCAATTTTTTTGATTTCAAAAGTATTATTTAAAATATTATTTCGATCTTACACTGCTGTGCTGCTTGTGATAGTGTTGCTCACAATACTTCTCCTATCAATGTCGACATTTCCGATTGATTTGCCTTTTTCTTAAAAGAAAAAAAAAGTTTTTTAGCAAGAAGATAAATGAGAAGCTACAATGAGTCGAGTTCAAGTTGCATCAAAATTCTCATCTTTCTTAAAAAATTTCGTCAGAAATTAGAAATTATCATCAATAACGCATATTTAATAAAGTATGCAAATTATCGATACTGTTTATACTAATATTATTGAGAGATGCGTGGGCTGCGTTCCGCTAATAGCAAGTTGAAAATGCAATTTCTAAAGTTACAGCATTTTAGGAATAATAATAATTTAACTTAACTTAAAATTTTTGCTACCAATCTAACAAATTGAATTTCCAGAGTAATTCGATATGAAATACATTAGTTAGTTGAAGTATTGCTAATTGACAAAATGAAATAAATGCTGTAACTTCGTCTGGAAAAAATGTAAGCAATTTCAATTGCTCAAGTGAATTATTTAAAAGTTAAAAATCCTTTTTACCAAAAACATAATTTGATAGTTAAAAGAGAAACGATATCAAAACACATATGGGTAATTTTATCGGATTAATACCAAGCAATTAAATTCTTAACATCACTCACAAACACGCACACTCATACAACACACACATCGTTTTTCACTTCTTTTGGTAGTAGAAATGCATGTTAGCTGCAAAACAATTGCAAGTTCTCAAGTTGACAATTTAAAATTTTTAAATCGCATTTATCAAAAACATACTTTACTAACAACAATAAAAGAAGGAGTAGAGAAAAAAAAAGAAAATGAAGCGCAAACATGTCTGCGTGAAATTTTAGTCGGATTAATGCCAAGCAATTAAATGCTTATGATTAAGATCGCCCACGCATACACGTCGCTTTTCATTTTCACCGAGTACAGTAGTAATAAAAATGTGCTACTTAATTTCTTCAAAATTTCATCAATGATTGCTAATTTTCCCTGCACTCTTCAATCATCAATCTAAGGAAAAAAAAACATTTCTTTTATCAAAAATTAAAACTGAAAACCTTACACAAACAAACCAAAAAAAAAAACGAAAATTTTGAAGTGAGCATTTGCATCAATGATAGCGTCAATGCTCGAACATATAATCAGTGTTGATAATGCTATTCGACATCTTTTAATATTTTATAAACAAAGAAATAATTAAAAAAAAAATTGTTTACCAAACCTTCTACTCTCTTCATCCTCTCAAAAGTGTTTTATGGTCGAGAGAGGAGGTGAAATAAATGTAAAATATTTTTGAACGAAATAAATGCAATTAATTGGAGAGAGAAAAATTAATTTAAAAAAAAACAAAAATTAGCGTCGTTTATTTTACAAATGATTTTGAAGTGCTTCTTTTTTTTGCGTGTTTTCCGGTTTTTTTTTTCACACACATCTGATTGTTTATACTTACTGTAAGGTTGTACTAGTCAGAAATTTTTTTTTGAAAACTGAAAATTTTCGTCCAATGCCATCAAATTCATTTCTTTCTCCTGTCAATGACAATAGACGATAAATTTTGCAAAACAAAAAAATTTGCTGAAATTAGAAAAAGAAAGTGAAATTTTTTAGGGTAATTTATTTGCGCTTCTTGAACAATTGAAAAAGGAAGACTGTAAATGATTATGGTTTGATTAGAAATTTGCCATTTTTGAATTTTGTTATAATTTGATTTTGTCATATTCGTTTTTTTTTGGAAATATTTTTGCACCTTTTCAAAGTCTAATTTTTCCTTTTGCACATAAATATGTAAATTGCAATAAGAAAAAATTTACAAGGCTAAATTACTAACCACTGTTCTTGCTCGTTCGATTATTTAACATTTTTTTTTATTTTTCTTAGAATTTCTTACAAAAATTTTACACAATAGTCATTTATAACATCTTTCTTTTTAATTTGATTCTTTTTTCAACGCAACATTTGAACTCCATTTATCAATTTCTTTTATTTTTATAATTAAATGAGTGGATCAGAGAAGAAAGTCATTAATCTTTCCATTAATTATCATATTACAATGTAATACCAAGTATTTTAAAATCAAAGAGCAGGTTTTTTTAAAAAATGATATGGATTTTTAAATCATAATTGAGACGATTTCACGCATGCGTGAAGTGCTAATCTCACGAAAAAACAGTGTACAATCCAATTTTACAAACTGTTACTGTACTCTTTCATTTGTGAACAACTTCCTACGGTAGTAAATCGCACCGCCGTAATGCATCATATAGCTATCTCAGCACAACCAATTGACGAAATTAGTTCAAAACATGAAAAAAAGCCAAAATTCGATCAGTGGGAAGTGAAATCTCGAAAATTACGAAATAATTTTAACTTGCAATTAAGAAATTATCAGGAAAATGTGAATTTAAATTAAACTTCTAGAAATGTGCAGATTGAAAATTGAAAAACGAAAAATAAAATTGATCATCAGAAGGTAGCAAAGTGAAGATTTGGAAAATGAGAAAAGGGCGCGTTGACGATTGGAATTTTTATTTGCACTGAATTGTTTACTTCCAACTAAAATATTGCATGCTTCTTCAAAACTTATTAAGGTATTTCATAGGAATGAGAAGCAGTGGAAAATTGAATTATCATCTTCAACTCTCTTAAGAGATGAAAGGCCAGTTATTATTTTATTATTATTATTATTATTATTATTATTATTATTATTATTATTATTATTATTATTATTATTATTATTATTATTATTATTATTATTATTATTATTATTATTATTATTATTATTATTATTATTATTATTATTATTATTATTATTATTATTATTATTATTATTATTATTATTATTATTATTATTATTATTATTATTATTATTATTATTATTATTATTATTATTATTATTATTATTATTATTATTATTATTATTATTATTATTATTATTATTATTATTATTATTATTATTATTATTATTATTATTATTATTATTATTATTATTATTATTATTATTATTATTATTATTATTATTATTATTATTATTATTATTATTATTATTATTATTATTATTATTATTATTATTATTATTATTATTATTATTATTATTATTATTATTATTATTATTATTATTATTATTATTATTATTATTATTATTATTATTATTATTATTATTATTATTATTATTATTATTATTATTATTATTATTATTATTATTATTATTATTATTATTATTATTATTATTATTATTATTATTATTATTATTATTATTATTATTATTATTATTATTATTATTATTATTATTATTATTATTATTATTATTATTATTATTATTATTATTATTATTATTATTATTATTATTATTATTATTATTATTATTATTATTATTATTATTATTATTATTATTATTATTATTATTATTATTATTATTATTATTATTATTATTATTATTATTATTATTATTATTATTATTATTATTATTATTATTATTATTATTATTATTATTATTATTATTATTATTATTATTATTATTATTATTATTATTATTATTATTATTATTATTATTATTATTATTATTATTATTATTATTATTATTATTATTATTATTATTATTATTATTATTATTATTATTATTATTATTATTATTATTATTATTATTATTATTATTATTATTATTATTATTATTATTATTATTATTATTATTATTATTATTATTATTATTATTATTATTATTATTATTATTATTATTATTATTATTATTATTATTATTATTATTATTATTATTATTATTATTATTATTATTATTATTATTATTATTATTATTATTATTATTATTATTATTATTATTATTATTATTATTATTATTATTATTATTATTATTATTATTATTATTATTATTATTATTATTATTATTATTATTATTATTATTATTATTATTATTATTATTATTATTATTATTATTATTATTATTATTATTATTATTATTATTATTATTATTATTATTATTATTATTATTATTATTATTATTATTATTATTATTATTATTATTATTATTATTATTATTATTATTATTATTATTATTATTATTATTATTATTATTATTATTATTATTATTATTATTATTATTATTATTATTTTGTTACAGCATATTGCTAGAGGGAATATTATCATTTTTGTTGTGTGACAAAATTACAAAACATTTTAAACATACATGCCAAAAGAAGACGTTTGCAATTGCAAACCAAAATACCTGACAATATAAAGTACAAAAATTAGCTCTGATAGCTTAAATGAATTATGATTAATTCATATTAATGTAAAAAACATGTTCAAAAATTCCTGTTTTCCACGAATAATCCTACTACTTGTAATATAGTTAAACAAGCGCGCTTTAAAATAAGCAAATATTAACTTTATACTAAAGTGAAGAAAGAGAACCGTTTTCATCCGTAATATTAATAACTTCAAAGTTCAAGAAGTTCGGGAAGTGTTGTCATTGGAAGTGTGTGAAAATGAAAACACTATTAGATAAGTGCTAACAAAAAAGCTTACAAATTTTGCTGGAAATTATTTGGGTGAAATTTAACTAAAGAAATGATAAATTAGAAATGATGTATTACTGCTATCATAAAGTACACTCATTAAACTGTAACATTTAAACTGTCAAATGATCGATAAGTTTACAGTACGTGAAAAATTAGCAACAATAAATTAGTCGCCTATAATTTAACATATTTCATTGCAAACTGATAACGTCACACATCTTTTTTCTCATAATTACCGAATAAAGTCTTTTAAAATTTAAGAAAAAAAAAGTAAAACGCAACAAACACGTAACCTATCATTAAATTTGAAGTGTGTCCAAAATTAGCAACAATAAACTGTTTTTAATTTGACATATTTCATTAGAAATTTGTGACGTCACGCATCTCCACATAATTACCAAAAGGAGGGAGTTCGAAAAATTAAAATAAAAATAAAATGCAGCAAATACGATAAGCTATCATTCATATACTGTTTCTGATCATCACTGTTTTACAGTTATTATAATGAATGGTATAGCTATTCCTACAATTTGCGAAACAACAAACATAAATTGGCGCATTGTTAATGAAATGCACGCACACGAACGGAATTGAAATGCATGCAGTCGAAATCGAAATGCATGCACTCGAAATCGAAATGCATGCACTCGAAATTGAAATGCGTGCACTCGAAATCGAAATGCACGCACTTGAAATCGAAATGCATGCGTAATTGAAGTGTAGGGGAAATTGAAATGCTCTCGAAATTGAAACGCATGCATAATTGAAATGCATTCGTTATTGAAGTGTGCACGCAGTTGAATTGGATGTGGAATCGAAATGCGCGCGAAATTGAATTTGTTAGGTTAGTAATTCTCAAAATATTAGTTAGCAAACTTTGAGGCAAATAATTGCGAGTAGAGAGTAAATAAAACTGCAGTAATTAACTACCGAAATCTGTTTGGCGCGATTACTTTTAGTAACCGAAGAAAATTGGCAATTCGAATGAAATTAAGCAATTTTAAAAAGTATGAATTTTAAAAAATTTTAAAGATATTTTAGCGATTTTATTTTTAGACAAAACTGCATAAATTATGTATTTACAGATATAATTTCTATTGCTTTTCTGTAAAATTTTCCTAACTAATTTTTAATAAATCTTTTTGAAAAGGGAAATTTCATGAAAGCAAAGTTTTAGCGGCCACCTAAAAGTGTTTGAACTAATACTGTGTAACCTAAAATAATAAAAAAAAAATGTAACTGATCTATACGCAGTGAAATAAATGTTTTCAAAAGTTCATCCTTTTTCCTTTTCAGAAATACTTCGAAAAAAAAGAAACCCAACTTATTTAAAATTTTTCTCCTCTATCGAACATCCTTTTTTTTCACGAAAATTCAAAAATCTAACTTTCAAGAAATGAACACTCTTTAATAACAATTCACGACAAATTAGTTTCATTTCATATTATTTCAAACTATTAAATATATACTCAGTTCGTTCACTGACCATCTGATCGAATCAACCGCGACACCGTAAATTACTGTCATTTAGCAATTAATTTTCGTTTTTTATTAATTAAAAATTTTTGGAGTGAAACGGCACACGAAAAGTAAATAAATTGTGATATAGACGTGTAATGTAATTTGAAATTTAACAATTGGTTCTTTCTTATACACGAATTTATATTGACGCACATCGGCAGAAAATATCTCATTTCGAGGTTTTTATCAAAATTTTCCTGCAACAAATTTCTCAATGATACGATAAATGTGATTGTTGGAAGTAATTATTACTTTAATAGTTAAAGTAACTTTGGTATTACTTAAACGTAGCATTGATGAAAAGGATTTAATCTGATGAAATGCTAAAAAACGAAGAGGGAAAAAAACGATGAATGAAAAGTAAAATGAAAGAAAAAAAAGGCACAAATCATTTCAGCAAATTGTAAAATGGGAGTTGACAGGACGGAATGATTGTAAGTGAATTAATAGTGTACTGATAAGTGATAAGTGATTGATAAGCTTTAATTGATTGCAACAAGCATTGACAACGTGAATATTACTCTAATGAATGTTTGTAAAAGTAAGGAGTATATTGCGCTCAGCTGTCATCTCCAATACGACCACTTTTAAATAATACTTAAAAATTTAATTAAAACCCAAGTTGCACCAATGCATTGAAAAGATATCCTCGGAATGATTTCTCAAAATAATTCACTTAGTACGAATTCCAGAGGTGTGAGGAAAAAAATGTTTTTTTTTTTTTTTTTACAATATACTTGTTGGTCTGTTGGTTGATTAATTGGCAAATGTAGTTGTTGCTTTAAATTTCATTCAAAATATGTTCGGTCGTTGAGGAAGCTAACTTCCATTTAAAATATCACTGCAGCGAGGTGAAAACAAAAGTGAAATCTTTTGAACTGCTATTTTTTCATGATTGGTTAATTAATTAGAAGATAAGCATTGTTCTGCTAATTTTTTTATCTGAAATATTATTATATTATAGTAACGTATTTCACCAATGCTTGTTGCTCATATTTAGCATTTTTCATTCATTATTCCTGCGTTGAAATTAAAATTCAAAAAAATTATTCGCCGTTAAAATAAAAGTTGTTTTGTTTCACTTACTTATTCAAAATCGCTGTATTCAAACATCTCAATAATTTATTACTACTAGCAAATTTGATTAAAAAACTTCCATGCTACTTATTTGTATTTAAAATATACTTTTTAAATAATGCAAGAAATAATGCTCGCATGACTACCGCCACAACTAGTAATAAAGTAAAATAACAACAGTAACAGAAATAATAAAAATAATGATAATAGTAGTAATGACAATAATAATAGTTATAGTAATAATAATGCTAATAATAAACGTAATAGTAGCAGCGGTAATTGATTTCAATTAATTACAGTTAAGACAAGGAGGAAAAAATGAAAACTTTTGTGTTGCTGTGAAAGAGATGGGAGCAAAGATTAGCACTGTTTGAAGTGGCATTTTTTTTTTGTTTTAAATGATAGCACCACTTCACCCATGCAACTGCTTTATGATTTACAATCACACAAATTGCAAATGCTGCTGTCTTTGCATCAATAAAATTTCTTAAATATCATTGTCAACCAGTCCGCTAGTACTCCTCTAATTCATTGGAAATATTTAACATTATTTTTTACTAAATCATCATTTCATTACTTACTATTTGCAGCAATTTTCATTTGCAAAAACAAAATGAATCGCAGAAACAGGCGTTTTTTGTAGTCGTTGTTGCTGGTATTACGAACAAAATGATAATGCATGCAACTTTTCCGTCGGAAAATCTACTGTTTGAACGTTGAAATTGCATTAACCGTTATGTCAATATCATTACTGAGCATATACAATGAAATAATACAATAATAAATAGCAATAATAACATAATAATAATTAATTATATTTAATAATAAATAATAATAATTAATAATAATTATTAATAATTAATAATAATTAACAATAATTAATGATAATTAATAATAAAAATTAATGAGAATTAAAAATAATTAATAATAGTAAATAATAGTTAATAATAATTAATAATAATTGAAAACTAATCGGAATTAATAATAATCAATAATAATCATCAATAATTAATAATAATTAATAAATAATAATTAATAATTAATAATTGATAATTAATAATTAATAATTAATAATTAATAATTAATAATTAATAATTAATAATTAATAATTAATAATTAATAATTAATAATTAATAATTAATAATTAATAATTAATAATTAATAATTAATAATTAATAATTAATAATTAATAATAAATAATAAATAATTAATAATTAATAATTAATAATTAATAATTAATAATTAGTAATTAGTGATTAATAATTAATAATTAGTATTTAATAATTAGTAATTAATGATTAGTAATTAATAATTAGTAATTAATAATTAATCAATAATTTGTATTTAATAATTAATAATAATAAATAATAAATAACAGTAATAACAAGAATAGAAATAATGGTAATGCTATTAACAGAAGAATGTAGGTGGAAATGTGATGTTTTCCTTCACAATTACTTGGAATTAATAATATTTCATTGATTTGAAATCAATAATTTAATCAATTTTATATTTACTTATACAATAACGGTTCAGGTGCAGGAGATTTCAGGTGTTATTCACTCAGGTTTTGGAGATATCGGGTACCACGCTTGCAAATGTAACGGATACCGGAACTGATTTCACGATACTCGATCAGTGAATGAAAGCAATTTTTTTTATTAGTAAAATTTTACTCTATTATTGAATTAGTTAAATTGTCTCAAATCGTTTTTTTTTCTACTTATTACTCATTTTCATTTCAGTTAATAAATTCTTCTGTTTTAATCGAATTTTCGATAAATAATTTTTCAATTGCTTTTGATCCATTCGATTCACCTCTTCATCATTAATTCATTCAAAGTGAAAATTTCATGAACAATTTCGATTCATTCCCCTAATTCATTGAAAAATTCAAATTCCACCGAACATGCAAATGTACGAGAGAAAAATAGACAACAAAAATTTTACTCTTTTCAAAATAAAGTAAAATTGCCTGCAAGGGATTTATGTTTGATTGATGTAATAATCTTTTAACTCTAAACAAACATTTGATCAATATGACTTACCAAAAGTCAATTTGGCAATGCTATAGGCTTCTTTTAAATCCATTGTAATCTTTTCTTCAAACAAAAAAAAATGAAAAATAAATAAATCTTTCCGGAAGGTTTGAAATGCAGTAGTAAATTCTAGCAATGATAAATTATTTTTAACTAAACCAAAAAAAAAGAGAAAAAAATATTTCCATTGCAACATAAATTTACAGAAAACTAAAGGATGCATTGTGCACGTTCAAAATGTTGTGGGTGGCATTTTAAATTTTATGAAATTTTTTTTCCGCAAATAACAAGGAGCTCATTTTTTATACTTGTAATTAGTTGTGTACGATTAATGCTGCTGACGATAATATGTTGATAGTGGTGGTGATGATTGTGATAATGATGATAACAGTGATGATAGCAGTAGTGATCACGTAAGATATGACGTAGTTCGTATTTTTACGTAAAAGCGTTATTTTTGCTTCTTCTGTTTGTTCTGAAAAAAAAATTATAGAATTAATTGAAATGAGTATATTTATTTGCTAAGAAATTTTAATTTGCTAATTTTATTCACATTAGTTATTATTGAAGTTCCAGCAATTGCTTCGATACGATTTTGCAAAGATTGAAATTTTATGCGAATCTCATTAAAATTTTTTTTATTCGAAATTAAAATATTATCGGGAATAATTTGTGGTAATTTTTTAATTTCAATGAAACTCTAAAACACACCGACACACACAGACACATACACATCGTTCCTTTCCATCTCCTTCCTCTTTCATTTTCTCTTTTTCAAATGTTTAAGAGAGAAAGGGATGTGAAAGAGGAAACAATTCTATTTCATAAAATGAGTGAGGAAAAGATGAAAAGTGGAGGAAATGAAAAAAGAATTTCACTTCGTATTTGGATAATTTCAATTTGCAAGTGCTTCTTTGCATACGAATGATTCGCCCCGAAAAATTATCCTTTTCACTCTCACTCTCTCACCCACTCTCTCTCTCTCTCTCCGCCATTGTCTATCCTCCTCGTTATGTTTAAATAAATATTAGTTAAGTAGCAATAAATAGTCTTTTTATTCAAAAGTTAAAAAATTAATGAACTTAGTTTTAGGCCTTTACCTATATGTATATTTGCACGGACACATTAATTACGCAATCATACACTTCATTAGATGAATTGTAAAATTTTAAATTTATCATTTAATTTATAATTAACATTTTACATTACGCAAACACGCATTCGCACACAAACGCACGCAAACACACACTCGCACACGTACACTCGCGCATGTACATAAACGCACACACAGCAAACACCGCTCACACACACCACACACGCACTCATACACATACACACGTGCACTCACACACGCACGCACACAAAACACGCTCATACACACGCATACACACACGCACATACATACACATACACGCACACACACACGCATGCACATTCATTGGAAAAAACACATACACACACTCATGCATGCACGCATATCTATACGAGTCAATCTATTAATTTAAATATTTTACACGACCACACCACGTACATAGCAGATATGCATGGAATTGGAAAACAAAAGGACAAGAAATTAATTACAAAATAACGCCGCCATTAATCCTCGGCGATATGCGGTAAACTAAAACAAAAAGCAAAGGAAAAAATGAATTGAAAAAAATGCCCTCAATTTCCTCCTTATTATTGGCTTGCTAAATTATTCAGTTAAATAATTCGATCAAAATAGTTAAGTCTTTCTTAATCAAAAAGTTTTCTGAAATCAATAGGGAAATGAATAGCTTTAAATGGGATAAGATGCAATTGTATCAATGATTTTTTTTGCGCTCAATTGGGAATTTCAATTTGAAATTAAATGTTAGAGAGAAATTCATGGTTCAAAAAATTTTGTAAAAACGAAAAAAAAAGCGCAAAAAAATTATTTGATTTTGGAGTGGAAAATTTTCCTATTTGCGCTTGATTTAAACCTCTTCATCCTAAATGACCAATTCATGCAGTTTTTCAAATTGAAGTGAAATTTTTATTTCCTCAATTTTAAGCTACACATTTGAAAAAGTACTGTTTGAGGTATGATACTGAATTATTTAACTGAATGAATATTTAACTGAATATTTAACTGAATTATTAAATGAATTATTTAACTTATGATCACAAATTGATCATGAAATTAAGCTACAGTGGCTGAATGATCAAGTGAATCCGAATTATCAGAATGAAATTATCAAAGGAAATCAGAATTGTCATAGTTGAATGAATTATCAGATTAGTTAATTAAGTTAATATAAGGTAAGTTAATTTATTTTTGCATTAATGAATATAGCAAATTGGTAAGCAATCGTTCACTTCAATTGCTAAATTTTCAAAAATTTTAATTTAATATATGAAAACTGCTGATAAAAAATTCAATGGCAATATTCATTACTATTTTACATCGACATCATCGATCAATATTTATCATTATAATCTAATTTGAATATTCGATTTATCATCAATATCTATTATAATTCTTAAATTTCATTCATCATTGTCAATATTTATTATCGTAATCAACGTTCATTGTCGTTATCATTGTCAATATTTATCATTATAATCTAATTTAAATATTCAATTTATCATCAATATCTATTATAATTTTTAAATTTCACTCATCATTATCAATATTTATTATCGTAATCAGTGTTTATCATTGTTTTGTTTGTATAATTAACTCTCATCATACCATTTCATTTTCAGGTAAACGTATTTCACTCATCTATTACTAGGAAAAACAAATTTCATATGAAATGTGTGCGTGGGCGTGCGCGGCGTGTGCAATGTTCCTCCCGAATTGTTCGCAATTTAAATGTGCCCAAATCATCAAATATTTCAATATCGTCTCGTAGAAAATAAAATTCAATTTTTCATTCTCTACAAATTTCCCTATGCAAATCAATTTCTTTAGCGTTTTAAACTTTGAAGAATGAGTGCTTCTTTGAAGGGGAAAAAATTTATATTGCAATTGTCTTACGTACGTGTATGCACGTTGCGTCGATGTGTGTGCTTAAATAATTAATTGTGTATATATGCGCATGCAATAGTTTCATCAGCTTCAATAGTTAATTGCGATTTAAATAGATGAGTGAAAGAGAGTGGAGAAAAAAAATAAGTGATAATTTTTGTTTAAATTTGTTAAGATAATTCTAATTTATTAAAATACTGGAAAAAAAATCACAACGTATGAACAATAAATGCCTATTTGATAAGGGATTTTCGCTATTTCAATTTAGCCATCGTTGATTGAATTTAACTCAAAGCCTCACTTATTATTATTCCAATCAGTAAATTCAATTGCTTCAGAGTGCTACGTGACAATGGAAGCGGACAATAAATCATTTTAATATTTCAAAATTCCCATTTTATACATCCAATAATTGACCGAATTCACAATTCACTCCAATTTCTCTCAATACTTCTTTGTTTCAGCAAGTGAAAGTGCGAAAGAAAAAGAATGCTAAAAATTTTATAAAATATAAAATTTTAGTGAAAAAGGTGAAGTTTTATAAATAAGTTTTTTTTCGCAAAAGGAAATTAAATTACTGCATCATTCTTTTTGCGTGATTTTTTTTCTCATTTTTGATTGCATTTGTATCTTTTCCACTCAATTCTCCTCCACCTCCCACTTCTCAATTTTACACGTGTATGATTTTGTAGTTAAATTTTAAAATTAAAATTTTTCACAATTATTAATAAAATTTTTGAATTTTCGTTTGATTGTGAAAGAGTGAGGAATTGATCAAAAGTTTCATGAGATGATTGATGAGAGAAAAAATTAACCGAACAGATTAGATTAGAGAGATATTTTGATGAGGCATACCTCTCATTCCTCTCATTTCAAACTTCTCTCTCCCTCTCTCGCTTTCCTCCTCCCTCTCTCCCTCCCCCTCCCTCCCTCCATCTCTCTCTCTCTCTCTCTCTCTCTCTTGTTAAACTCATTTATCTTCCACTCATCATTCTCATCTCTCAAGACCAGTTGGAATGTGTGTTTGGATGGAATGTGAGGTGATATAATGGTTTTGTGGCAATACAACGGCTGTTCCTTTTCAAAATGCACTCCTTAATATCACTTCCATTTCCATTTCCATTATTATTATTATCATTATCATTGTTATCATTATCACTATCACCATCACTATCACTATCATCATCATCATCATTATCATCATTTTTTATCTTTGTTATCATTATTTATCATCGTAATATCACTATCATCATTAGCATTGCAGCTATCAGTGCCAAATCATTATTCACTATCAATTATTCATCGTCGTGATATTACTGTCATCATTACAGCAGTGCTGTCATCAGCGCCGCACCATTATCATCATGTCACTTACTTACTTACTTTCATTACTTACTTACTTACTTACTTACTTACTTACTTACTTACTTACTTACTTACTTACTTACTTACTTACTTACTTACTTACTTACTTACTTACTTACTTACTTACTTACTTACTTACTTACTTACTTACTTACTTACTTACTTACTTACTTACTTACTTACTTACTTACTTACTTACTTCATTACTTACTTACTTACTTACTATTTTTATTCATTCATTATTTACTTCACCACTGCATGCATCACTGCTTACTGTCATCGTTATCACTATCATTATTCGTTATTAATGGTGCTCTGTTATCGTCGCTATCATCGTTTGATGCTCCACAACGTTTTTGATGTAAAACAAAGAAAAGAAAAAAAGAAATTAATTTCCTCATTTTTTTTTTGCTTATGATTATTTCAACGTTCATTGTCCATCAGTTTATATTCACACATTAAACACATCGCTGTGTTTTGTTAAATCAAAAACTTTTTCATAAAAATTTATTATCAAAAATTTTCAAAATATGATTGTTTAATTTGGTTCTCTGTTTTTTCACGCTTTATGAAAAATTTTCTCACTTATTTCTTGGTGTAAGGAAAAAAAATTTTAAATCATTCAGTTATGCATTACATACAGCTGTATGTTTTGTTTAATTCCCATTAATTAAGCCTTATAAATTTTTTTTTAATTATCCTTTAATAGCCACTAATTAGCTGCTTAAATTTATTAATGAATTCGCTGTTAAATTATCATCTGATTTTAACTCTTTTTTTTATAATGCTTTCTCACACATTTTATTTTCATCCAAAATTACACTTTTAAAAATGATAAATTTTTAAATGAGCTAATTCTACATTTTCGTGATTAATATTTCAGTACGAAACTAACACTCATCAAATGCTCATTTTAGTAATAGTTTAATGATTCATCCTGAAATTTGCCCTTCTTTCCTTTTTTTTTTAAAAAAACGAAATTAAATACAATTTTTTGATTTGATGAAAGAAAACGAATTTTCCTTTTAATCAAGAAAAAAAAACAATAACATGCAAGTGCCTCAAGTAATAAATTAAAAACAAAAACTTTTGCTTTCTTCTTCCTTTACTTTCATTTTTCCTCCTCTACCGCACTATCCTTTCTCTAAGTTTTTTTACACAAAAAATTTGCCTCTTTTCTTCGCATTCTGAAATTTCGATCGTATTTCTTTCAGCTTGCACCATGTAAATTTGAGCAATAATGACAGCTTTAGGGATGATTTTTTCATAAAAATTTGCTTGAACATTGCTCGAAAGTTTGCTTCATTATTTCTTCATTCTAAATTCATTTTATTTTTTTTAAAGTTTAATTTAAACAAACGAGGAAAAAGGAAAAGATTGGAAAAATTTTGGTCGCAAAATTATTCCTTACTGTATGCATTAAAGCTTCATTACTTTTCCTTTTAATTAATGATTTAATTAATTGTCTAATCAACGATCGAATAAATGAATGCTGCCTGCAACAGCATAAACTTTCTCGTTCATAAACAAAAACTTTTTAAATTTTTTAAATATTTTAAATTTTAAAATCTCAGAAAATTTTTTAATTTTTACTGAACAAGTATTTGCGGTATAAACGAATGGTAAAGTTAATGGATTCACTCCTTTTCGTTTTTTTTACTGCATTACTAATTATTTTATTTTTAATAAGATTTGTATTAAAAAAAAAGTATTAGTAAAAATTTCTAACAATATTCATAAAATTTAATTCTAGCAATATCTCTAAAATATGCAATTAAAATGAGACCGAAATAGAATGCAATTATTTCCGAACAAATTTGTTGATATTTTTAGAATTAAAAATTTTCCTTTCAACATGCCGCTCTACATTTTAATTACACTCACTTCGTTTTCTACGCTTTCTTGCTATTTTTTCATGTATATGAGTTGCGTTTTTTTTTCAGATTGTGCTGAATAATAATACTCGAAAATTTGAAAAAAAAAGAACCAATGATATGAAAAAGTAAAACAATAATGTAATTAATTAGTGGCGCAAATGACACGCTACAATGTTTTTCGGCGTTATTTTACCTGTCCTATTCATTTGCATTCATTGGTGTAACGCCGATGGAAACGATAAAAAACGTGACGTTGAAATAATATTCCGTAAGCTTTTACCTTCCTTCTAATAAAAATGAAAAATTATTAACTTTTAATAAATTTGTCTTATATTTATAAAGCGTTCATTTTTTGCTCTTTTTTTTGGCGCACCTTTAATTGAATCAAATTAAAATAGAAGCAGATTTGCTAGTCAAAGCTTGCTTGCTTTGTTTTCTATCGAATTGAAATTTTGTTTTTCTTGTTTTTTAAATGTTTAATTTTAATGATGCTTCAATGTTATAAACAAAATTAATTAGTTTATAAATTTTCAGCATTTAATTGTTTTTTTCTTTTCCTCTCGCTTCATCTTAACCTGCTGAAGCGAAGAGGTAAAACTAACAATTTTATTTATATTTTGCTTCTTAATTTTATATTTTTATTTTGAAATGAAATATTTAGTAGCGTCTTGTGTAATTTACGCTAAAAGAAAACTAATAGAAAATGTAGATGAGAGTGATTGATTATATTTTTATACATTTTATTAAAAAGTTTAACTCATTTATAACTAAAAAAGGTCAGCATGTATAAAAATATGATTAATAAAATTCATGAACACATAATTAATAAAATATATAAAATTATAACACGAATATAATTAATTGAAATATAATTAACTACCAATTACCTTTTAATTTATGGTATTAAGCAAGTAAAAAAAAATGTGTCTTACTAATTGCTTCACTGTACAATATAAAAAATTGGCAAAGATAGTAAGAAATAGTAATTTTAATTTTACAAAATTAATTAAATCAAAATAAAAAGCTTTTAATTGAAATTTTTTTGCTTCAAAACCTAACGATAAATTATGTATTAGTGAATAATACGCAATTATTGGATGAGTTCGTTTCACTCGAATGAAACTTTTTAATTCAAAAATTCTTCAAAATGCATTTGATATGGATTAAAGTGAAATTGCGAAATGTAAGCGGACAAAATAGATGCGTCGGATTGGATCCCTTGCGATACACACATCAATCATCGCATCTGTTACCACGGCACACATAAATGAAAATTTACTTTAAAGTGAAATGCTTTGTAATTTGATTCGACCAATTCAATTCAGCAGTTATTCATTGAAAATCAAACAGTGACTAACTAATGAAGTTGCATTCCAATCTCTTCTTCACCTCCTTCCTTCTCTCTCTCTCTCCCACTCTCACTCTCTCTTAAATGTAATAACTTTTGTGTATAAAGCTAAAATTTTTAGTGGTGCAAATCATTTCACGAATTTAAGGAGTTGAAAAAGAGACTGTACAAGAAGTTTACTGCTTAATTTTTATTTACAGAAATTTGTTTCATCGTAAAAAAAGAATATTTGACATTTTTTTTAATTCAAGAATTTACATTTTTAATGAAAAAAAAAATCAGTTGCGCAATTATTGTTAGAAAAATAAAAAATTAAAAAAATTTGCTGATTTAGTTTAAAATAGTTAGCTGATTGGAGTACCGGCTGGTGATTTGTGCGGTAAATTTCATAAGATAGTTTGAATTTCCGATAATTCTTTTTTTCTTTTTCAATGAATTTTTATCTTCGAAAAATCATTTCTCATCGAGGCTTTTTTTTGCAAAGAAAATTTAACATTTGTAGAAACAAATTGATAAATTACTATGCGGAATTGTTTCAGTAGAATTTCATGAAATAATAATCTGTATAAATGAAATATGAAAATTTGCACATTTTTTTTCTGTCAATTAATTAATTTGTTTTATTTATGTTACAGAGAGTAATGTATGTTAATGAAATTTTTTTTTTTGTAATTTTTTAAAGAGGAGGAAATGATGGAAATGCGTACATTGGAACGTGTAGTGGAAGCACAAAGAAATTTTTTAATTACTGAAAAAAATGATACATTGAAAAAAGAGGACTGTTCATTTTGTCGAAGATTGGATTGCGATATGCTTTTCGCATTGCTTTTAATTTGCATTATCATATGTCTTTTCTTTCTCATTCTCTTCGTTTGGTTCAATGGTCTCTTATCGTAGGATGAGTAAGTTGATTTAAATTCACTTTTAATTACTCACTCATAAATTGATCAATTAGATGAAATTGTGAATGCAAAATGTTATTTAAGTTTTTGATGTGATAAATTTTCAAAAATTTTTACTCTTCCAAAGAAAGAAAATGAAGTACGCAAAGAAAAAAAACAAAAGCAAATACATAGGTGTTGATGTGTAGCGGCAAAATAGTTTTGATGTGATAAATTTTCAAAAATTTTTACACTCACAAAGAATAAAATTGAAATATGCAAAAAAAAAATGCAAGGGTGCGGATGTGTAGCGACAAAATACTTATTAATCCATATGTGTACACGTATATGCATACGTGCATACGTTTATGCATACACGTCTCTTCATTCATTGAAGAAAGGTAAATAAGAAATGGAAACGTCAACGTACGCACTCATATATATTAACCGTTTGCATGTATGCAAACGCTTGCGCATACGTGTATACATATATATATATGTATTTATTTACTTCTTTATTTATTTATTTATTTATTTATTTATTTATTTATTTATTTATTTATTTATTTATTTATTTATTTATTTATTTATTTATTTATTTATTTATTTATTTATTTTATTTATTTATTTATTTATTTATTTATTTATTTATTTATTTATTTATTTATTTATTTATTTATTTATTTATTTATTTATTTATTTATTTATTTATTTATTTATTTATTTATTTATTTATTTATTTATTTATTTATTTATTTATTTATTTATTTATTTATTTATTTATTTATTTAATTAATTAATTAATTATTTATTTATTTATTTATTTATTTATTTATTTATTTATTTATTTATTTATTTATTTATTTATTTATTTATTTATTTATTTATTTATTTATTTATTTATTTATTTATTTATTTATTTATTTATTTATTTATTTATTTATTTATTTATTTATTTATTTATTTATTTATTTATTTATTTATTTATTTATTTATTTAAATCAATAATTTGTATATATTTTAATATACTTTATTTACTTTTATATAATTTATATGTATGCTATAGTTCCAAACTTTATCACATATACTTTAATGACTTCATGAAGATAAATGAAGAGAAATAGAATGTAATTGAAAAATTTACATATTTCTATTGTTATTTAAAATTACCATGTTTTGTTTCCTTTTTTTCAATTTATCCATTTACCATTAATTGAAATACAACAATGAAGCAATCAGTTAGAAGTGTGAACAAAAAAAAAAAATAAAAAATAAAGGAAATGGAAAATACTGTAGTAGTACGGAAGCTTCAGAATGTGATCACATCTTCGATTCCTCCACTACGGAAGGTGAATTTCAATTACCGATGCTACCGCCATCAGCTACCGTTTCCGGTGAAAAATCACAGCTAGAAAGTCCAAAAAATTTACAGGTAAGACTAACTGCTGCTTTTTCTTTTTCGTCGCAAAATTAAATTGCTAATATTTCATATTATGTTTTCTTTTTTTGACATTTCCAAACATTTTCCGTCATCATCATCGTTTATTAAGTTATTTGTTTATTAGTTTATTTGTTTTTCTTCCAATTCAAATCAAAGAATGCGAATTAATCGGTTAATGAATTTGTGCTAAATTTTGATTAATTTTAATTAATAAATTCTTCAGTGTATTTATACGTTTGTTGCGGCACCAAATCAACGAGTAAAACTCAATTTTGATCAGTTTCTTTTGGCTGGCACTGCTGGCAAGTGAGTTTTTCATTTCATTTTAATTCCTTTCATTTCACTTCATTTTTTGCAAAAACAAAGAAATATAGCATATATTGAAAGGGTGATAAATAGTTTGAATGGTGACTTGCACATGAATATGAAAATTATTAGCACTTAAAATATGGTCGTATAATTTATTTCAGTCGAATTTAATAAATCTTATAATTTATTATTTATTTTAACTTAGTAATTAACACAATGAGGAAGCAATATAAATGGAAAAAAAACGAAACTTTGTGATTACATAATGTGAAATGCATTAGAAAACAATTAGCAGAAAAAATTCTGCATTATAAATTTTGGAAATTTTAGATAAATTTTTTGTTAGTGAAAGAGGTGAATTTTTTTTGAATTGAATTTAAATTTTGCAAATTTCTTGTATTACTCAGTTGTGAAAGTGAATATGTGGACATATATTCGGAATTGGAGGCGCCTGATGATGATTTACTGTCGGCTGCTTTTGGTGGACGCTACTGCGGTAGTGTGTCACCGTACGTGAGAATCAGGTATACGCTGCGCAAATTTAAACGCTTTAAGAAAAAGGAGGAAAAATAAAAACGATTATCAATTTTTTGCTCATTTATTTACATTAACTGAATTTCATCGCAAATGTTAAAAAGAAATCCATCAGTGAAATTATGAAATTTCATACATTTTCACTTTTATCATTTGTCAATTTTGATTTCGTAAATAATATTTTAGTAGCTAAAAATTTTTTTCTTGATTACGTTTTTATAAAATTCTCATTTTTTTAGTTTATTTTACAAGTGGAAATATTTTTGTTAATTTCTTTCTTACTACAACGACATCTTCTCTTGCATTCCCCCATTTTCGCTTTTTTTTAAACAAAAGTTTTTAATGATAAACAACTGATAATTTTAAATCGCTTTCTTTTCCGTTCTTCACTTCGTGCATTTTCTATTTTCAGTTTAAATCGTGTCATAATACTTGTATTTCATTCAAGAGCAATAACAAATCGACAAAATGCTCTAAAATTTCGTGGACGCTATGCATTCATATCAGATGGTTTGAAATTTTTGAAAAAAAAATTTAATTAAATACTTTGAAAATGTTTCATTGGTCAATTTTAATCGATGAAAAGGTAGTGGACGTGAGAGTGACATTAGCGATAAGCTGTAAAATGTAAATTGATAAATTTGAAATTGGATAATTTGAACTGTTTGCTGCGAAGGTGAAATTTTATTGGCTAAATAATTTAATGAAATGATTCAGATAATTGTGGAAAATTCGAGACAAACATGCCAACAAATAATTTTAGCCTTTAGCTTTGATTTATGAGGCGGGTAGAAAAAAAGGAATTAATAATGTGTTCGTTCCTCTTTCGAAACTAATATCGTAGTAGTCTAGCATGGCCTAATAAGCCAAGGCCAGGAGAAAAGCAGCCAAGCAAGGCTTGCTACTCCAAAGTAAAAAGCACTCGTACTTACTAAAATGATATTTTAATACAGTTTCATTTCTTTATCTTTTTTTTTTATTTTGCTTTTTTTGCAAAATGTGTTAAATTTCATTTTAAATCGGTTTTATTTTAGCACCTTATCAGGTGGGCAAAAAAGTACCACCGGGCAAATGTGATTTTGTGATCGATTCAAAATTTAAGTAAGCCATTTTTTAGCTCAAAATTTCACCTATCCTAATTGCCTAATTGTACTTCAATTTAAAATATACCGACCGATTGATGCGATACAGTCCAAGTGTTCATTGTGACAAAAAATTTTAAGATTTTAATTCTGTAATGAAATTCGAGTTGCTGTAACTAGCATATTTTCTGATCAATAAATTCATTTGAAATGAGAAGGAAATTTAGTCTCCGGTAGACGGGAGAAAAGGTATTCTTGCAGTAAAATTTTGTTGAATTATTCATGAGAATGATTGAAGTGAAATTTTAATGAAGACAGGTAGTAAGAGAAATGGAGAAAGGAAGGAATAGAGAGAAAGAGAGAGAGAGAGAGCGAACGCGAGAAAAATTTTTTCCTATTTTTTTAGGAGGCATGGATCCATACGTTCGCCTACCTATCCAGGAACATATCCAAAAGTAAGCTTTCAAACGTTTAATCGTTCACTCCAAATTAGCGCTGATTAAACAGATGTTGATCGATCAAGTATTATTGATTATGATATTGTCACAAATAACTATAATTAAAATACAAAAGCATTTCAAAAAAACTCGAAAACCAAATCATTTAAAATTACAAATTTTAACTTACAAACATTGAATTGCTATTTTAATTTCAAATTTGTATTTATGACATCATAATTTGTGATTGCATTAAATTGCATGGATTTTTAAAGTTGAATCTTAAACATCATCCCAATTACAATACCAAATGATCTGTGAACTAAATAATTTTTATTACACAAAAAATCAAATTACCCTAATTGCATAAATTTTATTTCTTCACTGAACTTAGACTTTTTAATTTAAATTAAATTAACTACCATAATTAAAGTGCAAATTTGAGTTAAAAAAAACTAAAAACAAAACGAATTGATAACGGTGATTTTTTTTTCTAAATTTTTTAGAATTTTCGTTGTACTTATTTGCTCAATGGTAGAACTGGTCAACGTATCCGTCTAATTTTTCGTGATTTTGATATTTATTTTGGTGGTGAACAGTAAGTTAACTTGTTTCATTTTCTTTTTTTTCTTGGTATCCTTAATTTTTTTTCCGCTTGAAATAAATGAAAAATGAACGAATTAATAATTTAATAATTTAATTTTTTTTTTCAGCTGTCCGTATGATTCACTAACAGTTTACGATGGTCCAAGTAATAAGCATCCAATTATTCGAAAAATATGCGGCTTACAGCAACGTGTGGTAATTTATTCATTTGGTCCAAATACACTTATTGAATTTAATACAACAAGTCCAGCTAAAGCTGATCCACGCGGGTAAAATTTAATTTCACTTTTTACATTTGCACAATTTTCATTCGAATTCATCAATTCCTAGCATTTCGTTATTGTTGTTGTAATTGTTATTGCTATTGTTACAGATATTTATTGGACTATGAATTCTCAAATCGTTATGTGAACGTCCTGAAATTGATGGACAATCAATTAGGAATAACACATTTGCGCGGATCGGAATGCGATTTACTTGTCAGAAGTAATCGTGAAACAACCCATTACATACATTCCCCTAAGGTATGCTGTTAATTATTAATTTTAAATTAATAAAATTTAATGGAGCATAAAATAAGGAATGTCAAATTGTTAGTTTCAAATAACTGAAGTTAACTATCATGATGTGAAATGTTTAAAAGATATTTCCAATTGTTAATTTTAAATGAACAAAATTTAGCAGCATTAGTGGAAGGTTAAAATTTCGAAGTTATGAATTTTAAACAGCCAAAATTTAAATGGACATTTGTAATAAGGAGAATGACCTGAAATGTACGATAAGCGAAAATTATAATTGTTATCGGCTAATTCAATTTTAAAATTTAAATTTGATAATGATGTTTTTCCTTTTTTTTTTGTTAGTATCCATTAATGTATCCAGCAAATACAACGTGCACCTTTATTATTGATGGTTTACAAGGTGAGCAGAACCTGGAAGAAGTAATACTTACATTCGAAACATTTGCTGTTTTAAGTGAAAAAGTTGATAGGTTAGTTTACTTCAATTTTTCACCCTTCAAAATACCTAACATTTTTCACTCTTCAAAATATCTAATTTATTTCTGTTTGAAAAAAAGTAAACTTTATCATTTCTTCTTTACAATTATTTAAATTATTTATTAAGCTATTAAATTTTAGAATATTTTTTTATTTGCACTAATTAAGTCCATTTTTTTTGAGGAATGACTTTTGAGCTGTCACTTTTTCATGAACAATTATTACAAAATAAAATTACTCCTCTTTTCTAATTGAAAATAAAATTTGTTTTTCTTTTTTTTGACGCTAATTTGATTAATTTTTTTAGACATACTTTTTCTGACGCTAATTTGATTGATTTTTTTCTCAGACGTACTGCAGCAGATTACGATGATGACGAAGTGTGCGCCACGTCCTACGTCGGTATAGCGTTCATACCTACAAGCGTCAAAAGTGTTTTATCGTCCGGTGAGGAGAGTACCTACGACGCAACACTATGTGATCGTTTACAAAACGGTATATTTTAATTTATTTTTGAATTTTAACTTCTATAAATTTTGTTCAAAAGTTTATTTCTTCTTTCTTTCCGTTAAATAATTTGAAATATAATTTTTTAGGTTTAGATTATCGAATGAAATTAGTTGCATGTGTGCGTGTGTGTGGGTGTGCACGTGTAAATTATAATTTGACAAAAGAAATTAAATTTAAATTTCTTCATGTTTTCACAAAATATTCCTCGTAAATTTTGAACTGTTTACCTCAAATAATAATTTGAAAAGGCTTAGTGGTGCGGCAATGTGATAGAAATTAAATTGTGGAAAAAAATTTGAAATCTGAAAAGTTTTAGATTCGCACGCATTGGGTCCATATATCAGTGATGGACCAAGAATGGTGCTGGTGTTCAGTTCCAACGAAAAAGTTTCTGATGGTGATGGTCAGAGGCCACTAGGATTTAAGGCTAAAATTCAATTTAAAACAGGTATAAAATTAACTTTGCATAAATTTATCATGCTAAAAATATAAACCATTAATTACACAGTATCACTGTTCGCATCTGCAAAAAGAGGTTGAAACATGGGAAAAGTTATTTAAAATTTTGCAATTTCATAATTAAAAAAACATTTTGAATAATTTTACGACTGATTAATGAGGTCGAATCTTCAAATTTTATAGATTTTGGTATTTCGGGTAAGTCAATTGGTGATTCAAATCAATGTATGTTTCAATTTCAAAGGCCACATGGTTGGTTTAATAGTCCGCGATATCCCGCAAATGTAAGCCTTACGTAATCGTTTTGTTTTTCTTCTTTTTTTTGTTTCCTTTAACTTTTCTGAAATCGTATGAAATTTGTTTTAACAAAATTTGCTTATAGTATCCATTGGATACTAATTGCACATATATCATCAAAGCAAAACCGAATGAGCAAATTCAAGTTTACTTCGAGCAATTTGCTCTGTACGTTGATGAAGGTAAATCAGCAATGGAAACAAGGTTATCATTTTTTTTTTTGTTTTCAATTCAAATTTTCGAATTTTATGAGAATTATCTGAAGTTTAATCGATAATCGATAATCGAAATATAGCAATAATAAGCGTAAATGACGTGCGGCACTTTTGCGTTACATGACCATCTATGAGGTTTATCTATCAATCAATAATTAATAATTGTAAATGTTTTACTTTGATAAAGCGCTTTTATCGCTTAGCAATGACTACAAGGAAATTTACGTTTGAAACGGCTGCAAATGCGCTGCTGTCTGATATTTTAATTAGAATTTAGCTTCATTGATGATCGTAAAAGTGATCGTAAAAGTAAAACATGTAAAACTATCTTAACTTTTTTTTTTTGAAAAACAGTGGTTCGAACTTTTTTTAAACAAATATTTTGTTGAAAATTGGATGAAAATATTTTTGATTATTTGTTTCAGTTGCGCCGATTTTCTAGAAATATCAGATGTTTTTGTAAGAGATGGAGTGGAAGCATTACAACTTCAAGGTGAAAAATAGAAGAAATTAATTAGTTCAAATTAATTTCATTGCTATATTTATCTGTTTATTTTGATATTTTGTAAAAGCCAAATTACTGTCGCATCCAATTAAATTTAGCATCAAAATTTAACGTATTCTATTGGTTTAGCTCGTTATTGCGCAAATACATTTCCGGGACCGACAGTAACCGCATTTGGTTCACATGAATTACGGGTGTTTTTCCGGTCTGATCATGAAGGTACCGGTAATGGCTTTAAGGCAATCTACCAAATTCGTAAAGCATTCGCCGAGGAAATTCCAACAAAACGTTCGTGTAAAATTTTTCCAATTATTTTATTCCAAAATACCAGTAATTACTCCAAAAGGTTTTAATTTAAGTTAAAGCTTGTCTGTGCTTTGTTTTCTGATAAAAAGTGAAAAAATTTTAAATTTTCATCAAATTAAAATTTTTTGAATAGAAAAAATAAAAACGGAAATGAATTAACAAATTAAACAAAATAAAAAAATAATAGAAGAGGAAGCGAAAATAATAAAAAATAAATGAACGTGCTTTTTTTTGTTTTTTTTTTGCGTTTCCCATGGAGCAGTTCATTTCAAATTGAAAAATTTATTAAATGTAAAAAGATGAAAAATTTTAGCAGGCTCTCGACACTGTGGTCAACGAATAGTTCGAACGGATGATATGACCAGTGGTTGGTTGGTGTCGCCCGGTTATCCGATCAAATACAATAAGGATTTGATTTGCGATTGGGAAATTACCGTGCGATCCAATCACCAGGTGTCACAACATCTGTGAAATTTTCAGCTGGATATTTGAAATTTAACAATTAACTCAAAACATCCATTGTAATTTCAATTTATAACAAATGAAATTAACGAAAAGAAAAGCTTAGAATGAATGAAATTTCTTGTGCGCTAATTAATGGTTTAACTAATGGTTTAACGGTTTAACGCAATTGAATTTAAATCACTAATGGAGTTAAAAGATTTCAAACGTGAATATCTGTGTTTCACACTTAAAGATATTGCTTAATCTCGTGAAAATGGAAATCGAAGGTTCGATGACTGCTGAATCGGTGAATTGTCAAAATGCGGTAATTCGTGTTTACGCTGAGTATGGTATTGGCTTAAGTCCATCAGTGCAGGAGATTTGCGGCACCGATGAAAGCATCATACAGCCAATCATTTCAAAAAACAATACCGTCCGAATTAGGTAATTTTCGCCGTTCATTTCTAATTCAGTCATTAAAATTGTGACAAATCCTAATGTGAATTAATTCATTTCGTTAAATTTACCACTTCCTGTAAAAGGTAAAGTTTAATTCTCAACAAATTTTTTCCTTTAATGAAATAATAATAATTAATTTTTTTTTGTTAGTCAATTACAATTTTCTAATGTAGAATGTTAATATTTTGAAATTGCTTTTTTTTCAAAAAAAAAACAATGAATGTGTGAGAGATGCATTTTCAATTAAAAATGTACGTTTTTTTTTTAAATCATTTCACTTATTTTGTTGCTTTGTTATTTTATGCTTCAGATTCTTCACATCACCAGATAAAGTGAATGGTCTGAAAGGTTTCAATATGACGTGGACAGAAGTTAAAAAAGTAACCGGTAAACATTTGCTAATTTTATTTCTAAAAAAAATTTTCACCATTTTTTTTCTCTCATTCCTACAATTTATTATCTAACAAATGGTACTGGCTAAAAAATTTTGCTAACAACTAAAGAATTAAGAAAAAAAGAATGAAATATTTTGTAGATATATATGAATGTAGCAGGAAATTTTATAAATTAGTTTTTTTTCGTTCTAATTTTTTATGGCTTAATTACGGGAAATATTTGAAAACTTAATTGAAACAGTTGTAACATATGTTTCGCTGCAATGTAAATTCTCCAATTAATCGATTAATTTACTAAAATTTTTGCTTAATTATTTATTCTAATTACAGCGAATACCTGGAAACTGAATTCATCAAACAATTATAAAATATAATGTTCATTAAAAGAAATCATAAAAAGAACCTTCAATTAACCGTTAAACATATTAAAATTATTACTTCTTTATTTTTGAAAATTATACTTAAAAAATTTGAACTTTTTTCTACTCAAAACAGACTAGGAACAAAATTTAATTCTATGTGAAATCATCTCTACAATAGAATTACAAGCGTTATTAAGCGTTTTTCTTTCGTTTCTTTTCTTTTTAAAATTTAAATTACTCAATTTCAATTTGAGATTTTAATTTTTTCTTCATTTAATTAATTTTTGCAGGTGATGATGAATGCGTGCATCCAACAATGTATCTTTGCACCTATACGAAATTATGCATCGATGCTCGTCTGAAGTGTAACAGTGATAAGAACTGTGGTTTACACGACGATACTGATGAGGCGTACTGTACGTTTGCTTAGGCTTGGAATTAATTTTAAATTAAATTTCAATTTTATTTTTATTGAAAGCAATTGTTATCTTGTCGCAGTTTTATTACTTGAGGAAGAATTAATAATTAAGACTGCGTAGTTACATTATTGTTGTGTACAAATGTTTGAAGTTAATAATTAATTACTATCCGAAATTTTTATTTAAATTAATTAAAGTACACGTGTAGGTAAACGTGTGCGTGCGTGCGTACGCGCGTGCATGTGTGTGTTGTGTGTGTTAATTTCACTGTGAATTATTTTTGAACGGATAAATAATGATGTGAAAGAGATGAATAAATTAACAGTTAAAAAAAATGAATGATTTTTTACGAATAATAACCAACAACTGTTTTCATGCAATGTTTATTTTTTTTGATAACACTTTTTTAACATTTTAAACTGTAATTTAAAAACTAATTTCTCTGTCAAATTTCTGAAAATTATTTTTGAACAGATAAATAATGATGTGAAAGAGAAGATGAATAAATTAACAGTAAAAAAAATGAATGATTTTTTACGAATAATAACCAACAACTGTCTTCATGCAATATTTATTTTTTTTTTGATAACACTTTTTTAACATTTTAAACTGTAATTCAAAAAGTAATTTCTCTGTCAAATTTTATTTAAGTTAATTTAATTCTTATTTTATATATATATATATAATTACACGGATGAATGGAGGAATTTCCATTCATTTATTGTTTATTTGCTTCAATGAATAAATGGAGAAAAACAAAAGGAGATGACAATATTTCACTTCGTCGTAAAATGCGAGTTAAATGAGTGTGGAAAAATGTTTACTTCAAAATTGGAAAAGAATCGGATTAGAGGAGGGAAATGAGAAGGCCACGGAGTAAACAAACTTTTCATTCAAACGGCAAATGGGATAAATGAAGTTTGTTAGCTTGCAGTATTAGCGGTAGCAGTACAAACATTTATAATAATTACTACTAACCTTACACATAAACTCATTTTGCTGCTTTCCCTCTTTCTCTCCCTTCCTCTCTCTCTCTATCTCTCCACTTTTTTTTTTTTACTATTCATCACTTAATTTGTCGTTTTTAAAAATTTAACTTTTTAAAATTTTTCAACTTCCATTATTGTTATTAGTAGAAGCGTAATAAATAATAGCAATTGTTGATTTTCAAATTACACACACAAACTCTTCCTCTCCTTCTTTCTGCTCTGTCTTTCCTTTCCTTTATAGCCCTTGTTCTAGATAATATTCATTATTTAATTTAACGTTTTAAAAAAATTAATCTTTTATTTTTTTTAAATTAAAGATGAAAAAAATGAAATTAATCCATAAATTTAGCTGCAATATTCGTAAGTGGTATTAACTTTTAATTAAATTATATCAAGAAATGACAATATTTCAATTAATTTTACTCTTTCATTTTATCAGGTAATAAATTGGAGAATGCAGCGGACGTGCGAACGGTACTTTCGGCTGTGATATTTTTCGGTTGCATAATTCTGATCGTTTCCGGTTTTCTCTGCTATTTCCTGAAGAAAAATTTTGTGAGAAAACGAGACAGGCATCGTCGTCACGCAAAGTCCAGAATGAAAAATCAACGAAATCCATTCCGCAATCCAAAACCAATGATCACCAGAAGCAATCCGCAGTAAGCCATTATTTTGTTCCAACATTCCCTCTCTCTCTCTCTCTCTCTCTCTCTCTCTCTCTCCCATCCTTCCTCCTCCTCCACCCCACCTTCCCCCTTCCTCCCCCGCAAAAAAAAACGAGAATGATAGTTTAATTTTTTTTAATTAATTCAAAATTGAAATTTTTTTTCGTTCTTAGATTAACTAATTTTTATGGTAATTATTTTATTAATTAATTAAAGATTAACTAATTTTTACGGTAATTATTTTGCTAATTAATTAATCTTCTCCTCTTTTTCTTTTCTAAGCTTACTACCATCACCGGCTGCGCTACGTTTGACGCATCATAACGTCACAACAAATATCATTCCACACGCGTCGGAGCGGCGCATTGAAAAGGCAGCAAATGGTGAAATGAGCAAATGCATTATCAATCCCTCCTCACTTCTACATTCCCTAAAATCCATTGATGATAGAAATACCTTCTATGGATAATGGATTTCTTGTTATTTTAAAAATTAAATTCAAATTTATCCCATTGATATTAAACTTTTTATTGGAAAAGTGACGTTGATATTGAACTTTCTTTTGAAAATATGAAATTAAACTTTTGCTTCTGCGTTATTGGAACCTTTGTCTTTAAAATAATTAAATTGAAACTTCTCGCTGTGTTGTTTAACTTTCTTTGTAATTGTAAAATTGTTGCAAATATGTCTGTCGTATCTATTTAACAATTGCAATAAATAACATCGATTCATTTCACTATCAAATATTTTTTTAAATTGTTTTGCAAAATTTTAATTCAGCACAAACAATGCATGATAATTAATGGAAAATAATTGAAAAGCCATATAGCTAGATATTTCTCTTTATGATATTTATTTTTATAACAACGAAAACACAAAAATTAATGAATTTAATTTTAGTAAAATTGAAAAGCCTCTTTTTTCTCGCTAATTTCAACGAAAAAGAAATTTTTATTTAATAAAAATTAATGAAAATGAAATGATAATAATTGCGAAAGCTGATTTTTTTCCTTGCTAACTTCAAAAAATTCTATTTCATTAGAATTAATTAAAATTAAAATAATTAAAATTACAATGAACTATGTGAACAATTAATACTTATTGCATTTGACACAAAGGATAGTATTGTTAAATACTTGTTGGAATTGTTAAGTATTTTCCAAATAAATTTACCTATTATTTTGGATTTAAAAAAAAAAACAAAAAGCAAAAAAATGTGGCCGAAATAAATCGACGACCATTTGGCTGTGAAAAAAAAAAGTATACCGTTCAGTTTTTTTTCTTAAGAATTAAAAAATTTTTTGAGAATCTTTTTTTTTTTGAAGTTGCTATTGTTTTTGTTTTTGTTATATGAAATTTGAACTGCTCCATCTGCTGCTTCCCCAAACATTCATCCATCATTATCTGCTCCATCAATTGGATGTTTATCATTCTGTGCTATTTATCATGTTGTTGTTCCTAATTTCAAAAAAAAAAATCTTTTTTTTGTAATTTTAATTGAAATGAAAAATAAATACCAAATTTGAAAATAATGATAGCATTATCACACAATCGTTGATTGCAAAATTTTTGCTTCAAATGATGTGGAAAAAAAACAAATAATCATTTAAATTGAAATAGAATTAGAAAATGTATGAATTCAAAAGTTGTACAAACAATGAAAGAATAAACTTCTGGAAAATTTTACTTTATTACTTAAAATTTCAACTTGAAATATTATCATATTCATACGCTTCATTGCTTCAATGTGCGTCAAATGTTTGAAATGATTAAAGTTAATTTGCCTATACGCTTTTAACGTGTAGAATACGTACTGAAGCGTGAAATGAAAAGTGAAATGCAATGAAAATGTAAAGTGAATTTTTTTTTAGCAAAACATTTCATATTTGTAAAATGAAATGTACCAATGCAAAAGTGGAAGATGGAAGTGAATGAAGTGTGGTGGAGGAACCCACTGAAGTACTTGAATACTTCCTTCACACATTTTCAAAATTGCGATTAATAGATTTTATCAATGTTTTGTGTCCCACTACAAAATGAAAGATTTCAGGTTTTACAAATTATTTTAATGAGGAGTGAGAAGAAATGTAGAAGAACATTAACAGTGAAAAGAAAAGCAGGTGGAAAGAGAGAGAGAGAGAGAGAGCGCGGATAAAGAAAAGCGAAGAGAGGGAGTAGGAGAGGGAGAACGACTAGTTTTGTATATTTACTCGATTAGGGCAATAAAATATTTTTATAACATTGGAAAATTTCATTAATATTGCATAGATGGGCGTAGGCAAGCGATGCCAGTAATTATCAATTCTATTAACTACTGCAATATGAGAAATAGTACTGTAACGAATATCTGTAGATGTCTAAGAGGTTCAGTTTGATTAAAATTAAAGTTATCACTCGTTGATAACACAGTCAATAATGTATTCATGTATTATTAAACATATATTACTAAACGTAAATATGATAAAATGCTAAAATGTTGATAGCGAAATAGCACCTTATCATTGTTTCCTTTTTTTTCCTATATTCTCCTCCATCTTCCTATCATTTTTATCACTAAAAATTCAATATTCTCTGGTTAAATAAAAAAGCGGTACAATTGATGCTTGTATAATTACGCGTAATTCTTACTCGTATTAATTACCACTCCTATTAATTATTTAATTAATCAATCATATAAAATTAAATGATATTTTAAACAGTCCTAATAAAACAACGCTTATTCATTTTCTCCTTTTTATTCGCTTCAAAAATCCTATCGTTTTGGGTCTTAGCGCGTCCGCTTTCATACTGTGTTAGTTAAATCAGCTGCTTTGCACAAAGCAAAATATTTAGTTGGGTGATCAATAAAAGCAAAATATTTAGTTCGGTGATCGATAATGTGGACGAGTCCATCGTACAATGTTGTATGATTGTGGCAATTTTCGTATGTTTGTTGAAGAGGAAACGATGTGTGACGTTACCTTCTACAATTCTCAACTAGCTGTACCGCGATATCCCGGGATTTTGGCCTATTTTTATGGAGTTTCTTCACCTTACTCCATTATTTTATAGCGGATTTATTGGCACTTCTAGTATTGGGACTTTATACATGTATATATAAATCTATAAATTCAAAGTACATCATATTTAATAGTAAGTATTATTTCTGATATGTGATCTGATGATAGCTCAAGGAAGTAGTAGAGCGCAATGAAAGAATGCTTGGGAAAGTTTCTTTGTATTATATGCTGGAAGAGTTTTCTCCCGTTATGCCTAATCGTTCATTTAGAATGTTGTTCAACTCAATGTTTCTATTATCACAACTTTAATCCTTTTTTTTTTGCGGAATTCATTTTTGTGAGGTAAAAAAAGGAGAGAAATTTTGGTTCCTCTCGGTGTACTGGAATGTTTGCATAAAATTAATAAATAACAATTTGTTAACTGTCAAATAGAATGCAGCTTAGCCTAGTAAATTATGGACGAAAACTCCAAAGAAACCACTGAGTTATACGAGAAGTTAAAAAGCAGTGATTCTAGATGAGCTTGAAATTACCATCGTTCTTCAAGAATTTAGAGATGTATTGTAGATGTCTTGTAATTTAAGAAAATTCCAGTCGATAACATGAATTCATTCACTTTCAGATAAAGCCTATAACTCGAGATATCTGGGGTAGAGAAGTGTCGACTGGTCGGTTGTGAGGTGGTGTGGCCGGCTGTTGTTGTTGTTACTTCGAGGAGTGGAAAGTAAGGAGGAAAATGGCTATGGAAGTTGAAGTATTACAAAACGTAATTTTCTTACCATAAACAGTTCTTAATTCATTTCTCGAGGCAAACTTTTGTTCTGAAACTTGTTTGGGAAATCATTGTATACGCATGGGAATCCTAAATTCCTCTGCCGAAATATTCCTGCACGAGTTTGCCTTGTAGCCTATTCGGGATTTTTCGCGGGCAACTTTACGGAAAGTCATACACTGGTAATAGGCTTGCGCAACGTAGTTCAAAAACTCAGTTTTCAAATTTAATCAATAGTCATTATGGAACTTTGAAGAAGATGATCATCATACGATATTGCATCGAATGCTTCTATTCGATGATTTTTACTGTTCTTCATTTCATTGTATCACTGAATAGTCCTAAGCAGAATTCACGTCAGACCGTTGCGTTCTCTGTCGCACCATGTATCTTAAGAAGTATTTGACACAAGGACTTGAAGAAAAAGTCATAAAGTGTGAAGATTGTTATGTTGGACAGTTCAAATCTCGAAACAAAAAACGGTGATTTGCGAACTTCTTACCTTAAATCTAGTCTATAACTTTTCCAAAGTAGCTTGTTCAAAAGTGGCTTGTTAATTAATTCCTATAGAATATGTATGGGAACAGAAATTGCGAGGTCGAAAATTGCAGGATTTTGATGATGTGCCAATGGATGATGTTGTTGAGGTAAAAAGTCTGAGTCCTGATCCGGCAGTGAGGCGTAGGAGACCACGATATAAAGTAATATGTGCAGGAGAACGGCCTAAAGAAGTCAATGAACGTTTGCTGCAGCTTTATCCTTTTGTTGATCAAAAGGTATCTGATTTTCGTGGCCATATAAAACAGGCTGTGATCCCTACGACGTAATCGCAGAAATTTGCTTCCATGCTTCAGAACTCATATTTTAACATGTGTACTGTATTGTTTGGGCTTTCTCCGTATACCTCTCCGCAGTTCGTATATAGTAGGCCTAATACCTAACTACGGTACTAGCAGATATCTCAAATGGAACTTATATAAAGTATTTCGTGCATTCGTTCCATATTTGGGACGTTTGGAATATTTGGAACATATGTTCCAAATATTTTAAATAGACGGAATGAGCTGAGTGACGATTATTTGCAAACAGTCGTGAACTCGAAAATTGGTCGATCGCTTTATCTTTAGAATTGATTTATCAAACTGAGAAAAACATTGGATGAAAAGCTAAAGAGTAGTCAAGTTGCATGTAAATTTCGCGTGTTTGCATAATCCAGTAATTTTGCAGAAAACACCACTACCTACACATTGGAGCCATCAGGATAAAGCTGCATCACTGGTTGTCACAAACGATTACCGAAACGTTGCTTATGCAGGTGAGTGCTATTAAAAAATTTCAAATGCATATATCTTTAATGCTCTTATAGTTATTTATTGATCTTTACGTTCTAACTTTTGTCTTCTTTAGATAGTGGGGACCCCAACCAAGAAATGAATGCAAAGGATGCCGCAGCTGTGCGAACCGATCATCCAATACCAATAACATGTGGGGTGTATTATTTCGAAGTAACAATAGTGTGTAGCGGAGCTGAATGTTGTATGGGTGTTGGGTTATGCGAACGAAATGTTGATCTGAATAGATTGCCAGGTTTGCATTGCCTTGTGTCATAAAAAAGGGAAGGTGAACAAGAACGGCTTGATGTTCTCATTTACAGTAAATGCAGTTATACAGTTAAATGCCTTTAATGCAATAAATGTTATTTGGTGATTTAATGTTTTGCATGTGCAAGTCGTTTATGCTGCAGGATTTTAAACAGGTCAGCAGGCCATGAACTGCTCTCATAGATTCAGTTTTCAATCATGTCACTTGTTTTAGCTTCTGTGACAGCGTTACCGTGAATTTTCTGAAGTTCTTGGGTATTAGTCAACGTTGAGCAAAAAAGAAAAGTGTGTCCATTTTTATAAAATTTTCAGTCAATAATTATGAAATTTAGGCTGGGATAGAGCATCATACGGTTATCATGGCGACGATGGCAATTTCTTTTGCTCATCAGGCACTGGGCATGCGTATGGACCCACATTTAAGATGAACGATGTTATTGGTTGTGGTGTAGACTTTGTTAGAAAATCAATATTTTTCACAAAAAATGGCCGACACTTGGGTTAGTTTTTACTTAATTTATTGTTTTCTAAGATTTTTATTCTGCAAAAATTACTAGCAAACATAATATGTGCTTTCTTAGTAGTAGGATACATAATAAAACTTGGCAATCTTGTTTTTCACAAATTTGTGTGCTTGAACAGAAATCATTACCTAATAGCTTCGATTTTCATAAGTGCCGTTTTATTATAATTTGAAGTGTGAATTATTTGAGACAATCATAGATTGCGCAAATTGTTCAAAGAAAAGGAAAGGTGAATAAATAACAAGTGTCGTTTGAAATGTAGTATTGATTGGTATGTTGGACTGTTCATTCTTGTCATTTTCTACTGCAGGTATTGCTATAATGGAAGTTGAAAACGTTGTTGATTTATACCCAATGATCGGTCTTCAAAAACATGGTGCGATTGCGGATTCAAACTTCGGACAGTATCCTTTTAAATACGACATAGAACGAGAATTCAAGGTCATCGTCGTATTCCATATTGCTATTTCTCATCATCTCTTTGTTTCTTTCATTTCGTTAGTAAGTAAGGCGAAATAATAATGAGCACAAATTAAAAAAAAAAAATGTAGTGCACTTTGTTTGCGAGAACTGGGTGAGATGTGATCCAGCATTAGCCATTTAGAAAGGAGCTTAGAGTTGCAGCCAACCCCACTGGTTCATTAAATTGTTGGGAAAGTAAGAAAGTAATTAGTCAAATCCACTTCACACTAAGTACTCTTTAAATGAATTTGATGATATTCGATTTTCAAATTTGTTGGATATTTACTGTCATCAAAAGGCGTAGTGTCCTGAACGTTCGTAGTGATCTTGTGAGGTGATACCATAATTTTTTTAAAAAAAGGACATACTGTGGGATGCCATGTGTCACTCTATTTTTCATTTATTATTCGTAAGTATTAGGCAATTCATATTAATTTAAATAGTTAATAACTAACTTTTACTGAAATCATTTCAAAAGGATATTATGGAACTCATTTAATGTTTTCCAGGATGCACGCAATTATACATATGAACAGATATGCAAGGTTGTGCTACCACAAGCAAAAACGGGTTGGATGGATCGGTAAGTGACGGTTGCGCGCTTCCTACAGGTTCAGTAGTGAGATCATGAAGACTGCTTTTTTTTATATGCCTACTTTTAGCGCAATTTCCTCGTGGTTATTACATGAAGGATATGGAAGAGCGTTATCTGCTTTTAAGAAGCACGCTGATCAAAATCTGGATGAAACTGGTGATGTACAAATGGAGGGAGTAGTGGAAGAGGAATCAACTGATATGTTAGAAAGACGTCGAGGTTTGTGATGTTTTGATTTTTCGACAAAAACTGTTCGCTTTTAAGTGTTTTCCAAATCGACATTGAGTATGATAATAAATTTATTAGATTTCTTTACTTGGTTTGGTAGAATTGCACATGGGTTGAGACTTAAAATTGGATTGCGGATTTTGATTTTGTGGAGCAATTTGTTTTTCCCTGTTAGCGAATTCCAGAACTGTCTGGTGCAAAGCTGTTCTACTTCAAACTTTGATTATGCATGACGCATCAATGACATATATGTTGGCAAATTCTCTTTACTATGTAACAATTAACAAATTGAAACAATTTGACGGCTCAAATACATATGAAGATGGTTGAAATACTATTGCTTTTTGTTACTTTCAAGATTATCTTGCAATGATGGATTCCAAAAGTTATAGGATTATGTTAGCAAATTAGTACATTTTACATTCTATTGCCTTCTGTTCATTTTGATATATTTCTGTTGGTTTTCATTAAAAATTTATATTTGAGCGTATCTGTTTATAGAATTAAAACAAATGATTTTGAATGGTGAAGTTGGCAAGGCAATCGATCGTGTACGAGCATTATGTCCGGATTTACTGGAGCAGAATAAAGAATTAGCATTACTATTGAATTGTCAGTATTACGTGGAGATTTATGCCAAAGCAAACAATGTAAGGTTTTCTCTCGATATATTTCGTTGTCAGTAAACTAAAATTTATGAAGGTTATCAGTAAACTGAACACATTCTGTATGTTCGGCTATACATTTTACAATTAAGTAACAATTGAGATATAACAAACATTAGAGTGAATGCCTAAGTCACTTTCATAGAGTCGAAGTAAAGCTGTGGCTCTTTCATTAGTAGATGGAGTAGACAGGATATTTCTAATGACATAGAGTTTTGAGAAATCGATAAAATAAAGCTTTTCGTAGAAACTATCATTGTTGTACTGGAATTATGTTAGAAAGACTAAATATTCCAGATCATGATTTCTTCTGTGTCTTCGCTTGATTCGGCTAGTAGTTTTTTCCCAAAGGGGGAAACCTGTACAGCACAAAGCAGTCTTTCAACAATCTCAGGTTAGCATAGATGTATCTTGTTCTTGGATACAATTTGGGAGAATTATTTGCAGTAGGAAATAAAATTTCGTGTATATGTCTTGCAATGAATTCAGGAGGTGATTCGTATGCTCAAGTGTACAGTAGAAAAGGGCATCCATTTACAATTACTGCCAGTAACGAAAATTTGGGTACGGTTAATCCGTTCAAAAGGCGCAACGATGAATGGGGTTTGTTTTTAGCATCATTTCCGTCTTTACGGTTGAGGGCATACATATTGCAAATGATCTATTGGATAGTTGTGACTGTTCGCAGAGTTATTGGCTTGAATTCGATTATTTTCTATGCGAAATCATTTTCAGAACCCTTTATATGCGTTACTCGTCGGTCACGTACAACAAATGAGGGAGGGCAAGCAGATTTGAGCCGATTTACTCGTGCGCAAGAAAGCAGTGTCATTTGGTGACTTATCATTACTTATTTTTTCTCATTTTTCTCAGTCCACCAATTTTTAAGGTTCTTTGCTGGCTCCCTCTACTTAGTAGCTTAAATTTCAGTAATATGTCAGTTGATGAAACAATCGATGATAAAACTGGAAGTGACCACTCTTTGCCATCGAATGGAGTAGTTCACAGTTAGATTTTTTGCTTCCTGTTCTATAAATTTATTTCTCTCTCCATCTGATACCGCTAGACATAAATAACGTTGAATAACATTACATGGAACAGCTGATAGTTACATTCATATTATATTATCAGTAGTTTGTTTTGAGTCCGCGCATTTGGATATGGGATTTTTAGAAATTAACTCTTGAAATCAACTGAAATCAATGAGCAAAAAATTCTAGCTTCCAATGGAAGTGCCACAACAAGTAACGGTGTTGCATCAAACGGCGTATCTCAACCGGTTGCATCAGCAACCACTATCATTGATGAAGATCAAGGTTTCGTCTTTTTACTTTGTTGATTAAAAAAAACCTTCTAAGCGATTGTATTTGTTGCATCTTTAATGTTTCAATTTTATAATTGTTTAATTTGTTGCTGTTGAAATTTGTTATCGTCATTTAGATCCATCGGGTGGTGACACACATCAAGATGTTATTGGTGGTGCAGAACGAGCATTTACGTCCTGTCCAGGTTGGACAGGCGGCGATCCGAAAGATATGATGAAGTATGAAGAAATAGAAAGACTCCTTAAACTAGGTCGAGAAATCAATTCTTTATGCCAGGAAATAGTAAATCCACCAGCAGATCTGGTTCGCCGGATGCACGTAAGTTTTTTTATTAATTAAATATGCCTCCTGATGAACGTTTGTTCCTAATTCAGTGATGATAGTAGCGTTTGCATGAACAAAGACACTCAAAAAGTTGAAAGGATGTCATCATATGTTGGTAAATTCAGTGATAGTTTGATAGGACAGTAAATATTTATGGAAACGAACTGATAAACGAAGAGAAATGAAATCATTGTGTTCAGTGCAATACCACGTTTCAGCATCTTCAACGATGATTGAAGTAATTGAACGAAACAGTGTTTTCGTAGTGATTTAGTCTTTTAGATTCTCTTGTTACCTTTTGTTTTCCAGGATATCCTTGCTTTGATATGTCATACAAAACCTTTGGAAACATCACTTCGCTATTTGCTTGAACAAGTGCAACGTGTGCAAGCCGCTAATGGATTAAATAGCGCCTTACGAGGTTACTCTTACCATTTTTTTTGCTCTTGCTTTCAATATACATGTGTTAATAACGACTTTCTTGCTTCATGCTTCTCCTTTGAATAGAATGCATATTTTATTTGGTCGGAAAGTACGGGACCGGATTAAGATTCTCCTCTCCGTATGGCATCCATATTTTATTTACATGATATATCCACGGTCTGCACTGAGTTTCGAGTATTGATAGTCAATTTCTAGTTGCGATCTTATTTTGATCAAATTGTGTTTCCGAAATTGATAGAATTAGAATTCGGTTTTTTAAAGAACATATGGGTTTTCGGCAAGAATCGTTACTCTCCATACACTTTCGTACTGCGCGGAAACTTCGTACCGACTTATCGGCAATGCAACTTGGTGTTGCAGTATTCGCAGACGTGGATAAGCTGGTCGCCCAGAATCTGGAATTTTGATGTACCCCCTATAATTGGTTTTTTTCTTTTTTGATATGAATTTTGGTTTTGAATTTTTTTTGACCGTCGATCAGTTGCTGCAAATTTTTAATTACTGATGATCATTAGTACGGAATTATTGGAATGGCTATTGATTACTATTTCGAAGCTTATAACTAAAACGATCAAACACAGAAAATCCAATTATTTAAAATTCCAAACAGGTTTCTGATTTTTGTCGTAAATAAGAGGAAAAGCGTGAGTGGTGGGACCAATTTAAATTGTTGTAGCTGGTTTAAATTCCGTGGTGGGTAATACTTTCGGTGATGAATGGAAACTCCCATAGACGAGACGATAATTTTCATTGAATGGAGCTAAACACTAAGTTGTAATATTTATATTTACGGTGGTGTAAGGCGGCATGGTCTCGACGGTCATTTACTTTGAAGTGTCGGACCTCAGACGAGTATCAGAATGTTTGTCTATTAGTCAAATTTTTATAAGTTTCGGTTTTTTTTGGCTTTTTTTTAGGTCTTTATATATATATATATCACTTCTCTGTAAACATTTTGCTTATCTGTTCATCCGTTATAGGTTTGTCTAATTTTATCATTCCACATCCCTAAATTTTGCTTCTCTGTCCACGAATGTAGTGTTTTGCGCCTTACGAGCGAATATATTTAAATTTTTTTTGAAAATTTTATTGAAATTTAGAATTTTATTCATTTTATTCTCCAACAAAATCCTATAGTAACACTCGTTGCAATGTTTTTATGGTGTAAAACGTAAAAAATGAGAGAAATGCCATGGCATTTTTGCGGAAGTTTCGAGCAGAGATTACCTGCGAAGATGACGAAGGCAAATTTTGGACTATGGGTGGCTAACTAAGCGACTGGACTAAAGCGAAGTGGTGTTTACTTTGTGGCATCTCTAAGTCTTTTGCGTGAAATCGTAATTGGCAGTTCGCCGTTACTGTGAAGCACATGCACATCATACGGAGCAATGAATAACGAGAAATAATTCTGCTTGGAAATTTCTTTCCTCAAATTTAAAATTTAGAATTGCTGTAAACGTACTATGTTTTCAATTTTCCCCACTCTCTCAGGGGATTTTAATATTCTATTGGTTCTTTGAACTGTATGCACATTGTCCTTTTCCGATGCTAGACTGCTGTTTTATGCATTAGTGGTAGCGATAGTAGTGTATATAATGTTGCAGTAGACATTCATCTGGGTATTCAATCCGATTTTCCAAGGAATTTTTTTTACCAAGTTTGAATTTCAAAAAGCTTAAAAGTGCATAGTTGTTGAAACTCTAAATTGCGGCTCATTCACTGTGACAATTCTTGATGTTCATTTTTTCATGCAGACCTTAACAGTCATTTTTATCCGATGCCTTTTTATCAGTTGCATTGCATATATGTTCCATCATCATCTGCTACTTTTTGATTGTGATATGCATCGTTACAAAATCATGCATCATCCGTCCCGGAATATGCAAACTTGATTCGTTGCCTAGAAGAATTCAATTTCAGCAAAGGTTTTCAGGATTTTCCGGGTTAGAGAAGTATTTTTGGCTTCATAATTCTGTCGCTCTGGTCAAATTATAAAGTTCACATGTAATTCATTTCTCAAACGCATTTCTGTTTCGTCAGTTCGTTCTTTCTTTTTTCAGACATTGTGGTACTCTTATCTTTTGTGACGTTTTTTATATATGTAATATACACGGATATATTTGAGTGTATTCTGCATTAGTCATGTATTTGATGGCTTTTTTCAGTTTCAATTTTAGATTTAAATTTCATTTTTGAAGCCCGATAACAGATTTTTGTGCACTATGTTTTTTTAAAGTTTGTCTTCACTTCGTATGAAAATAAAAAGCTTTTTTTTCAATTTGGATATATGAACTGTGTGAATAAAGTAATTTTGATGAAGTATTCCCCTTACTTTACGCTACAGTAACGAGTAGAACCATTGTGTTTATATTAAGCTCATTTGAAAAGCATTCCACTGTTACATATTTGTTCAATTGCTGAGAAAATCAATTAGTTAAATTCTGTTAATGTCGTTTCAGACAATTTCTTCACTATTTTTGGTGCTTGTTTTTCCATGTGTCTCATCTCCTTTCATCTTCAATCAGCAAAAAAGCTGCATAAAATTTGCTTTTGAGACTGTAAAGGAATTTAGATGTTTTGGTTGAAAAGATTACGATAAGTGCGAGTGGAATTTGAAATCGTAGAGTCACTTATGATTTGCTAACGCATTCCTTTTTTTGGACTTTCATTTAACTGTACAATGAAGTTGTGCGGGAAGGACAAATACAGACGTTAGTTGGATCACAAGATCCGATTTTGTCGTAACAATGGCTGATAGCAGTTTGTACGCAAAGAAGTTAATATTAGCTCCAATGGTACGAGCTGGTAGAACACCGCTCAGGTTGGTTGATTCATTATTGTCGCTAGATCATTGATGACAATTTCAAATATTTTTGGGATGAAAGTTCATTTGGTCTTGCTGTCGGCTTTTTTTTTTTTATTAGAGAAAGTGCTTGAAGGGATTGACAGTTGTACTTTAACAAACTGAAACAGTGTGAAATTTTATCCTATAGCTATGAAATGCTGTTGTGCGGATGAGGTTAGGTAATCAAAGATTTATCTTTCAATTGCTGGAAGTGATAGCCAATTTGGTTGTCTCTTTGAGCTTTTAAACATCGTATAAGTGACAGGCGATATTTTGATTTTGGAATTTTTGATTTTAATGTATTGTCAAAAAGTTGGAGTCACTATCTTTTTTTTGCACTTTTTGCTTACAAAATACGTTTGAAGAGTTTTGACATTGGAGTATGGAGCTGATCTGGCATATACAGAGGAAATTGTTGATCAGAAACTCTTATCTTCTTATCGAATAATAAATGGTAACAGTTGTTAAATTTCAAACAGTTCAATATTTTTGGTAAGATTGGATTTATTCCTAGCAAGGGAATGTTTGCCTTGTTAATACGATCAGGTTTACTTACCTTAATACGAATCTCGAATAATTAAAAGTTGGGAAAAATAATTACAGATACACTTGGAACAACTGATTATATTTGTGAAAATGATGTTATTTTGAGAATATGTAATCAAACTGAAAAACAGAAGTGCATTTTACAAATTGTAAGTCTTGTAAATCATTCTAAAAGAATATGTTCCTGAGATTAACTGGCAATTTTGTAATTACTATCTAATTGAGATCATAAAGTCAATTGGGCATTCGAAACGACTGTTTCTTTTTATTTAGGTAGAAGTGTAGAATCTATATGAGGGAGAAATGAAACTGAAATTTTATAGCAAGTAAAAAAATCAATATTTGTTCTAGGGAACAAATGATGCAGAGCGAGCGGCGAATGTTGTTAAAAAAGTGTATGTTTATTACTACCTTTAATTGTAACTCTTGTTTTATTCTTAAAATTATTTGATTAGGGAGTCTCGCATACGGTGTATTATTATTTAACTCGTGTAGTAGTTTGTGAATTCAAATCTTTTTGCCTCAGTTCTTCACTTCAGCGAAAACGATGTCGTGGGAGTTGACATCAATATGGGATGTCCGAAACCATTTTCACTAGCTGGCGGTATGGGTGCTGCTTTGTTAGAAAATCCAGAGAGAGCAAAGGAGGTAAAACTGATATATTTTTGCATCTCCAGAAACTAAATTTGAATTAGATTAACAGTTGAGTTGTTAATGTAATGACATGTTAAGGCTTGCCACTATATAGCTGACGATTTCTAGCCTGATTAGTTATAGAGGATTTAACCAAACATTTGTCCACTAACAGAGCCTTTTCATAATTTCCAAGCTCTGTTTCGAAACAGATATGCGTTCTTTCCTTTTTATCGATTTTACTGAAGTTTAACATAAATTCCACCCAAAATGTATGTTTCATTGTGAATAATAAAACTGTGGGTTTATATATATATATATATATCATAATTTATATATTTCGTCCAATATTTCAATGCAATTGTGAATTTCAGATAGTACGAACATGTGTTTCCATTTCAGCGGTTCCAATCTCTTGTAAAATACGTGTTTTAAATAAGGTACATATGCGTTAAATTTAGTGCGTTTGCTAACTAAAGCATCTCATCCTCATTCTTTATACCAAGATTTCAATTCTTCTGCTAGTGATTTATATGTTCCTGTTTTGTATTTTCGTGAGATCCATATATTTTGTGCTTCTAGCGGGAGGATACTCTCGAGTTTGTGAAGATGCTCGAAAGGTGTGGTGTTTCGGCAATTGGCATACATGGCCGACGTAAAAGTGAACGACAAAGTGCTGCAAATCGTTTAAATGAGATTCGCGAAGTTACTCGAGCAGTTTCTATACCAGTTATTGCGAAGTAAGTTGAAGTTTTTGTAGATATATTTTACCTGTATGATTTCGAAATTGTATTCCTCCATCAAGCTTGAAATAGCAGAGTCCTCCACGCTCTCTAAGCACTGGTTAAGTAATTTTAATCTCAAATTTCTACAATTCATATTATGTTGTAGTGGCTTCTCTGGTTCAATTAAAGAATATGAAGATATTGTGAGTTTTTGGAAGGAAAGTGGCGCAAGCAGTGTGATGATAGCGAGGAAAGCTCTCACTAATCCTAGTATATTTCGTTCTAAGGGTTCCATATCGTTTGAGAAGGAAATATGTGGATTTCTGAAAATGGTATTGGTTTCCCTAAATTTTCTTAAATTTCAGTAAAGTTGAAGAAGAATGTTAAATTTAATAATTCTTGCAGTACATAGTTGATAGAAAAAGTGGCGCTCGTTAAAGTACAGTTAGTTTTGCCAAATCGAAGTACGATCATTCACCGATTTATCTTACAGATTTCATATTTGTATTAGATTGAAATTTAGTGTAATGCTAAGTTCGCTTTTTGGTATTTTAGGCTTGCAAATACAATGAAAGCTTCACCTCGACGAAATATGTCGTGCAGAGGATTCTTGGATCTAAACAGGTAAAAAAATTATTACCAGTTTTTTGGATTGTTAAGTGATGTGCCGTTGTTTGTGCATGGTCTAGTAAGACAGACACTTATAGAACTTCGGTATGCTTGGAATTCTTCATTGTGTTTTGAAAAACTGCTCTAGAAATGCAACTCTTGAAATTATTTTTCAGGAAACTGATGAACGTGGACGAGAAACTGTTTTAGCAGGAAGTGTCTCAGATATCTGCAAAGCATGGTCTGTTAGCGATATATATCACTATTATAAAAATATTCAAGGACGAGGAACACATAAGCAAATATTTGAAGTGGATGGCGAAACAGGAATAAGCTTTATTGATCTTACATTTCCATCGTATGTTTTTAGAACAATTATGCTTCTATGAAATTATCACAAAGAACAGTTTGCTCTAAGTAATTGCACTCTTCACCAATTTTATTCACTACCAGTGTTCCCCTTTTGGATCTATAATATTCTCTGTACGTGACTAATTAAAAAAGGATTGATATAGTTGTTGATAGTTTACATGTATTTTTTTGTGCAAAAGATTAACAGTTGTTTAGTAAGCGACTGAGAGATGAAGCGGTAACACCAAAATGTGTTCTAAATACTTTATGCGATGAAAGTGGAATCAAGCGACCAATTTATCAATGCGTAAGTTATAATTATTGTTGAACATGTAAAGTAAAAGATAGGACACCTATGCAGAGGAACCAGTACCAATAAAGATAAGTTCCGTATGGGAACGTGTTAATTCTGTTCAATTGTGATTTTTTTCATTTATACCTTAAACTTGTACTTTAATTTCCAAAATCTACTGATACTAAAAGATTTCAGAAGCTTCGTGCAACTGATAAAAGATATGAGGCAACAGCCGAAGTTTGTAGTAGAAAATTCTCGTCGCGCATTGGCCAACCAAACAAAAAAATGGCTGAACAGGTAGTTGCTTTTCGCTTTTTTAATCAAAGATCGCATCGTGGATTTAATGAATTTCAGGTGGCAGCACTAGCCGCTTTGATTGGTCTCAATAAGCGTGAAAAGCTACCTGGTGATTGGGAAGAACTGTGAAATACCTTTATAGTCTACGTTTCAGTTTTGTTGGTGCTTTATTGTTGTTATTGTTAAGTTTGCTACTGGAATTGCAAAGATATCAGCAGTTTTCAATATTTGTAAGATAAAAAATTGCTCATTTCGTATATTTAAGGAAGAGGCGAATAAATACATTCGTCATAACTCTAGAATAACATAGAAACAAAGGGATCTATTTGTAAATTCATCATTTCATAGCATATGAAAAAAAAATCTAGCAGCACAAAATAAATACAAAAAAGTTATCTTAAAAGTATACGTGAGCAACTCTATTTACTACGTGGTATGAAAAATAATTATTTAAAATAGTTCAAAACAAAAAGAAGGAATGCTTTTTAATCAAATGAGATTTATTTTGGGATTAACTTTGCCACAACCGACACTGTAACTGGATGCATCGAAGGAGCATTTTTTTTGAGTAATTCAATTGCACTACCAGCACTTTCTGACCAAAGGAAAAGATCCCTGTAGGAAAGATACATTCCATAACCAAAGCAAGAAAAATATTGACCATAAAGCATAAAATTAATTAGGAATACGGTTTAAGTGTGTAAATACAACCATTTGAAAAGAAACGATACAGTGAATTTCAGAGTTGACTGGTGAAAATCGATACTTGAAAGTTTCTTTAAAATTAAATTCCTCTTCCTGAATCATATGATGCTGTCCAAGAAAATAGCTCTTCATAACAGATAATTCCTTTTGTAGCTGTTGCTCATAAATGAGATAACACTGAAATGATGCAAAAATATACCTGTAAATTGGTCGTACATACTTGATCCGACCTTGTCGTGTGACGAAATCGAAAGCAACCGGTATAATGTTTTCCCAATAATTTTTCAAGCATAACTGAATCCAACTCGATAAAATATCACAGTTCCCAGTTTTTGAGAGTTGGTTCACTTCATCTATACGTGCTAATTTCGCATGTGAAATTTCCTTTTTTGCCTGCAAAATTATAAAAATAAAAAATAGTGAAAATGAAATAGTGAAAATGGGTAAAACCCTCTTCCATTCCTTCAGTTTCTCTATCCCAGTGCCATTCTTCATCATCCTTGTTTGCTTCTTTTCCTAAACTTCCACTAATTTCTTTCAAGTATTTCACAAGCTATCAGTACCCACTAGTTTATGAAGTAATTTTTTTCCTTAATTTATCTCAAGACATTACGCGATTTGGAATAAATATGGCATTAACCAATAAATGAAAACTAACAAGTCGTAAATGAGTTAACACTTTCTCTTTCTGCAATGTAGAAAGGGAGAGGAATTTCGAGTTAGTGATATCCATTATCTGAGAATCTCTTAGATCTATCCATTCATTTGCTAGTGCAACAACCTCACGCATAGCTGTATCATCAAATCTTAAAGTAATGAAATAGAATTTTATGAAATAAGGAACAGTATTTCCTGGAATTTTTGAAACGGTTAGTGCGAATTAGCTCCACTTTTAGCCTAAATTTTGCAAAGAATGGGATAATATATGCGAAAAATTGTACTACGTCAGCCTCTTAACTTTGATGAAAACAGATTATCCAAACTCAAAACTTACATCATTTCGAAACTTTGAATGTAATAAAAATTATGCTGCTGTTTGTATGCAAAAAAATAACCTTTGAGCAAGAGATTGGCTATTGTGAGCTGAATTTTAAAAATATATTAAGCAGTAGTTTACTTACTGCGGTTTTGTCTTGGGAATTCCTGCATCATGTAACCAGTTATTCCAGTCAATACTATCAAGCACATTCTTTTTATCCGAGAAATATTCATATAGAAAGGCTTTCCAATCGTCAGTTACTATTGATTTTTGAGCAAATTTCTCAATATACTTCTTCAAGAATTCGTTGAACTGAGGTACACCAAGTTGCTGCTCAAGAACCATGAGAAAAGCCGATCCCTGGAAAGGGCAGAAAAAATTTAGGGAGATTGGAATACGAAGTTAACATAGCTTAGTTCATACATCGTCATCTAAACTGGCACTATAAATTAATTTAAGACAGATAGCACATTTTTGTGCTTTAAAAAATAAACAATATAATAAACCTTTTCATACGGAATCACTGAATACGCATCCTCAGGATCTATGTTTTGTAAATTTGGTATCAGCTTCGTAAATGGATGATCATTAGGAAACTGCTCTTCAATAGCACTCATCATGTTTCCCTGAAATGATTTCACTTTCAATTAATGATCAGAAAATCAATGATCACCACATACTTAACAAACAATAATGGAAATTTACTTCCCAACCACACTGAGCCTCGAACTGCCGTTGCTTTTCTCCCTTAAGTTTTCCTATTATTTTGCGTTCCAGAAATGTAGTGAAACCTTCATTTAGCCTGAAAAAATAATAGAACTAGAAAACTTCAAATAAAACCAGAAAGATTCTCTTTTTTTTTGAATTACTACGATCTAAAAAAATTTTATTTTCCATGACTCTCCTAATATCCCACCTAACTGGGGAACTTATGTGAAAAGTCTTCATAAAAGGATGCCTCGTTGAGAATTTCACTGCTGTCCAAAAATGATTTTTTTTTAATATCATAGAGAGTAAAAACATGTTGAACTAAATTCACAACGATAACAGTTTGGAAAAAACAAAAGTAAGAATTCACTAAAAAGTAGAAATAATGGGAAAAAAAACTCAAAATTCCGCTTACGTGTGGTACTTAAATTATTGAAATTCTGCTAAGGAAAAATCTCGTCAAAAAGTATTTACCAAAAGTGTTCCCAATTAGCATTGCTGACTAAATTTCCCGTCCAGCTGTGTGAAATTTCATGAGCTATCACATAAGCTGCAGAACGATCACCAGCTAGTAAGGTAGGAGTTACAAATGTTAAACATGGATTCTCCATACCACCAAATGGAAATGATGCCGGAAGCACAACCAAATCATACCTGAAATTACTAACTTAATTAACTGTTATCAACTTTGTATCTTCAACAGTTTAATGCATTTAGCTCATCGAACCAAAACTGAATACATTGTTCGTTACACACGAGTAGAAATAGAATGATTTAAAAAATAAGCAACATAAAATAAATTCACTAGGAGATGGTGAAATACAGAAATTTAATTTTCTTTAACTAAACAACTATGTAGAAGTTCTTGCAATAATAAAGTGATAATAATGAGCCATTCCTTTACCTTCCCCATTCATATTTTCCCACTAAATTTTCAGCAGCTTTTAACATTTCTTCCGCTTCACCAAATTCGTAGAATGCTCTATCAATTACAGTTGGTTCAGCCCAAATTGCACAACGTGTACTCAGATCTCGTTTCTCCATTAATCCAACAACAATGGCCAAGAGATAAGAAGGTATCCGTATTGACTGCTTGAATGAATATTTCTTTAAGTTTCCAATTTCTTCCGGTTCGCCCACTGCAACTGCACTCATAAGGCATACCAAAGCACTAGGAACAGCTACCTGAATAAAAAATGAACAAAAAAACAACTGTATTATAAAAAGATATTATACATAGGGGAAAGAAACGAAAAGAATATCGTATGAAGATGACGGTCATTCTTCGTGCGTTTTAAAAATACAAAAAAATAATTAAAAATTAGTTCAAAATTTCATGATTGCAAAACGATTGAAAGGAACTAAAACTGATATGATGAACTAAAACTAAAACTGATATCTGATGATAGTATTTCAAAAAATGCAAAAGGATTGCACAACTCAAAATATACCTAGATTCATAAACATAAAGTAAATTTGAAAAAGTAATTCACGAAAAAAGAAAGAGTAATAATTTACAAGTGCATCATAACTCTGCTTCACGGATGGTGTATCCATACATGGTACTATTGAACGAGCATGAATATGCTCGCATTGACTGAATAAATAAGGTTTTTCTTTTGTAGCTGTTTGTTCGGCTTTTAAAAATTGCAGTGCCGAGCATTTTTTGCCCGTATTATAGATGATAGTGAGATTACTGAAATTAAATCAGTGAGCTTTCTAGCTAGCAATCCGAAATACTATCACATACTACTGTCAGCTATTTACTTAGAAATAATTTAATAATTTTGATTCTTGAATGTATTTCCTAAATTCCGTATTAAATTTGGAACAGTAGTTCTCTCTTACATGAATAACCCTGAAACAAAATTATAAGAATTCTGCACACCTTTTCTATGAAATTTCACTTACACTTGCAAACATTTCGCTGATAATCATTATCATATAATAATAATAATATGTATATACTATTCTCATGAAAAAGATCATCCTACAAACAAAGAAAATTAAGAATTAAATTATTCAAATTTGAATTATCGATAAGTAATTAATCAATTGAAAAGCCTACAATTTCTCGCCATTTTGTCGTTTACCCACATCGATTACTATTTTCTCACCCAAAACGCCAGCGCTTTCCTCACGATAATCCAGAATTTTGTTATCCAGCGTTATGCTTGCTATTTCCAACGATCGACTATCCAATATCTGAAAGAATTTAACCATTGATCTGATTTCATTGCGCTTAACAATATCAACAATGAAAGCGTAAAATGATGGAAATCGTATCCTACTACAGTTCTTTACCCAAATTAACAATTACTGTTTTTTATCCATTACTTGCTCACTTACAAGTATAGACTGCTTCATTTCGAAATATTTTAATACGATACCCACAAATAAAACTAATTTTTGTGTAAAAATATTTTAAAGTCCTCAATGACTCAACGATTTATAATTATGTCATCATCAGTTGGAGCGTGAACTAAAAAAAATGATTTCAATTTAAATATTTTTTAAGTGCTGTAAAACGCAAAGTAACTTGTTTACAGTTAGCAAAGAATACATTTTTTACCACTGAGCAAATAATACCATTTTTTTTTAAATTAAATTTCATGAAATAAATGCGAATGAAATTATACACGTTTTACTACAGTTTAGGATGTTACAAAAGCAAATGTTTCAAAAATAAAAATTATTACAATTTTATCAGTTGGTTGGATTATACGTACGGAGAGAACAGCACTTCCAGATATTTGTGATTTAGAAAAATCAATCGTCCAATCCAACGAAAAGTGGTCAATTGTTGCTTCGTTGATATTCGCGCTGGATGATGGATCATACATGATTCGTATGGCAGAAAACAGGTGTGTAATATGCTTGAAGTGCTTCTGTGCTAAATTACTTTAACAAATTACTTATCAAAATGTGAGCAATATTACTGTCTGCAATGAAGTCTGTAATAAAAAATTTGTTGGAATTATGTGGTATCAATTTTATAGAATCTTAGTGAAAGTAAATTTCGATTTCATTGAACATTCAACCCAATCATTTCAAACAACGCTTTTAATCACAAACTAAATGAGTTAGCACGCATTCCTAGGATCAATCGGAAAAAACTTCTTAGTTTCATCGGTGGCATGGCATATAAAAGGATGCATTTGAATACTCAAACCAAATATCTGCAGTTTGACCACAATCATTAAAATTTTTAATGTGAATAATGAGCAAATTTTATAAGCAAAAATCAGATAATGAGAAAGTAAAAAAATACATGAAACATATTTGCAAAGGCATTGTCTTCTTGCCTGTCCTACAAATAATATTAACAATCAATAAATTTCTAATCACAACAAATTATGCTAAAAACATTGCTTTCATGAACAATAGCAATGATTCATGATGAGACTTGATGATTGAAGCAAAAATCAAACAAAGCTGCACAAGGCAATCACAGCAAATTAGTTAAGCTAATCAACGACAGTGTGGTATTTAAGGCTACTAGAAAGAAATATTTCAAATAAAATCCTAGAAAAATCTGTGCTATGCAAACATGTGATTTTAAATTTTCAAGTAAAGAAATGACTAATAATGTATGGATAGTGAAAAAATAAGGATTTCATCCTAAAAGATCAGATAAAATCATTAAGCAAAATCTTCACAAGCTGGCTACTTTCATAAATAGGACCTATCGACTTGATAAAAGCAATTTCTGCTTAAAAAAGTCGAATATTGTTTAAATCATAATGGAAAAATTACGTCCTTGCGAACTAAACGTACTACTTTGATATCTGGCGATTTATAGACATCATCCAACTCCTTATCTGATACTGGACAAATATTAAAAAAAGGAGATATCATTTCAAAAAATCCTTCTTGAGCAATCTTCGGTTCTCCAATATCACGTATTTCGTAACAACAAATAATTGTTGCTGCTCCCAAACGCAATACTATTCCAAGAAGTCCCTCTAGTGCCTGAATGCAAATAAAAAAGCATTAACCATAACATCGCATTTTACATAAAATAAGTCAGAAATAGTTTTTCATTTTCTAAACTATTAGATAGAGTCAAATAAAACAGAGCTTTTAGGAATTTAAGAAAACCAAATTTATCCGCAAATGGTGTTTCCGTATACGATAACAACACAAATGAAGTTAGTTTAATGAATATCCAAATAAAAAAAATCAAAACTAAAATTATAAAGAGTTTTACTCATATGTTATACTCTTCGAAAGAACCACAATAAAAAAAATGACATATTGCAAAATTTTACCTTCAAATAGTAAATTACATCGATCATTACAACAACGTCGAATGAAAGCGGTTTATCACAAGGAGCATTCCAGTCCAAAATTTCAGCTTTAATAAAACCTTCATTTCTTGTTATTGCTTCACAATTTTCCTGGATATTTCGCTCCAACAATTCGATTCCTTCTGATAGGTCAGTTGCGACAACATTTGCACCCAATGACGCTAATAGAATACTGCATACTCCAGTTCCAGCACCAAGTTCGAGAACCTAGTAATAAAATTTATCACTGAAAATTCCTAATGACCATCCCTAATTATTCCTAAGCTGATAAAACTTGAAAAAGTGATATGATATTAGGAATGACACAATATGGTCGATTACTTAATAACTACCATAACAAACTAGCTAAGTTCATATCTCAATTTTATCGCCTCAATGAACGGAAATGCTTTCTGTATTGTCTTAAAAGAAATTCAATTATCAGTTTACGATTTGAAGAAAAAACTTTGTATTTGACATCAATAATTTAAATTTTTCAATAACAATAAATAAACCATATAAAGTCATTTGAAACACCTTTTTTCCTTTCCAGAATGACTGTAGTCTAGCAAAATAGTGACACGCTACAATAGCACTATCCCAAACCACGCAGCTAACATCACCAACGCATCTTTGGATTATTTTAAATTCATTTTCGCCAAATTTTAACTCACGCACAAAATACGATATGTCTTTCTCGTTCATATTACTACATTCCTGAAATTCAGCGTAATGAAAAATACAACTTAATAACTTTACCGTATCAGAATAAATTTAAATAAATTAACATTAACTATTGGACTAAAATTTTAAACAATAAAGCTTTTACATTTTTCGAAAATTTACACAGCTTCACGATCAAACTTTAATAATAATTTAATAAAAAGAAGGCTGCATGTTTTGCAAGTGAAAGTGAAAGGATAATAATTTCTAAAAAAATTTCTCAAAGTAGTTTTAATAACCAATCTTCCACTTGTTTCATCCATTTCTTCTCCCAATTTCCACCTCATATTATTTGCCATTTCAAACAAGAAGAAGAAAAGGTCCATTGTCCATTTCAAACAATAACAAGAAAAAAAATCACAGAAATTTTTTGCCACATTTACTGATATTCAACAAATTGCTATTCACACTCATCAAATACTCACTCTCTACAATACACACACATCTATTTTGGCAGATAACACAATAATTACTGTTATTACTCTCATACAATTCTTTTCAATCTTTAGCAAATGCTTTTTGGATTTGCTCTCATACTCTCCTCACATTATCTTTCCAAACTTTACTCTCATCCTCTACATGCACACTATAGTCTCTCATCTTACTCTCTCAACCTCTATTATGGTCATATGCACTAACGGAGAGCAATGTATGCTTTACGCCTACAACATTTTGTCGCGGTAATTAAGGAAATGATCATAGATAAATGGGTTCAGGATTATTTCGCTAATTTTAGAGTTTTTATCAATTTGTGATGACATTGGTGCTTCATTATTTCTAAATTGCAACATTTCGTTTGATGGATAATTGTTGATAAGTGGACGAACTGCTGCATGTGACCAGTGGACTTATTTACGGACAACGTCTAGCATACACGTAGTGCCGATCGTACCTTTTTATTCGAATTAACAATTGGCAACCTGATCATTGACTGAAATAGCCAGGCATTGCATTCAACGCAATGGTACCAGCAGATCTCTCTCAATGTGGTGCCACACGAAAACGTGTTGTTTCATGCGATACTGACAAGCTGAGTGATGAGGAGTATATTTTGAAGAGAAGACGAAATAACGATGCTGTAAACAGGTCCATTAATTTTCATTTTTTTGTTTATTCAATTGAATATGACAGTAATCTTGCATTGTTCAATAAAGTCGAGAAAGTCGACATTAACTGGAAAATTTAGGTGGCTGATTCGGAAACTTAAAACACTTTCCGAAATCAAAGGTTTTGTTTGTAAACACTGAATTCTATACTTCACTGACAAATAGTTGACCTCAAAAAAATCAGTGTTAATTTTGTAGAACTCGCCAAAAGAAACGACGAGAAGAAACAGATACTGTGCTACGAGTGGAACATTTAAGGAAGGAGAACATTGAATTGGAGAAAAAGGTATCTCTTTGTTTCTAGGTTTTTTTTTTCTAAGCTTAACCATTGAGCTGACGCATTAGCTTAGAATACACAATTCTAGAAGTTTTATATGAGGGCATTTTCGAAATTATGACTTTACATAATGTTTATATTTCTTTTTCTTTTTGGACATGTTTGCATGGATTTTTTGAATTTATAGGAATTGATTAAACGTTGTAATTTGTACTTCTGTGCAGTTAACTTTATTATCATTTGCTTGCTTTCTTTGCAATGTTACTCTGTTATTTTAGGTTGAAGGGCTTCAGAAAGAGTTATCATTTCTGAAGGAAATGTTTATTGCTTATGCAACCAGTGGCCGGTCAAACTCGAGTGCGGATGAGGAAAAAAATGAAGCAAGCACGAGTAACGAGGAACCAGGGTGTAGCCACAGCGAAAATGTCTGATTAAGATGCACATATTTATTGGTAACTGATTAAGGTTACCAGATTATTCCTATCTATCAGGGTCCCGATGATTACATGCGACACGGGTTGTAACACAATCGGAAAGTTTTGATTTCTAAAAAATTGAAGTTTATGTAACATGTTGAAGTTACTGAGTTAACTGAGCATCTCTTTTGTTTTTTGAACTTGAGACCTGCCCCTTATAAAGGGCAGGCCTCAAGTTGTAATTTTGATTCATTTCCTGGTGTTTTAATTTTATAGATGAGAGGAATAGTGTGGTAGTAATTTGTTGCTTTTGTTTTACTAATGTATTTTTTTTTGAACTGCTGTGTGATTAGTTTGCTACAAATGCTGTTTGTTGCAAATATGTTTCAACTGCAGTAGGACGCACGGAATAATCAAATTACCTTTCTACTAACAGCTACTTTTGCGCATTGTGTTGTTTAGTTTATTTCTTTCTAGGTAAAGCACTATTGAAATTTAGCAATGTTGTGAAATTTGTCTTTCAAAATCTGAGTTTTATAGAGTAAGAAGTATTTCAACTTTGGGTGGTTTTATCCAACTATTTTAAAGGTGTTTATGTTTATTTGAAGCTTTTATTTGTACATGCGTTTGCAATTATTCAGAGGACAACAAAGTTCGCTAATTTTGTACCGAACATCAACATTTCACGCGAGCTGTGATATAATGAATTATGAGTGATTTTGCCTATCGAGGCCTTCCTTTTAATTTTTGAACTTGATATCAGAGTAATTCTTTCGAATCATATTGCTTTTTCTTGTAATCTTTTTAAGTTTTACGATTCTTTAAGTGACAAATTCAATGGGAAATCTTTTCATTGTATTAAATTATTAATGCAACATTTATTTGAATTATTAATACGTGTAAGACATCATTAAAGCGTATGATGTAACTTCTGTTTTATTCAGAGTCATTTTCAGTATTTTTGATCGCGAAGTATTAATTTTTCGTCAAAAGTAACGAAATGGTTAGGTAACGCGCTAAACCCTATCCGTTTCTCATAATCGCGTTGACTGTAAATATTCGGAAGAAGAGTTGTCACTTTATCTCAAACATTTCTTCAGCTAGTTGCTCCTCTGGAATGTCGGAAGAAGAACAGGGGCGTTTCGCTAGTGTCGTTGCTCAATGCGTGAAAACATCAACTGAACTGCTAAATGTGGCCAAGGGATTCTGTACCGAACTTCAAAAAGAAGAAGAACGGGATGTTAGGCATTATTTCCCAGTGTTAAATCCATTATATTTGAGTCACTTTCATTACAGATCCAGTCAAAATTTCTTTTTTATCGTCAATTTCTTGGGCTGATTATTCCTTCCGCACTTATTTCTGCTTTGTATTATCGTATCATAAGTTTTGAAAGAAGGAATTTGTTTCGTATTTAAAAAGTTTATTTTGTTTAGTAGTTTTCTCATCTAATGACTCGTCCGTTTATCACATTTTGTTAATTTTTGCTGCAGGGAATATCGTTTTACGAAGTGAAAAATCACGATTTGCTAGCATATACTCGTGATTTGGTTTATTTGATGTATCGAATGAGTATTGGAGATAGTATACAGGGTGATCCAGCTGTTGAACGTTTGGTTTACTTGAGAACGGTGAATTCTGTTTTTTATTTTTATAAATACCTTTGTTATAATTTTTGTTTGAAAGCTGTGTTGAAATTGTTTCCGAGAATTGGAATAGAAATTGCAAGTTCTTATTGCATTTATTATAGGTTTTGGAACGAATGCGTCCTATTGAACTTAAATTGAAAAGCTATGTTGAAAAATTAATGTCAGTTGCATCTGACGTGGCAAACAGCGGTACAAAAGTACGTTTAATTTTTTTTCTTGCTTGCGGGATATGGACGAATCCTGGAGGAGGCCTTTTTTTAGAGAGGGAGGAGTAGGAGTATTAAGCCCATTAAAATTGATCGTTTTAGCAAATTGCTGGAATGGTTAAATAATTTATTTATTTTGATATATTTCTGTTGGATAGTTAACTGTTTTCTTTCAGATATTACGACCACATCCAGAACGATTAACAATGGATGATGAAGGCGATGAAGATGGAGAGCTAGAATCAAAAGATAGTAATGATGATGTTTCAATGGAAACGAAATCTAAAAAATATGTCCCACCGAAACTTGTAGCCGTACATTACAATGGTAATGATGTTTGTTATGCTCAGCATTTCACGAATTGGAAAACTGAAAAAAACTTTAGTTATATCGGATGGTTATTATTTCATTTCATTAATAGCGTAAGCGCATTTTCATTTTATACGAGTAATAAAGTTCTTCGGAAAAAAATCAGTTTGTAGAAGATGAGGAAGAAGTAGAAGAACGAAAAATGGACCGAGCAAGGCGGCGAGCAATGCAGAGTAGCTTGATACAAGACTTGCAAGCGCAATACAGTGAAGCTCCGGAAGAATTCCGGGTAATTCTAACAGTCTCTAGTCTAATGTTCTCAACTCAACCGAAGTATATTAAATCGTAGAATATAATTTAGTGTACCTTTTCCTGATCTCTTTGCAACATACGGTAAAATATTCAAAAGGACATTAAGGGTCACTAAAGAAAGAATGAAATAGTTCGAAGTGGTAGGCGTCTCGTATCATTTGAATGTTTTACCGTATGTGTCGGAGGAAGGCACAATTGTGAATTGTGAAATTAAATAGGTATAATCAAATTAAATTTATTTGAAAAACCTGCAAACCTATGGTTTTTTTAGGATGACAGCATAGTAAGGAAGAAAAAGCAGGAAGATGTCGAAAAGCAAAAGTTTGTTTATTTTATATTTGTTTTATGATTTAAAGTTAAATTGAACTTTGAAAATACTTGAATTCTTCTACCCGGAATTATGTTGTTTTCCTTTGAGACACATATATCCCCTCTAGTTTCATAAATTTCCGTTTATTTCAGATATGAAGAAGACTATCTTATTCGTTTGCAAATGACGAAAAAGGCGAAGCACAATAAAAAGATTCATGATCGACAGAATATTCTAGATGAGCTACTCCATTTTGGTAATTATATGGCAGTGAAAGATAGCAAGAAAGGTGTTGACGATACAGCAGGTGGTAGATCCAACGGAAAGCGTAGGAAAGTTAGTAAAAACGGAAAATTTGCCAAGAAATCCCGTCGTGCTGCTGCGAAAGGAAAAAAGGTGATAAACTTAACATTTTATATCTTTACGGGAGAGCAGAAGCTTTATGGGCAATTTTCGAAATCTCGAGGAAAATTTTTTTTTAATCTGGTCGATAAAGTTTGTAGCGCTGAAGTTACGGTCGGCACAACTTTGTTATTAATTTTATTATCCTTTTATTGATGCTTTACTTTATACACTGTTACATTTACTTATTTTCTTTGCAGGGAAAAACCAAATCCAGAAAGAAATAATCAGATTTGTATGCTGATTGGTTTCTCTAGTTTGTGCAGTATGATTTTAATATCCTCTTTTTTTTGTTTGTTTTTTGTTGAAATAAACAAAATGATTCAATTGTTTTGTTGCAAAAGCATTGACGACCGAACTATTCGAGCCTCAACAACGTATTTAACAGAATGCAATAAACAACCGCTTTTCGTAGTGGAAATTTCTGGATTAAAAACTACAGCTGAAAATTTAATTTTCACTTTAAATTATTGTATGATTCATTGCTGAAACTATATTATGAAAACTACATTATTTCATGAGCATGAAACTATTATTTCATCATAATATAATTAGTAATAATGAGCCTTCAATAATTGTACAGCAATAATGAGCGGGCAGAACTGCTTGCCGGAATAAGTGAAGGATGCGAAAAAGCGAAGTTTTTTAATGAAATTAAAATACACATTCCAAAAATTCAATGAAGTTATATTTTCAGAATGTATAAATGTGAAATATTGAAATAACACAGGAAAAAAATTTCATTCATCTTCAACTACTTTTGCTCTGTTAATAACAAAATAATGAAGGAATAGTTCCCAAAAATTTCTACTAAAGAAAAAAAATGGAATCCTAAATTTTGCTAAAAATTTTTCTCTTCGTTTCACCTTTTGTTTCGATGATTAAACAACAATGTGTGACGATGACGATAACAATAAGAGTTTGTCGTAAAATTTTTATACGAATAATTATCCGGAAATTTCATGTACTATGACAAACGGTTAATGTTTAATGAAGCGTAAAGAAGATAATTAAAGGAGTGAAAGTTGATAATTGATAATTGCCACTTTTCATCCAAAATTTTTCCTTGTTTATACAGAGCGCTTCATAATCGTAATTGTTTATATGATTGCTTAAGATTATTTTAAACACCTAACATTTTGAATTTTTCAATTTCATTTTTCTTTTTGCTATCTCTTGTCTCGGCAACCCCATTTTCCTAAGGCAATTCCGATGCTAACTCTAGTCCTTCTCGAAATCATTTCTAGCACGTTGGAAGAGTTGTACGAAAATAATAAAACGATTAAGGCCCGTGAAATGGGATAGAATTAAAATTCTCTGACAAAATTTCGTTAAAACTTTCTTCTGCCGTGTTCGCGTTTTAGTAGCAAACCGTAAATTTCCATCCATTTTCTTCTTAATCATTGAATTCTTAAATCGTTTCAGTAGTAGTGAAACATTTCCACGACGATAACAAATTAGAATATTGCGCAAAACATTTGAGCCTAATTGATTTCACTCTCATCGCACAGAATGCTTTGCCAAACTACGGAATTACCCTTAACCTGCTTTATTTCAATCTTTTCCTAGCTTAAGGCAAATAATAATAGTACTCGTAATGACGATAACGATAATGATAATAATGCTGATTAATAATAATCATAATAATAATAATTTAATTAATAATAATAATAATAATTTATAGTAATAAATAATAATAATAATAAATAATTATAATAATAATAAATAATTATAATAATAAATAAATAATTATAATAATAATAATAATAAAACGATAGTAATAATAGTTAATAAAGAGCGAAACAAAATTGCAAGGCGATAATTTAGACTACAGCCTTTTTTTTTGTTCATCCGACGTAATGGGTGTAATCACATAACACAGAACGAGAATTTAATTTTCGAATTAAAATTACAAAAGCAAAACGCTGGGAGAAAAAAAAAAGAATGTAAGTGATAAATAATGATAGTTATAATAATAATGTTTTAATTTCTTCACATAACTTTCTGCCAAGTTGATCGAAAAAAGAGTGAAAGAGAAAGAGAGAGGGTGAGATAGGAGAAGAGAGGACGAGAAAAAACGTTTAAATTATGCGAATTGTTTATGAAGTGCATAAAAAGAGGAGTTGAAAAGATTGAACAAAAAAAAAACAAGTATATTAGGATTGTACAAGTAATCCAAATTATCAGCTCAAATCTCTTCTCTCAATTCATTTCATACTTTCTCTGTTTAAAATTTGTTTTCACTTCTTTTTTTTTTTTTTGTTGCTTTCCTTTTTCCTTCTCGCCCTCTGATATTTGGTCCGTCTGTTTTGGTTTAGTGGTTTTTCGTTTGTTTCATTCGTTTTTTTCCTTGCTATCGTATAATTGTTGTTGTAAAAAAGAATTGTGCAAGTTAATTGCATTTTTTAATTCTTTAAATTTATAATATTTCGAAATTTCCAAAACTTTAGTTGATTTCAATGACTTCAGTATTGTTATTGCACAAAGGAAGTATGCTATATTAGATTAAGCAATGTTGAATTTATGTACACCGAAAGGTAAGTAAGTATATTATTAAAAGCACGAGCCTGTATCGTAGTTTACAACTTAAGTCTAAAATATTACTTTGCACTAATTTTGTAATCAAGTAGTATCTGTGTGTGCGCATATGTATATATATATATGTGTGTGTGTGTGTATGTGTGTGTATGTGTGTGTGTGTGTGTGTACGTGAGTGTTCATGCATAAAATTCTGTATGATTACAACGAATTGAGATTATCCATTATCATTATTAAATTGTTCCAATTGTGGAAGCATCAAAAACTTCCGCTCGATGGGGTGGCGTTGGAGAACAAAATTCGATTTCTCCGATCAAAATTCCTGTTTGATAGATTGTGGAAAATTTAAATGTTACTTTTGATGTCCACATAAATGTAATACTTTTTCCATTTGTTATCTATCATATTGTTAAATGCACCGAAATTGTTGTAGGCAGCGAATAAATCGAATACTAAAATTTCATTCAATTTAACGAAATCGAACAGCACCAAAATGTCATTTGTAATTTCGTCATCAGCCATTTGTGCAAAACAATTTCACGCCAATTAATTAATTGATTAATTAATTAATTGTTTCCTGAAACATGTTTGTTTTTCTTTTCTTTTTTTTAGTTTTTTTTCCTTCTTTTCTCCTATTAGTACAAAATATTGCACATGTAAATAATAAAGTTTTTTCCGATTGTTTTCCTACAAATTACGAGTAAGTAGTTAAGAAATAATATAATACTAAAACCTTTAAATAATGGAATACTTAATGAAAGCTTTTTCCGTCCCCCAATTTTTTTGATAAACGAAAAGGAGGAAGAATGGAATTCACTGTAAGTGCAAATCGGTTTCTACTACAGTTTTCCAATTAATTTAAATTAACCGACCTGAACGGTTATTTTTGGTTATAATTTAAGTAAACAATTGCTTGCTCATTACTTATCGATTAAAATTCAAATGAAAATAAACAAGAAATTTGTCAAAAAAAACACCTAAAAACAAGAAATAAAAGAAAATCGAATTGAATAAATAGTGATGAAAAGTGGATGTATTGCAGTTGAATTGATGTAACTAAATTGAGTTGTGCGCATAATATTTCCTGCCAGAAATGCCTTTTCATAATTTTCAAGATTTCATCAGTGCAATTGCTAAAAAAAAACACCCAATTGTTAATCATTTGTTAAAATTTAATAATTTATGCAAAGTTTTAAACTATAAAAAATTTTCACTGTTAATCTTTCATTTGTCCTCTCCCATGCGATATCTATTACAGTTGTTTTGTCTAATGCGACATCGTTTTCTTCGTATTTTTTTCACCTTTCACATCTCTTAAATATTTTGCGATGTTGTTAAGTGACATTTTATGTTTTTTTTTTCCTTTTCTTTATAATATCGGAAGAATGATTTTTGTGGCATTGAATTGAGTTAATTCACAGAAATAATAAATTTTGCTTCTTCGTTTTCCAATAGCAATATTTGTTCATTTGTTTGAGAAATTGAAAAACATTTAATCCCATCCTTTTAACGCTAAGGAATTGAAAAACCATTTCATCCTACTAACTCTGATGAATTGAAAAGGTTGAAATATCATATTGCTAACTGTAATTTAAAAACATCTAATATCATATTAACTGTAATGGATTTAAAAACAGTTAATGCGGCATTGTTAACTCTAATTAAATTAAAAAGCATTTAATCTCATACTGTTAACTTATCCCTTCACTCTTACAATTTCAAATTTTTAGTTGTCCAATATTTTTTTTCTCGTTTCCTATGAAATGAATGTGATGGATGATGAAGAGAAAAAAAGGAAGAACATGCAACACTATTATTTACAACTTTTTCACACGTTTAAATTTAAATTTGTTTTAATTGTTGGCTGGTTCTTCAACTGCTCTTTCTCTTCCTTTTTTTGCTTCCATCAATTTTATTTCGCTTTCTTTTTTTCCCCATCCGCACAGTTTTCGCATTTATGATAAGTCAAAATTTTTTGATTGAATAAAGTGGGATGAAATTTAATTATACAAATTTAAATGATGCAGTGTTTGCTACATGCATGGATGAATGATGATGATGTGTTGGCGCAGTGATGTGTGGAAATTTTTTGCATAAATTATTTCATCTAAAGTTGCTTTGGCAAAAAACTTAATTAAATTGTTTGAAGAAATTTTTTTTTCATTTTGATTTAAACAAAACATTGTTCCACTATTTTTCCTCATTTTTTTTTTACGTCTGTGAATTTAAAGAGAATTTTGAATTTAATATCATCGTCCATCGACAACAATAGCAAAACATTGATATTCGTAGCAGTAGCATCAATCACTGATGCAATCATTGATTTATTACATTTATTTACTCTTTTAAAGTTTAGAAACGCAAAATTAAAGTTATCAGAAATTCTTGTACTCTGCATCAACGACTGAATTTTTAAAAATTTAATAAAACAGTGCAATAGAAGCGTAATCCACTTTTTTTTTTTGCTTCAACATGATTCCGTATCCCATAAGGCAGACGAGTGGAATTGTTGCAAGAAAAACACCATTTCTTTTCGTTGTTAATTTTTGTTTGTATATACGTATATGTGTTTCGGAGTGATAAATAAATGTTATTACGCGTCATCTGATTAATTAGTAAATTTGAAGATTTGATAAAATTCAAAAAAAAAAAGTTACTTCCATCTTCCAATACGCTCCACACATGCACATCTGAAGACATCACTTCTACAATACTTTGCTACCATCGAAAACGCTATAAAACACTGATAAGGTATGATTAGAATGTAATGTTTGTGATTTGAATAAAAAATGTCAATGAGAAAAAGATGAGTTAAACGATAAAACGATAACGATTATCATTATCATTACCATTATCGCAATTATTACTATTATTATTATTATCGTTATCATTATTATTATCATCATTGCCATTATCATTATAATTACCGCTAACACTATTATTACTGTTATTATTATTATCTTTATCATTATTATTATTATCACTGCCGTTATCACTACTATTACTATTATTTATTACTATCATTGCCATCATCATCTCTATCTTATTGCTATGAAAATGGAACAATTGTTTTATCATTATCACTCCTCTGGGCTGCCGCCCTTGTGTCCCTTGTGATGAGTGTGGTGAATAACACGTATGGTAAAAAATTGCGCAAACAAATATCCTGCGGCTAAACTGCAAATAAATGATCATTGAATGTTTATTGTCTTTTTCAGGATATTCATTTTAATTCTTCTCTTTCCCTCTTCTCCTCTCTCTCATCCTCTCTCTCTCTCACTCTCTCTATCTAGCTTTTTCTATTTCCTTTTATCTACATATTACTGTCACACTTTTCCCTTTTATAAATCATTTGAAACATGCAAATAATCATTGTTATATTGATCATAACAAAATTGACCGATTCTTCGCAAAAAAAAAAAAAAACATTTATTCAGCTCTTTTTCCCTTTCTTCCTCTCTCTCTCATTCTTTCCCTCTCCTTCCTCGTTCATGAAAAGTTTACTTTGGCAGAGAAGAAAAAACAAATAACGGAACTGTTTAATAATTAAATATTGAAATTGTAAGAAAAAAGAATTTTTACTACCGCTTAATTCGTTACCATTTAATTCGTACGGACCTTTTTTTTTCGCTTTCTTGTTTTTCGATTCTTGAAGAAAAGATGATCAAATTTTTTTTTTTGTAAACGTAGAAAATCGTAGCATTAATTTTTATCATTTGGTAAATCATTTAAATTTATATTTCAATGAAACAAAAAAGAGAGGATGAGATATCAAGCAGAAAAGGAAGTGAAAAGTGCAAAAGTGTTTAAAAGAAGCTACAACGAAATCACATGAAGGCAAATAAGTATTGCATGGATAGTTTCAGTTTGATTTTAGAAGTGCGCATATTTGCTTTTCCAGGATATTTATTAAATTTTAAAAATCAAATTTGTCTCAAAAATTTAGAAATGCAAAATTTTTTTGAAGCAAAGGTGTATGCATTTGCTTATTGTGAATGACTCTTTCCAACACTCATCCTATTATTACCACTATTATTGTTAAATTTTTTTTTCAATAATTTTTTTCTTTTTCTTTTCTTCATCTTTTCCTAGAGGTCAACATCATCTGTTTTTCTTCTCATTATAAATTTTGCACCATTTAAGCAGTGAACTATGAAATTCACGTAAATTTTGTTTAAAAAAAATCAATTGAAATAAATTTATATTTTGTGCCAAGAAAAAAAAAGTTAATTTAAAGCATAAAATTTTGAAAAAAAATTATATTATTAAATGAAAATAAATGTTTAACGCTGATTCATCCTAATCCTTCTCTTCTATCATTCCCTTCCTCATTTCATTACAAGACTTGAAAGTATCTAATCGCTATCATTAATTAATGAATTTTTTTTCGCCTTTTTTGTCAATGCATTCAAGCGCAAATGTAACACAAAATTTTTTTCATTCATATATAATTTGTTTTTTGTAATGCAATTGAATATTTTTGCATAAAATAAAATTTGAACCGATTTCTTAAAATATAAATCGATTTCTTTTTTGTTTGATTCGCAGTTGATCGCTGTAACAATTGATAAGTCATAAAATGTCACAGCAACAAGTGATGAGGTTAATTGTGCATTAAACGTCAATGTATCAGAAATTCGTCGCCACATTTGTATAACTTATTATGCTAGAAAAAAAAAACGATCGGATATATTGTCAATAAAATGTCATAAAGGCCTAAAATGATGTAATCCTTCTCTTAAAAATTTTGATGTAATTGAATCGCATTAGTTCAATCATTTCGTAATTATTTTCCACTTGATGGAAGAATATTTGAAGCTATTTGAAATGAAATTAAAAGTAACAATTTAAATAATTTAATTATTCTTCTGTATAACAATTTTTCCCATTTCTTTTAAGGGTCAAAATGTACTGGTCAGTAGTGTTAGAACAGCTGACAGTAATTGTTGTTGCGATGAGTTATAATGCTAATACATTCGCATGCTTCAGTAACAGTAAGTAAATCACTTTTCACAATTAATTAAAATCAAAATTAACTAGTTAAACATTAATGAAAACAAAGCAAGAGATATATGTATCAGGCATAACATGATATATAATACATGTAAATTATAATTCCAATTGCATATTAAATAGTGGTTGAGGTAATGATGAAAAAAATTGAAAAAAAAAGAAATCAAATATTAATAATGCTCGTGAGGAATTTTAATTATTTTATTTCAGGTGGTTTCTGTTCATGTCCAACATCTACTGCTGGTTGTTTATGCTCACAACATCTACCGTTACAACCAAAAACTTTTATTCCACCACCCGTACCACTAAAATTACCATGTAAATTACGTAATAATTTAATTAATCCTTTTTCTCAAAAAAAAAACCGAATGACTTAGGAAGTACTTGATAAAATACTACTAATTATTTATAAAAAAATTTCCACATATAGAAAATTAATTCAGTGATGTGTGTGTGTGTGTGTGTGTCTATGCGTGTGTATGTTTTCATTTACAAATAATTTTAGCAATTTTTAGCTTTGCTTCTCTCTCCCTCCTCATCTTATTCTGCGCCATATCCTCCCTACTTATCACATCAACCAATATCACTTACCCATCCTCAGAGGTATAATTTCCTCTATACCTCCTCCTATAATGCACCACAATCAGTACCACAACAATCAGTACTACACCCATTATCATCGTATAATAGTGAACGATCGATCGGTAATCTTATCGGCACATCCGGAAATTATTATCCACCATCTTATAATATTTATGAAATTCATTCAAAAAAATTACGACCGAATACGATAGGAAAGATACGATCAATTTCTGAAACACAAAAGCATACAAGTGAGCAGATAGAGGTACAGCCATCTATTATCAGCAGGTTAATTCCTTTCATTTTGTCCATTTTTCTTTTCTTATTTCAAAAAATGCAAACTAATAGATTAATTTCAATCTGAAATTATAGAAATAATAATAACAATACATTCCTTTAAACAAGAAATTATTGCGTTGAAAATTTTGTCAGTCACATTTTACACCTAATAATTTTATTTGATGAAATTGCATTCGAGAATATATCTCTTCTTACTTCCTTAAAAAAAAGAGAGTAGAAAGCTAACATTTACAAAAATAAAAAAATTATCAAACTCTTGCACTCAATCACTTCACCAATTAAAATTGCTAGTAATCTTTGCAAAATAATAATTAAAATAACTTAAGAAAGAGTTGATTGTAATTTTAGGAATCTTTGATCGAAATTATTTTTATAAAGTTCCTTTTGACAGTACTATCATACTAGTGTTTTTTTTGCAAGTACTAATGCAGCTTTTTCTTGCCACACATTTTGCGTGTAATTTTTTACCTTCATTGCTATTTGATATTTCAAATTGTAAATTGAAATAAAAATTTATTCCAAATAATTTAAAATTTTCATATTAAATTAATAGCTAAAATTAATTTTTTTTCATTTTAGTGAACATAGCATTCATGCTAATGAAATGACAACTGTGCAACGTGTTGCTAGTCCTACAGCTGCAACATTAGTTGCGCAAAATATCATTGTCGTACCACACCGCCTACAAACAACTACACCGACCAGGTCAACCGTTGCAGTAGCAGCAACAATGACTAACACAATTACACGAAACAATGCCACTGAAATGAGTGAACGTGATGCAACTGCAATGCAAAAACATCGTCTCGCCACTAATCAAAATTATCGTTCAATGAGTGACTCGAGACGGCGTGCTGGAAAACGATTATCATTATGTTCAAAAAATATTGGTAAATTTGAAAATCACAGTGGTAATAATAATAATAATATACTTATCGAATGTAATGGTTTGTTAGGAAGAACAATTTCATCGCTATTGTCATCAAAATCATCATCGTCCAATGATGGATTAAACGAGAATGGTAATAGAATGGAAGTGCATGCATTAAATGGTAGACGAGTTGAAAGTAATTCAATTTTAAATAGAGCAAGGATAAATGTGACAAGTGTAAGAAGTGGCATTAGAACAATTTCACAAACACAATCACTCAAGCATTTCAAATCCGCTCAGGCTCTTTCGCCTGAATTGCAAAAAAAACACCACAGCAGCGACAAATTAATGCAAAAACAGCGAAAGTATGTTTTGCATTCATGTTTTTTTTTTGTTTTTGAACTTTTTCACTTTTTTTTAAAATGATCATTGTTCACTTTTGAAATATAGTTTTAACAGTAATTATAGTTTAGCACTTGTTAAACGCTATTGTGAGTAATGAGAGTTTGCCCATTTTGTAAATTGTCATGGCAACTCAATCATGTATAGCATCATTGATGAACAGCAACACTATTTATAAATTTTAAAATAATTTTTCCTTTTTTTGTTTTTTTCCATTAAAAGCCTTTTGAAAAAAAGATGTGATCAATTTGAAAATGTGCGATATTGTTAGTTGAAAATTTTAATTTACACACATTTACACGTAAAATATTGCTTATATTAAGAAAAAATCATTCGAATTGAAAATAATTGAAACAAAATTTGCAAAATTGAGCGATTGCAGCGAAAAATTTTCTTTCTGAAAGAAAAATCAACTATTTATTTGCTTGAATACTAATTTTTCTTCTTAAAATTTTAGTTTTAAAACTGATGGAAGTATGTCACAAAAAGCAATGGTTATCAATTTAGCTGCAACAGAACAACATGTTAGCCAAAACAGGAAAACAGCATTTGGAAAACCGGTATGTTAATAAAAATTTTCCGTTTCAATTAATGGGCTAATAGATGACCAAAAGGTGTTAATAATTTCAGTGCATTTGAAGAGATTTCTGGAAAATCAAAATGATTAAAATTACGGTATTATTCGTTTTTGTTTTTTTTTTCCTAATTTTCATTTCATCTTATCATATATTATGTATTTCGTATGTTACATGAAAATTTTTCACTGTAAAATTTGTTACAAAAAATTAAAGAGTGTAATGAAAAATTTTTAGACATTTAAAGAAATTTTATCCAGCGGTTGGACGGGTCGAAGTGACAGATTGCTGAGTCAAGCATTTGGAAGAACGAGAGGATTGCATAATGTAACAAAGCGGATTGATTATGACAACAATTTTTACACCACTTATCACCACCAGGTATGTTAATTAATTCCTTGATGAGTCTTATCGGCTTCCAAACCACTACCACCACCACCACCACCATCATCGTTAGATATGTAATTCTTTAATCACGAAGTATTCTTCAGTCACACTTATCACTGTTAAAAGTTAGATTACAATTCTTAAACATACTCTAACTCAATTTCTATTTTTTTTTTTTGCAAAAACAAAGGAATGAAGCAAATGCTGTTTTTAGAGTTGTATTGGACAGATATTAGGCTATTTACGAAACGGAACAATCATATCGGTAGCGCAAAAATGCGAAGAACTAAAATGTGATGCTACAAATGTGAAACTTTCCGACGATCACATCTTGGAAATCATATTCCTCAAAAATATCACTGGACGATACAGAAATTATGGCAACTATTGTGTTTCAAGTATGTTTTGCAAAAAGAAATATAAAACAAAAAAACACAAAATTGAAACTAGAAAAATTTTTACTTAAATTATTTCAAATGTGCAAAAAAAAAGTTTTTTTTTTCTGTTTGTTTTTTGAAACTACTCTCTACAAATTATATTCAAAAGCATACTACACATTTCATACACACTACTGTTGCAAATAAAATTTGAAAAGAAAAAAAATTTTTTCATAATTTTAGAGAAATCAGTAGGCCAAATAAGCTCTGGTCGCGTAATATTTGAAGCAAATATGGTATGCTTTCATTTTCACATGAAAATTTTTGCAAAAAATTTTTTTATTCGTTTATTTACAATAAATACGTTTAATCGAACTGTAAAATATTTTCAAAATTACAAAAGATAAAAGGACAAAAAAAAGCAAAGTATAATTAGCGCTTCTCTCTTGAAATGAGTAAATTTTTTAGCTTTCACGAGCTCGACGACTTTACGACAGATCAACTCAACAAGGTGTTAATTATGGTGATAATGGTGAAGCAAATCAACGAAAGCGATCTGTGAAGCAGCTTTTGACAGATGGTACTGTGAGATTGTTGTAGCGAGGAATGATCACTGTATGATTACTGTATTAGTCAATGATTGCTATACTAATGAGTAATTTACATGAACAGAATTAAAAATGCTGTACACGTAAATAGAATGAATGACGTGAAAACATTTACATGCATTACTACTGACTTATTCAGGATATAGCACTATTGATTTGTATATCAATCATTGATGTTTCGAACTAAATAATAAAAATAGCCAAATTTTCTTCGATCAGTAGATGTGTTATTTGTTAAAATTTTTTAATGTATAAAAAAAGAACAGAAGCTAAAATTGAACAAGTAGCACCAACTTAAATAAGACAGAAAGGAATTATTAATTGGAAGTGATTAATTCTAAACTAATTTCAAATTATAATATTTTCATATTTAAATTTCCGAAAAATATGTTTTTTTTAAAAAAAAGATGGCAAAAATAAATTATCATAATTAATGATTTTGTATTTTTTAAAACAAAAAATTATAAAAATGGTCGAAATTTTATACTTTAACAAATTTTGTATTTCATTTTGTCAGCACGATTCACCGCCATAAACTTGTCATTTGAGTTCATTATTTTATAAATTCCAAAATGTATAACTTTCACATGGCGCTGATAATGATGATAGAATGTTCCATGGTCATTATGACGATAAATAATTAATGATATAGAAGCAATGAAATTAAAATTATTAACAATGGATAATCTAATAGTAATAAGGATGATGATGGTGGTAGTGATAATAAAATATCGTAGCATTAAATGGTTCAAACAAAGTTTAATCTTTGTTTTATGCAAATAATTGTTTATTTGCAGAAATTTAAAGTTTTCGAAATCTGAAAGAAAATAAAAAAGAAATTTGCAAGGAAATAAAGATGAAAAGTGTGAATCATTGCTATGTGAAGGAAACTAGCGAATTTTCAGATGAATGAGTTGCCGTTTGCCAGTGCGTTCGCTGCATTTCTATAAACCTTTAATTGATAAATGATAAATGAAAAATTCAATCTTTGCGCTAAATCGATTTTTTGTTTCAGTATTTTTTTTCAATTAAACATAAAAGTTAAATAAATATAAAAAGAATTTGCAGAAATAAGAATTTTTCGAGCAACTCCTCATGCATTTATCAAATTAGAAATTTGGAAATGTCTTAGTTTTTCATGTGCCTGAAATTCATGTACCTGAGAAAAATTAACCTTTGTGACAGTTTCATTGTTAACAGCCAAAGAAGAAAAACTTGACCCTGTAGGAGAGAAAAGAAGAAAACCAAATCATGTAAATCCTTTTCATTATGGTTGCATAAAGCTAGCTGCCTAAACATAGCGGATTCAAAGCAAATAAAAAATGGACTTAGAAAAAATCTGTTGCGTTTTAATACTTAAATTTCAAAAGTTGAAGAAGAGGAAATGAAAAATTCCATGGACTCTTCCAGACATGCCAACACACTGCTTGAGCTTGAAATTTTCGTAATATTTGCATAGCAACGGATTTGTTAGAAATGCGAAACAATTTGTGAAATGCTACGTGTGTCTCAGACGTTGATATTCGTGAGCAAGTTGGGATTTTTGCCTGTCAGTTTTGATGAAGAAACGGTAGTCTGTCTGGTGGCTTGTATGTCGGAATTGAAGACTTTTCTTTTTTTTATGGGTTTTAATTAAATGAGTTTTAAATTGGATAAGTTTGTTATCGAAAGAAATCAGTGAAATTGCATTCATTAATTTCATTTTGGTTGGTTTATTGCTGTATGGTTTTTACAATTATTATTTCAAATTGATTATTGTGAAATTTGTCACTATTTAGAGCAAAGTGTTTTTAAAGCAAATTTTTCCTGTTAGCTTTAGCGAATGAATGAATAAAGTCGATTTTATTTTGTGTTTGCAGGAGGATGTTTGCTGCACTCGAGGAAATTAATTTCGATTAACGACTGATTTGAATATTATTGTTTTTAGTGAGAGAACGAAATGGTAAAGCAGTAGAGTTGAATAAATTCGTTTCCTTCACTTCAACCACAACGGATGTTGATATTGCTATAATAGGATTTTTAAAAAAAGTCAAAAAATTCCAAGATCGTGCATGGAAAAGGAATCCAATTAAGGTTTAATCGTTTTAACTTTTGCTTAACTCTTTCTTTCCTTGTTTTCATTAGTTATTTTTCACTTTTATTTCAGTTTTTCCCCTTGATTTAACGATAATTTCTTCTCCGAGCTAGATTTAGTGATGCTGTCTTTGAGCAGTTTAATATCATTCGTATATGTTTATTAAATGTAAAGTGTGAGCGTGGTAAAAATGTAAAAAACGACTAACTGGATTGAAACAAAAAATGGTTTTTCTAAAAAAGAAGGCTTGAGTGAGTTGGTAAATTTATCAAATTTTTTTAGGCAAGATCAAAGCGTCGATTAGTCTGTGGTTTAAGAGAGGTGCGGAAACAGTTATTGCTCAAAGCAGCACGTTGCATTATATTAGCCCGCGATATCGAAACTAATAAAGGTAGTTGTTTGAAATCTTACTGCCAGTAGTTCAAATTTTGAAACAATACTGAATGAAGCATTTGAGTTCATTCAATTCAAAAAAAAATATTGCTTCAAAAGTTTAGCTAAATTAGGAATGTTGAAATCAGTTAGATTTTCATTGCTATATTATCGATGTAATAAAATGGAATTACCGTTCGCTCTCTTGAAAGCTGATGAAACGATTACACTCTTTTTCATTCCATATTTTGCTACTTAATTCATGTGCAGAATCCTTTTGTCGGTTTATAATTTTCTAAGATTAAGCAAATTGAATGCTTCCTTTTCAGTCGATCTTGCTGCTGATGTCGATGCGATTAAGGAACTTTGTGCATCTAACCACATTACTTTCTTTTGGATATCTTCGAAACACAGTTTAAGCCGAGCACTTAATAAATCACCGCTTGTATCTGCTGTAGCGATTCTTGATTGTTCCGGCGCTGAAGTGTGTTCCAAACTTTTATTATTATCCTTATTAGCTAGTATAACCTTAGATTTGGTATTGACTGAAATGTCTTTTGAAAAATTATTAAAAATAATCAGTATGCATTGATTCTGTTGGAAAACTGGAGATGAACTTAACACATCATCACTTTAACAAGGTAAAAAAATAAATACATTGATTGCCTACTCTCTGCTTCCTGTGTCTTCCTTCATTTCAAATTGTTACCATAAGCGGTAAACTGTTCAATGAATGTAAATTCTTTTTTACATTTAATTTCACTCACAATGCAACACTAAAATGGCCTTATAAAAATAAATCGCTAATTCAGACGTATATTTCAATCCAGTAAAAATTCACTGTTTTGATTCTTTAACAAATTCGTTTCTTCTTTACCATTCAATCATTACTAATCATCATTAATTACTTTTGCTCGTACTGACTATTACGATCATTTTTTATTGAATTCACTACAGACTTTAAGAAATATTTCGAGTTCTCATTCATAATAAACTCATTCCTTGCTTATTCTTCTGTCACTATTGGAATTCATCTAATACAAATGCACAATTTCTCATAAACTCTTATAAATTATTTGCAGATCTACAAATAACATTTTACATCAAGCTTACTAAGAGAATTACAGGATGCCTATAACATGGTGCTCGAGACATCTGCGAACTTTATGACGCATTGCCGAATTGCTAATCATATTGATCAGTCAACATTATTCGCCTGACAAATACCATTCAACCATCAGTTTCAGGAAAACTTCCATTTATGAACTAACGACGCGTATCTCAGTTGCTTGTTTGATGTACGTTAGATGACGTCACTACAAATAAGTTTTGTGGTGATAAAATGTCACAATTTGTTATCGTTTTTGGATTAAACTAATGGTAGTCGGTAGCCATCTGCCTATTCAACCTCAACTCTGTCTCAAAATTCCGAGCATTAATTACCAGTACTCGCTGGTATTACTCGGAAATTACCAGTCTTTATGTTTTAATTTTTCTAAAGGATTGACACTTATGCGTTAAAAAATTAAAAGAAAAAAACAGAGAAATTTGCATCATTTTTTTAACATTCTATCTATCCGAAATGTTGAGAACTGTCTTCCTCGGCAATTTGTTTCCATCATTTCATGCTATGTTGTGGATGTTAATGCGGTTTATCATGTTACTGCGCTATAATATGATCTCTTGTCTAGTACTGTGTATTTGAAGATATGACGCTTGCCTAGAATATGTTATCCGTATATCAAAGCATATCACTTATCCGGTACTATTTATCTACACTTGTGACTTGTGTTGTTAGATCGTGGTATAACGTAATAAGTAACAGGTGAATATTATAAACATTTGGTATTGTTTTTCTTCTTTTTAGTTAAAACACACATTATATTCCAAACATATTTCATTTCACACGAAGATCAGCTACGATCCACCAATTAATTCACTAAAGCAGTAGCGGAAAGGAGAGGTTAATTTTGGAACGGAATAATGCTGCAAGTGATAATTGGGCCTTATGCGGAAATTGGAGGAACGTTGTGTTCCAGCTTGATATGCTGAATAGATGTGATTATTGACATGATTACGGCTTGATTGCAGGACCTGTTCGAATGTGGTTAATTCACGTGTTGTCCTTATTTTACGACGTGAAACTGAAGTGCTTATTTTTTTCTGGAAATTTTTTTCATAGAAATTTTTTTTCCAATAACATTGAAAAATTAAGTGATCGTGTTGCACCGTGCAAAGATCAGTGCTAATAAAAATAATAATTGTTACAACTGACAAGGTAATTTGAAAAAACATTCCTAAATGCATATGTCCACATTTCCAATTTTGTTTCCTTCTTTCCTCACTAATGTAAAGACATGCATTTTGCGTTTTTTTTTCTCGAAGTTCACTTCTGTTAAACTATAGTGGAGAGTAAAGCTGAAATTCGATACTTTTTCTTTAAATACATAAATGTAATTGTTTGTTTCCTTCTGCTTCGGTCACGTTTTTTTTCGAAGAAATTTGCTTGTGTTGAGTTGCAGCTACATCCATTCCTAAGTAAGACGTGTGGAACTGTGTTAAAATATATCTGTAGAGTCCCACGCATTATTTACATTACATGCGAAGAGGGACACGAAGCACTTTATCATTCTTTTCAAATCGTTTGCTGCTGAATCTTTTCAATTGTTGTCTGCCAAATTCCTGCAACCCGAAAGCCAGACTGCGTACGAAGATGGCTGAACCAGTTGTCATTCCTGCACGTGGTAAACATACGGCAACTGTAAGTGAATATAGCTATTTTTTGTAGATAGTACGTTTAATTGCAGGAAGTACGTCAAAGCTTATTTGAAATGTCACAAAAAGATGTTTATTGTAAAAGCGAGAAACTTTTTGCAGCAAATGATATATCTAATGTCATATTTTCACATAAGGGTTTTTTTTGGGAAATTCCAATCATATAGAGGTGTTCCATGTTCAAAGATTTGTAGTTACCGCTGACTCTGACACGTACCATATGTAGAAGAATATTACATATTGGAATAGAAGAGTGCAGGAAGATCATGACTTATGGATTGATCATGAAGATCAAGGCAGAGTGCTAAAAATAAAACTAGCCTGTATCTCTTGTTTATAATTTTTTGGTGCAACTGTTAGCTACAGTGCAGTAGAAAAAGTGATCTTCTGTTATGACCTATGACACTTTGACCCTAAGAAATATTAGAAATTTGGATCACAAATTTCAGTGAGAATTGAGCATGCTACCGACTTGAAAATATACGGCCTAATCACGCATAGTTTATGGATTCCTTGAGCATACATGATGGTGCAATAAAAGATTTCGTGAACTTCAGATCATATTTCTTCACGGTCTCGGTGACACTGGCCATGGCTGGTCTTCGGTTTTTGCGAATGAAATACGGCATGATCATATCAAATATATCTGTCCGCATGCGTAAGAATCACTTTTTTAAACAAATGGTGCAAATAAACGAGACATTAAAGCAATCCAGAAAATATCGAAGATCTAGCATATAGCTTTAAAGGATTGACAGAAATATAAAGCTCAAGGTTTTCTGTCCATTCATCTGAGTTGGAGTACAGCCAGAAAAGGATGATTTAGATTCTTTAATCATTTAGATAATGATCTGATCTGAAAGTTACGAAGTCACAAAAGAATTACAAAATTGCAAAAATATATTGCATATGTTTTTTTGATAAGTTCAAAAAAATATGTTGTTACCCTAATTTTTTACTTAGTGTGATTGTCTCCTGGTTGAACTGCTCCTGTGAACAGCGAAGAATAAAATGCCTGATTGCCCAGAGACAACGTATAGGTTACACTTATGTATATATACTTGTATTTAGTGGGTGTTTGGAGTAATCTAGATAGTTAATGTGTAACAAAGGATATTTATAGCCCAACAAGAGCTGTTACGTTAAATTTTGGAATGCAAATGCCGGCATGGTATGATTTGTATGGGCTAACACCAAATGCAGAAGAAGATGAAGAAGGCATCGATGAATCAGCAAAGATTTTACATTCTATGATAGATGCTGTGAGTTTCACTGAATCATGCTTACCGTCGCTTGTGTTCAAATCATTGAGCGCAATCATAGATCGTTTAAGGACGTTTATTACAATTCTTTCGGGGTGTCTTTCCGTGTTAGCTTGGCTTTAAGTTTTAATATTTTGAGTTCAAATTTTTTCCACCTTTTCAGGAAATTGATTCTGGTATTCCATCAGACCGTATAATGGTAGGAGGCTTTTCGATGGGTGGTGCATTAGCACTATATGCCGGACTGATATATGACAAACCGCTTGCTGGGATAATTGGTCTCAGTTCCTTTTTGGTGCAGCGGACGAAATTGCCAGGGGTAATACTGATGATGAAGATCTTTGATAAGAAAAAAATGAATTACAGTTGTATTCAGAATCTGGAAGTACTTGGTTTTGAGTGAGGTTTAATAGTATTATAGTGGGGAGCTTAAATTTAAGCATTTCTAACCCAATTTACCCATTTACTTACGCACTTTATATAAAAATTTCGCCGTCATGTATAGAACTGGCATGTATTTCTAAGTTGCGTTGCCGAAAATTTCCTTTCTCCATTGAAAGAGCTGCTATCCTTTTTTCTGCCATTTCATCTATTGTGATTTAAGGTTTCTGGAAGCTTGGTGTTTCTTTTCAAACATTTGCCTTTCTTTACCTTGCAGCATTTTCCTAAGCTGTTGATCGATTTTTTTCTGTTACTTTTTATATCCATCAAAATTGAGGTTAAAAGTTCAAAAGATGTGTGTTTTTCAGAATCACATAGCTAATAAAGGTGTTCAAATATTTATGGGCCATGGTGGTCAGGATTTCTTAGTGCCGCTTTCGTTTGGCCGGATGACAGAAACATATATCAAAGCTTTTAATCCAAACATAAATATGAAGGTATATCCAAGAATGGCGCATAGCAGTTGTCCGGAGGTATTTATTTCTCGTTAGTTTACACTAGTACATTGAATTTACCACGTGAATGATAATTCGTCTATAGACAGTTCTGACTGCTTTTCAAGTACAAAAGTGTGATATTTGTTCCATTCTTTTTTACCGGCAGTGATAAATGATTGGAACATAAATAGAAAGGTCACTAAAAGGTGACACTTTTTCTGTATGAAATTCCATTGATTACATGTGAATGAAAGCATTATATTATTTTGTAACATGTGCAGTTCAATTTTTACAGGAGCTCATTGATGCTAAACAATTCATTGCACAACGATTACCACCGATATAGTTCATGTCTTATAAGTAGAATGCAGTTCAAATATTGTTATTTCCAATATTTCCCATAGAATGTGTGGTAAAATTGTTTCGTGATATTGCTGGTTTTGTGTGATTAAGACATAAACGATTAAATGTGATTTCAATTTTTATTTTATCATTTTCGCTGCTTTGTGCGATTTAATATTTAAATAACTACGAAAGCTATACATGTAATTGTGATTTATATGACATCATAGAGGGGGAAGGCTAGTTTTTGTCCAACAAAGCTTTTGTTATATACTGGTTAGAAAAGTCCTTGGCATACGTATATAACTGATAATAATTGTGTAAGAGGTCGAAGCCTTTGTCTCTTTCACTGTGCGATTCGGAATTCTAATATTCTGCTATTATTCGACCTTTTTGGTTGCAGGTTAGAGGTTAATAAGTTCAGTTTCAAGGTTGGGGATGAAATTTCAGGTGTGTTGCTGATGTGAATGCCCCTACGTTTTCGAATAAGGTGATAATTGTGAAATAACTGCCAGATCAGTTGCTTTCACAAAGTTTAAGCCGCAATGCATATGAGAAACTATGTAACGTTAACGATTCTGCAACTGTTCAACTTGTTTAATGTTGAACAGGGATTTTATGTTCCTGGCGTTGCACCAGTGGAATTCAGAGATGGTGATCCGATCGAAGTGAAGGTAACTTTTGTTCAGACTAATCATAAATTTGTTCAAGAAGCGGCCTCATTCATTTTTTTGATTATTATCAATTAATTTTTGACCATTAAGTGATACTTGTGTGGATAATAGCACTTGAAAATGTCTTCGAGAAAGTTCATTGGGCGTAAAAAATTAAAGTTTTACGTAACCCAAGAAAGTGAGAATTTAACATTGACTGTAGGATTGTCTTTTACGATGAGGCAGTCTTAAAATGAGTACAAATTTTTGGTGGAAAACAGTGTTCAGATATTTATGGTCAAAGTATGAACTGGATTCCTTGAAACAAATTGAAGAACAGTTCTTGTGCGAACTGTTTTTGGAAACATGGAAGTATGAGAAGTCAACACTGACTTTTCTAATTTTGAGTCAAACATTTTATCGCGAAATGTCTTACGATATTATCGATCTTAGTAAATATAAAACGATACAATGTGTTTCAAGTATTGGTTGCAATCTTTTGGCACTAATCAGTTTTAAATTCAGGGCATAAAAATAACGTCAACGAAGACAGTTGTGCCATATGAATATTACTCGTTGCCTTTTTGTCGCCCTCAAGGCGCGATACATTATATTTCCGAAAATTTGGGTGAGGTAATGCGCGGCGATCGCATCGTAAATACACCTTTCGCTGTTAGTTTTAAAATTTATTTGGAGAAAATAAACGAGACCATGAGATCTAAAAAATTCTATGTTGAAAACAACATAACAACTGATTATGGTTCTTTAATGTTTTGAAGAGTTTGTAGATATTCATGAAGCGTGATGTAAAATGCAATACGACGTGCTCATCACGTATTCCGATCACTCTTAGTCCGGAAGATTCCGAAAACTTGGCAAGGAGAATCAGGGAGGAATATCATGTGCATTTGTAAGTATCCTCTCCTAATAGGCGTAAGATTCTGTAATTTTGTTTTAACATAATTTTGCTGTTTTTATAAAATTATTGAATAAGTTAACACGATCAGCAAGTAAAACAGTAAACTAGTAGTGGGAATAGAAGAACAGTTTTGTATAACAGTTGAAGCGGATTATAATAATAGTTTGCCAGTGCGGGTATTAAACTTATTGGAAATTTACATCTTTTAGATTTTTGTACAAATCGTTCATATCGGGGATTGTTTTGAAACATAACTTTTTCTATCCGTAATTTATGGTCTGTAAATTTTAGGGTATAAATTTTGATCTCTGTCACTTAATTCAATTGTGAATTTCAGGTTAGTTGATAATCTTCCATGTACTACAAGATATCTAATTGAAAATACAAATGAAGTAATTTATGAAAACGGGTATCGTCTTGGATGGGAAGATAATGGTCATTACTATGTTAATAATCATCTTGATATGATTCTACGCTATCATCAGCCTACGCCGGGCGTTTATCGTGTTGTTGGTTTTGAAGTACAACCGCAGAGTATTGATAGCAGTCGTTTTAAATTTTCTTCTGGTTCACCGGTTTGAGTTTTATCTACAATTTTGAACTGCTAACATTTTTGTATTTCGTATGTAATATTACTTATGAGTCGTGGTTTATTGCTGTAAATACCAATAAGAATTTTTGTAGAATTTGCCTAATTTTTAAAACAAGCTGGTTTTTTTCGTTTCAAGCCATTTAAGGCATGGTGGTATTGCGAAATTGTTGTGCTACAGTGAATCCTTTATATCTTCAGGAGTGTGCAATAGCTGATGGAGGAAATCAGGAAGTGGTGAAGGGTGTAAACAATATAATTTGGACCTATTCGGTAACATGGGAAGAAAGCAATATTCCTTGGGCTAGTCGTTGGGATGCTTACTTGTCCATGCGAGATGTTCAGATCCATTGGTTCTCAATCGTGAACTCGATAATTGTCATCTTATGCTTATTTGGTACAGTCATTATCTTTATATACTAATGAAGTCATCTGAATATACGAAAGTTATACGATATATATTTATGTTTATAAGAATTTTGGTTTGCTTGTATGTAATCAGCGGTAAGCAGAGAAACTGGTATTTTGTTTTTTTCAGGTTTCCTTAGCGTAATTATTGTTCGAACTGTACGAAGGGATATTGCAAAATATAATAAGGGCGAAGAGTTGGTTCGCGTTTTTTTTTTGAAACTCATTAACCACAAATAGTTTTACTGGATAATTTTAATCATTGCAGGATGACACTTTGGAAGAATCTGGGTGGAAATTGGTTCATGGTGATGTATTTCGTCCTCCTCCTAGTTCGATGCTTTTGGTAAATTTTGTCGGTGCAGGTATCCAGCTCATTGGTATGGTCGCTGTTACGGTATTCTTTGCTATGCTAGGAATGTTGTCACCGGCAAGTCGAGGATCTTTAATGTCTGTAGCGATTGTTCTTTTCTGTTTGATGGGCCTCGTTGCTGGTTATCACGCTGGTCGTCTATACAGGACATTGAAAGGTTACTTTGTGTTAGTTTCCGGAAGAACTGAAACGAAGATCAGGTGTTAGTAGCAATTATTTCCTTCGGATTCACATCACAACCCTGGAACCTTACTTCATAAGTCCTAAATTTGAATCTGAACTTGAGAATTTGCTGGCCTTTTTAATTTTCTTTTAGTCTTTGAACAATGATTCGTGTAGCCGTGTTGTTTCGTTCGCACTTTTGTTTTGTTTTATATCTATTTTTTAAACAGTTTATGTCAGGTACAAGCCCGCGAAAATGTGCATTTCGAACAGCTGTGCTATTTCCTTCAGTTATCCTTGGCACAGGTTTTTTATTAAATTTCTTTCTGATTGGAAAACATTCATCCGGAGCTATACCATTTACTACGATGATTGCACTTCTGTTTCTGTGGTTCGGAGTTGATCTACCGCTTGTATTTCTTGGATTTTATTTTGGTTTTCGAAAACAGGTATGTTTTTATACGTTCTAAAATAACATAAAGCACTTTTTCAAACAAAATAGTTATCTCATAGCCTTTATTAGTGAGAGGAAATTTCTTACGTGAATGGATAAAGCAGCCATAACGACTCATTCTGAGAGATTTTCAATTAAGAAAACTTTCTCAGCGTTCACATTTTCTTGCAGGCTTATTCCCATCCAGTTCGCACAAACCAAATTCCACGCCAAGTTCCCGAACAGCCCTGGTATTTGCATACGTTACCGTGTATGCTTCTTGCGGGAATCCTTCCATTTGGAGCTGCTTTCATCGAATTGTTCTTCATATTTTCTGTAGGCATTTGAGCGAGTTGAGAAATTGTTTTAAAGCTTATTTTTCAACCTATATAACAAGTGAGAACCTTATCGAAGACTGGAATTATCAAGTAACACCATGAGCCATAATTCTAAGACACTAATAAGTTTATAGTTGGCACTACGAACCATAAATTAATGCTTCTTGTTGCCAGTATAACTGCTTTGAATGATTGGACAATTGTGATAGCTTTTATGACGAATGAAACGCCGCTGTAGTAGCAGTAATTTTCATCATTTGTCAGCAAATTCGTTGATGAAATTCCATTTCAATTAGATATTATTTATATTTCAGGCTATTTGGGAAAATCAGTTCTACTATCTTTTTGGATTTCTGTTTATCGTCTGTGTCATTCTCTTCGTATCATGCGCACAAATCTCCATTGTTGTGGCATATTTTCTTCTATGTGCTGAGGTCTAAAATTTTAGAAATTATAAAATAGATTGCTCTACGTCTCGTCCATTGTAATTTTCTGCTGCAATTTTATAAACTGAAAAAAAATCGAAGAAATAGGCTGCTTTTGCTTTAGAAAAATCAGAGAAATTGGTAGATTTATCTGTTTGCTGTATTGCAGAATTACCATTGGTGGTGGAAGTCTTTTGTTATCAGTGGCGGATCTGCAATTTACGGTTAGTCATGAGGAGAGTTGTTTCAGGGCAGTTTCTGACATTATCATTAGTCATCTAGCATGTGACGGATTGAAGAATCCGAATTATTTTGATCAGTGTTTTATAGTTTATGAGACAGTTGAGGTTGTGAGGTGAGTTTTTCCGTTTTCGACATCAGTATAATTAAAATATTTTTCAATATAAAATACAGTATAATTGAAATATTTTTCTTTTTTCCAGTAATGGGATATGCAACCTTCTACTACTTTAGCAAGGTATGTTGATTTTTTTACTCAGTTTTCTCGGAATATTTTTTTTTTCTTTATTGCGTATTTGCAACGATTCTGAACCAAAAGTCTAAACAAATTTCCCCCTTGTGCATGCTTTGGCAGTATCCACCAAGCATTCTGTTTGCTTGGATCTGCCATCGTCAAGGTTGCTCATGGTTTTTATTAATTGCTTTTATTTTGTTTGCTATACGTTTCATCTCTCACACTGCAAGCATAAAATGAGTTCTACTGAACAGGAATAACAAATTGCATATTTTTTTCTATTTACGTTGTATTCAACGCATAGACAAAGCTGAGATATTTCATGCCAAAAACCTGTAAATTTTGTGAGGAAATAGTTAGTTGATGAAATTTGATTTTTTATTATATTATGTATATTTTTTCTTTGAAAGAAACGTAATATTGACATTCAGTTCATGTGGAAAAAAAGCTCTTAATTTTAGCTGAATATCGTTGGCTTCATTCCGACGCTTCTATACTTCAGCTATAGCTTTCTGATGGCATTAGCATTTTGGCTTTTGACAGGCACGATTGGTTTCTATGCGGCTTACTACTTTTTATGTCGGATTTATGCAGCTGTCAAGATTGATTAATGCAGTAAACTAATGTTTTACAAATTTTGTACATAAGGTCAATTTATGCTTCTTTCTAACATGCCCTCCACCATTAAACCCGTTACTTTGTCCCAAGTATTGTGAGGAATTGAATGGAAGAACTAGATCGAAACTAGAATACTATGCAGATGCTGCCTTATTGTTCGGTGGTCAAACGAGATTATGTGAGGAAAAAGTATGTTACCGACTGTATAAAGTGTGAAGGGGCATTACGAGGAAGAATTACAAATAGGCAGTTGAAATTTCTATTGTGTTTTATTAACTTTCATGATACATTGTATCATTAGCATGATTATTTATGTTTTTTTACTTGATCATAATGCTATCGTACGTGAAGCGCTTCGAGTTAAACTTGTGTTGGGGAGACATTCCCTCAGTAGCTTAATTCATCCTTTGTCAACCTCCTCGGAGTAAATCGCATTATTTCCATGCAGTTCGGCTCATTCATAATTACTCGTTAATCGCTTTGTATTTCTTCATGATAGTAAAAGTAAATGGATGAAAAACTTTAATATGGAATGAGCTCTTACGACTTTTTAAAAAAGGTTATTTTTTTCGTCGAAGATCGACAGTGTTATGGAGATCGCAACGGAGAATGCAGGAAACTGAGTAGCAGAGAATTAGAGTATGTTTTAGACAGTTCTTAAAATCGCTGTTGTTTCTTATATCCAATTGAATATCTTTTCACTTTGTATCTATTTTTGTATTTCTTGTAATTATTAATGCAATTTTAGACAGTTTGCTTGTTTCCGGCATGTACTGTTTGGCATGCATTCTTTCCCGCTGTTCGAAATATATCCGATTCCATGTCCATTGTTGACTGCCACTTAATGAGAATTGATTTATAATTTAATTTTGTATGATCTAAAAGCACTTTTCATCAGTCTTCCATTGTACAGCAGAGAATATGTAGGATATCATTGCAATTCAAAGAGAAATTAGCATTAGATTAGCTGATGTAGCATTTGCACATTATTGTAGAATGCTTTTAATAATAGTATATATTATTTTTATAATTCAGTATTTGTGCTAAAATTTTCAGTCACTACATTGCTATCGTACTATTACGACAGTGATTATCATAATTATTGTGGATGTTTTATAAATGGGTTGGAATGAATAGATGTAATGCTTTTTGTTTCTGTTGAAAAGGCGCGAATAAAAGATTTTCTTTCTAGTGGATTTGTAGAAATGTTCGATTTGTTAGAAATCAACGTTTTGCTACTTTTTTCCCTCGAATGTTTAATTTTCATTTTGTTTCCTGTCCATTTTCTTTTTTCCGAATTTTTATGACAGGATTTTGATAGTGATTTTTTTTTTTGCTGAATCACAACTTCTTTTTTGTGGAAATTATTAAATTGAGTTTTTCTTTTACCAATATCTCATGTTTCACCAAATTTGAATTGAAACTGATTTTGAGATTATAATTGGAAAGTTAACGGGAAATGAGTTGGTAGTCAATGATGGGTGGTGGTGAATTTGATGTTCTTCGCACGAGATTACTGTTGGTGTTTGGTGGACCGTTGGGCTTTCATCTTTTGTATTTGCGTGAGCCTCTCGAAGCTTATGTATATTTTGCGACTTTCGGTCTCTCTCTTTTCGCGGTATTTTACGATTCATTGACCCTAAATGGTCGAGTTGCTGCACGAAATAAAGAAATAGATGTGTAAGTTAGTGATCATTTGCTTTCAAGGACAATGCATCTTCATATACGTTTTGAAATTTTCGCCACCTCTTTTTTTTTTCTCAGATTAGTTCAAGTTAGTAGCTTTTTACATTTTAATGATTGATTGCATTTGTTGCTTGATGCAAACGTTTCAGTTTTATGTAGAGTAATTCTGTCTTTTTATTTATCCTCCCGTCGTCATAATAAAAGATAAAAAACGGCAACGGTAGAATGAGCATTGAGAAAGGATAAAGCAGATACAAGTTGCCAAGTTTGTTTCATTAGATGTCAAATGATTGTTTATTTTAGCGGAGCAATCAATGATCGAAAGGTCAAGGTAGTATCCACTTCAATTATCCGTTTCCTTGCACAATTTTTGTTTGGTTGTTGGATTGGGTTCTTATTCTCTTTGGTAGCTATTCTACTTATTGGCACAGGACATCGCGTTATTTTAGCGTTATTCATAGCAGCCGGTGTTACCCAAGGTTTAGTTTTATTTGTGTGGGGATTTCTAAAGCTTTTAGTTCCTCACATTCCTCCAGATTTACAATCTCATTTATAATCGTATTACGTTGTAGCAAATGTCCTTCATAAAATGTTGCTGAAGCATTATTCAAGTTTTGTGCTCTGTATTTTACCTACCTTCTTTACAGGTGTCTATGTTGTTGGGAATTGTAGAAAACAGCAACGCAACTTAATTTATGTAGGACTTTCGGCAACTCTTTCTTCCTTAATGGCGGTAAGATCTGCTTCTGTTATCTTGAAGTGCCATGTGCTTTTATAGGATTTCGGCTTTCATTCAGCTCAATGTATATGTCCTAGTTATTTTTAGGTGGTGGAAAGAGAGGTGAGCATGATTAATGAATAATGAGCATGAAATTCCTTGTCTCAATTTTGCATGGATTCACGTATTATCAGTAGACACATTGTACTGAGATGACTACGAGATGGCACTTGCTTTATAAAATTGTGTCAAATAACATTATGCTATTGGGAATTTCTTATCTCGACTGCTTTCTTGATTTTTGCTGGTTATTTTGTTAAGACTTTATTTTTAGATCCTTTTATTCGACCTTTCATTGTATCGAACAGTTTTTTTCACTTCAATTTCGTCGACTTTTGTTGGGAATCGCAGTACACAGCTTCGAAATACCCAGAAATTCTCAGTTGCGACATATTTTGTATGTTTGCTTGGCAGCTGGTTAACCTTTTCCATTTTTTATATTCAATTCGTCACGTAGCATATACGAAATTTCACTTAAAACATTTACGTGAAACTTTTCATGCTTAGTGTACTGTGACTGATCTTGGCTTACAAGTCAACAACTGCATTTCACTTGAATAATAAACATAATAATACGATTAATAAGAATGTTTTCTATACTTAGGAGTTGAATTTTTATTTTTTAAAAGAGGTAAACAGTATCTTGGATAAAATTGTGCTATGTGAAATCTGATAGGTTTTTTACTCGAATTTATATTAACCAAATCGGATAATATTTCGTGCGGTAATTGAAAAGTTACAGTTTTTAACAAGACTTCCTTATGAAAATAGTCAATAAAAAATGAACTCTGCATCATTATGAAGATAAGAAGCATTCTTACACGCGTGATAGTGCTCTGTCATTGTGATTATTACCATTATTTTGTTATGGGAAGCGTAAGGGATCTAATCGCGTCACACTTTTTGTTAATATTTCGTTTGATATCTGATTATGTTTCAGGTTCTGTCACTGATTCATTCTTTTATTATCATTATTATTAGTATTGGTTTGATACGTATCGTACTTGATCGACGAATCTCAGTTGTTACGGAAAATTCTTACGCTCATATTTCTGCTTCACTTGGTTCTATCATACAAGACAAATATTTTCGAAATCCAAGCAAAGATATTTTTGAAAATTTTTCGCATGTTGAATATCTCCCGTTAGAGCATATAACGGTAAAATTGAACAGTTCTGATTCGAATCTGGAATAATTATGAGCCTTTTTTTCGTTCAGCATCATTATACCGGACTTTTTTAAGAAGTGGAACGAAGAAGATATTTCACTTAAGGTTTTCATTCAGTATTATTACATTAAGTCTTGAGGTTTTAGATACTAAACACAGGAACTTCTCCAAGAGAACACCAAATTGGCCAGGAAAAATTATTTATTTTCGATTATTTGACTGTATTAATTATTGACTTTATGCGATATAGTACGGAGCTGTCGAAGAACACCGAAAAGCAGAAATGTAGCGCTTTACAGTTGGCTGTATGGAGGACATTCACTCTTCATGTTCGTTTACTAAAATCATTGTTTTACTAAGCTATTTGAGTGCAATTTTGTTTGCATGATGACAGTTGTCACTGTTTTGGGGATTTAGCAGGGCGTTATTTACTGAAAAGGAATGCGTTGAAATTACGTCTCTCTTAGGACCAATGTTGGTAATCTATTTTATTGCCACTTCAAATTGATGTCGGATCTTCATTTTCATCTTGCGAGCAATCCCCAGATGCATTAGGAGGAAATTGGAATTTTTCTGCAAGATGATGTAGTAAATGAGTTTTGTTTGTTTCAGCTAATCTTAGCTACATACTAGTTCGTTTTCAGTTACATACTAGTTTTAGTTACATACTAGTTCGTTTTCATCATATCCACTGGTCGAGAATAGACGATTTATGTACTTTTCATTTAAATGGACTGTAACATATTTCTCCTGTCATTAACGAAGTTGGTATTTGTTTATCCAGAGGATTCTCTCTGTTATTATTGAAGCGAATTGATACATTAACATTTTTGTGAACTATGTGGAACAACTCTTCCAAGCGGTTTCCCATTAACAAGAAGCAGAATTGGCGATGCATTCCTTCCACTGCATTCGTCTGGCGTATATGTGTAATTATTGCACGGTACGAGTAGTTTAACTGTTAATTATTGACCCTTTGGTTGGTCTATTAGTTTCTTTCACCCAGTAATTTTAGTTTAGCAATTACTAGAATTTCTTCCTTTCATCATTGTTAATCCGCCTAGTCTATTCCTATTTGTAAATTGGTTCCCAGTTCCTCTCCAGTGATTTTCGATCCCTTTTTCGTCCTCTTTCCATCAATCATTAACTGTCATTTTATGATTCCACTACTACACATATGCGTTCGGAAAAAAAGCATGCAACCATAAACTCTTATGTGTCAGTATATTTCTCATCATTTTTATGGATATTTCTGCCATGAAGTCTTTTCCACCAAGAAGAGGCAAGAATTGTTGATAATATCTCTTCGAAACATTCCTTTGATATGATGAAAGCGAAGTAGTTTGGTATGAATATTATGTGCGTTATGGAGTTTGGTTACTCATCGACTTGATTAATTGTTGAGTACATTTGTCAGAGCTGCAATATCTACTGCTCGTTGAGAACATTCTAATTTAATTAATGTACTGATGCATTTTAAGGTTTTGGATGTGACTCCATATGCATCGGATGAAAAATTGCTACGAGAATGTTCGAAATATTTGAAAAATAAAGGAACAGTTGGAGAGACTGTGAAAGATAGGAACTACTGGCAATACAAGGCGACCAAAAAAGCGTGCAAACTTTTGACAGAAATAATCAAGTAATGGATGGATGGTTTAAAGTACGTTCTACAGCTGATGCAAAGTTTTTTTTTTCAGTTATGAATGACTGTCTTAAACTTATTTTCATCAAAAAAAAATGTGAAAAATGAACTTTATGCGGTGCCGAGTTTAATAGCAATTTTTTTGGAGAAATTGTACCAAACAATTATTATTTCGTTAGTCATGTTTTGTTGTATCGATTTTTGGATGAATATATTCTACAATTTTGAAGTAGGGCCGAATAATATGTAACTTCCTATTTGTTTTGATATGTCCAAGTTGAATTTCCTTCCCATTTATTTTCCTGTAACTTCGTTCTTATTGCAATGAGTTTGCTTGAATTCATGAAATCAATAATGAATGCTAATTTTATATTTTAAAATTACTGCAATCTGTATAATTAATTTTGAATTAAAAGTGTTGTAAAGTTTTGCAAAAATTTGCTCAGATGTGCAAGCAGGAATGTCTCTTTTCTGATTGGAAAGGTGAAGTGACAAGATAGTGGATATGAGTTGTCAATTTCGTACTTATGTACGTCCTCTAAAACTTTTTTAAATTCATTTGGTTGAATGAGCTTGTTAATTGGAGTACGGTAGAGTCCGTTTCTTTACATCCTATCAGATGTATGGTGGTTCTTCATATATCAAGTTCTAAAGTAACATAGGTAGAAGTTCAAGTGTAGCAGTGCACATTCATTCGTTCTTGTATTATCGCTTTTTATTATTATTGCTGTTGCAGGTGATGCTGCTGGTAGTGCTATTATTGATTCTGATTTGATTTTAACAATTTATGTGATGGAGTGGAAACAGTTCGTATCTCATTGCGCTATCGCTATCGCTACCCTTTTTCACAATCACACTCATATCCCGTAATTTTGCATGTATTTTGATATTGTTATGGCTGCAATGTTTGTCGCTGGTAGTGGTGGTACCAACGATCGCCATCTTTCTTCGATTTCAATTCTCTCTCTCTCTACTCTCGCAATTTTTTTGTGCATTTGGTATCGTCAAGGACATTATTGGTGTTGTTAGTCGTGTTTGCTGATGTCGACGTTCGGTAAGTTCATCCTTTCCTTTTTTTTTCTCTCTCTCTCTCTCTCTCTTAAGATTATGTGAATTTCCTTGAAAAAAAATTTTTTTTTCTCGTGGAACTGATAGAAAGAGGTGTTTTGAAATTTTAAGTGTTCGTCTGTGCATGTTATGCGTGTGTATTTATGTGTGTTTGTCTTGGCGGGTGCATTTAGTGGATTTTTCCAGAGATTTAAAAATTTTCCGCAACGGTAGAGTTTTAATGTTTTCTGCAACTATGTTATAATATAGGAAATTTCCTGGAAGATCGGAATGCAATTTTTTTCGAATTTCATTTATTGTTCTGACTGCAGAAACGCCATAATCATGTCTTCATGCATATGATTCGCATTTCACCTAAAATTATACATTTCCCAAGAATATCCGTATCCATTATTCCTTTGTCGGTAAATAACGCTTCGTTAGTCTTCATTAATGAGGTAGTAGGGTTATTATCGAATTATCAGCGCATTTATTTGCCGTAACACTTGTTTACAATTAATTAACTTACAATGTTTTCGCTTGGCTAAGTGAGGTTTTGGAAATGCTTTGTTAATCGTGCTGTGACAATTGATTTTATGTGATATCCGGTAGCTGTAATTTTTCAATTCATGATAATCAACAAGTTATCTCCACAGTAGTTATGAATTTATTGATATTTTTTGACATTTGAAGGACTGTAAGCAGGTATCATACGGTTGGTATTGACGGTGAAGTTCCATATTCTGAAATAACTGCGCTTAGGAGATGGTGCTGTAAATGTATGCCTGTAGCAACGACTTGTTGATTGCGTAAGTGTATAAAGTAAGGGTCGTTTTTCATAAACTGAAGGGCTTTGATCTGTTTTTATGTTTCATAAGGAGTTCCGGAATATCGGCAGTTAGTGTCAACCAGCAATTAGTATTTGATATTGATCGTTGCCTAATTCACATATATATATATATATATATATATATATATATATATATATATATAAAATGAAAATTCTGTTCATTTCACATATATAGTGTTATATGTGAATTGAACACAGTTTTTAATTCACACGTATTAATTCCGTAAAAAATTTTATTTACTTAGTGTAATGAGAACGTGCAGTTTGGTTGTTGGGATGGTCGGACGGACGGAACCATACGGGACGATTATTGGAGAATGGATGAGTGGATGGAGGACCGACTGTTTGGTTCATTCTTTCGTTTGTTTTTGTCGGTGTTTCAGTGAATCATTTTGGGCCATTTTAATTTCTGTTTAGTACGTTTGTTTAATTCTCTACATCGTTTCTTCCTCTTCCTTTCTTTACCCTCTTCGGTTCTGTTGTGTTTCACTCTGCTCGGAACTCGGCGTAAGGCTCGGTTTCTGTTAATAAATGTTGAATGTAGTAAATTAATTTTGTGATATTACCGAAGGTATTTTGGTCAGAGAACGGTAATTGTGTGGGACAAATGTTACCTGTTTGGGAAGATGGAAGCAAGTAATTCAAACATTTAATTCACTGATTATAATAACAATCGACGAACTCTCTAGTCAATTAATCTTCTGCAAAATAAGTTGCCAAAAGTAATTTATTTGAGATCCTACGCGCATTATCAGTGGTAAGTAGTTTAGTGTTAAATTACGTCTTGCAGTGGTCCATAAGGTATTAAAAACGTAACACATGAAAATAATCTGTGCAAAATGTACAGTATACTTGCTACAGCAATTTTTGTCATGCACCATTATTTGTAGAGCTCTTTGATATTATTTGATAATTAGATTGATGACATTTTATTTTGATCAAATTTAACTATTGCTGATCATTGAAACGTACGACGCTTTCGTAGTTTGTCAGTGTTGTAATGACTACAAAAAATTCAAAATATATATATATATATATATATATATATATATATATATATATATATATATATATATATATATATATATATATATATATATATATAGCATAATCCTTTTATGTGAGATGTGCTAAAGCAATTTTTTCACCTTATATATGTACATTTCATCTTATATATAGAAACTGCCTCACTTACGGAAAATTGATCATGGCATATCTCCTTCCTTCAGCGTAGAATGGTATGTTTAAGCTCCGTGGAATACAAAAAAGCACTTTCTATATGAGCAAAACAATGATGAAAGTGGAGAGCGGTTATTGATGGCTTAAGGAAAATCGGTCGTTTTGAGATAGATAGTAATGTATATATATATATATATATGTGTGTGTGTGTTCGTTCGTACGTATAATGTGTGTTCTAACGATGCCATCTTACATTTTGTCATTTTTTTTATTACACAACACCAACTGGTGAGATTTTTATGTTGTCTAGGTTTCATTTCTTTATCCTAAACAGAAGCCTAAACGAGATGTCATGGATAGAGTCTTAACTGATAATTGAGTGTAGTGATTATTATAGTATTGTGTTATGTTAAGTACTTCAAAATTTGTCGTCCGTGTTTCGTAGTTGAAATTTTTACAGATTTTTATTCTCTGCACGTTTAATCAAACACGAAGCTCATTTTGTCCCTCTTTTTTTACAACAAGTAGTAGTGAGATATGAATTTGAAGATTCATTGTGTTAGAGGATGCATATCACCAATGAAGATTTAGCCGTAGGCTATACTCATCTGGTGGTCGTTTTCCATATGGTGATGAAAAAAGTACGAAACAGGTAAGGGTGGGAAATGAATTGATTTTTTCTAAATAAATAAAAAGTCTTTGATGTGATACGTAAATGCAAGAATTTCTTCGAGGCTTAGATCTCATAAAGGTAACGATCCTTTTAGCACTTGATTATGAGTAGCATCATTCGTTTCTAGAAGTGACAAAAATTTTGATTGTCTCATTGTTTCATTAATACTTTTCTAAACATTTTTGCTGCTTGCTTCAGTTCTGTTTTCCTGCGCTATATGTTATAATTTATTCGTACAACAATGTATTATATGGAATGGCAAAAATTTAACGAATCGTAATTAGTTGGAATTATCAGCAAGTGACATTATTCATTGTGAAGAAATCAAGTATTATGCTGTTGCATTTTGACTGGCCAATTGCAAGACCTAAAAGGTGCATTTACTTCTAATTTGTATAGCAACGTCTAATCTAATTTTACATCTATTCTGTTTCAAAATTCTAATTTGCATCGTCAGTGATCATGAATTTTTTACCTCATGATGAGTAAATTTAGTTTTGCACTTGGCTTGATATTTTAATGTTTGTAAGCGGTACCGCTATTGATTTTTGTTCCGGTTTGATACCAAGATTTTTCATCTTGTTTTTTTTTCTCTTGTGTTGCGTTCCTTTTCCAGTTCTGATTTATACAAAAATGTATTATTTCAAAATGCTAGAATTATAATATTTGGTTTTATCAGTTTCTACAAGATGAAGTGAGGAGCTAAAATCATTGGTGCCATTTCTTCATGTTAATGATGATGGCTTTTGTGCTTCCTTTTTTTTGCCGTGTGAGAGTCTGATTTCTTTTTTTTTTTTATTTTTCATACAAAGAAATTGTTTTTTGCTGGTTAACGTGCCGCTCTCCTCAAATGATTTATCATTTTAAGTAGTGATCAGAGCTGATAAGGATTTCTTTCTCATTTCTGGGTTGCATATATCCTGTAACTTTTCTTTGTTAGGATAGTTTTCGTGTGATTATTTGTTCGGTTTCTCATTGTGTGAGCAGTGCGTGTCCTATAATCAGACGTCGTCTCTCGCGTTTCTGTTGCTTCTTTCTCACAGATGTTTGTTTCTGATTGGTTTTTTATGTGTGTGTGTGTGTTTTTTTTCCTTCTCTTTTCTTTGTTTCCGAAACATAAGTTGGGAGAGAGTGCACACACAGCTTGTGTAACAAGTTGTTCCACTAGAAGTGCTTCAATTTTTTAACAATTTTTTTAACTTTAGTGCAAAAGAGTTGATGAATGAACGAAATAATAGGTAGACAAATAGCTATCGCATTTTTGGTACTCATTTCTCCTCCTTCCGCCGTACAAGGGAGGAGAAGAAATTTGGGAAGAGGTTGAAATTTCAGACAGATAGAAGAAAGACAAAATAAATTCGTATGGTAGAAAAATGTTTCACAAAGTGATGAATGATATTGGAATGAAGTGGAGGAAGAGGAAGAGGAATAGATGGATAATGATGTGAACATCCTCCTCCATATACTATGTATGTGGAAGAGTAATGAATTGTCTGATGTGAATTGTGTTCATTTCTTCCCTTTCGTTTTTTTTTTTCATTTGCGTTTTTTTTTTTACTCTGAGCTATTTGTAGGAAGTCTGTTTGTTTTTAATTTAATTGTTATTATAACATTAATTTAGCAACTCACATCTTATCTTTCTATTTTTGCTACTTTAAAACGAGAAAAGAAGTGCATTATATGCGTAGCATTTTACATGATTTCAATAATATTTAATAGCTTAGGGGAAAATTTTTGAAATAGTTTGTTTTATTTTAATCTTAAAATTCCGATATTATTACTGCGCAGGGTTGATAAGATAGCAATTAAGTGTTTTTCATCAAAACAATGATAATATATTGTTTGATTGAACGATTGATATGCGAGTGGAAACAGCAATTTCTACAAAATTTCTTGTGATATTTTTTTCGAAAATTTCAAACAGATTTAGTGGAAGTTAATTGTCATAAAACATCACTTTACGATTTCTTCTTGAAATGCAGCTTGAGATTTCTTTTAGGAGGAAGAGAAATTTACGATCATTTATAGGAATGAAATTTAGAATTGTAAGATTTAAAATTTTGCGTTTACATGAATAAGTGAAATTGCACTTGTGACATTTTACATTTCTACGAGCAACATCCGGCAAAAATTTTTAAATGTTTTTTAGGAGCTGAAAGGAGTTATCTCAATAGCGTTGTTAATTTACAAGTGTTTTCAACATTTAGACGTAAATTTCGTCATTTAATTCTCGAAAATTCTATCTTATCATGTTAGCTTTAATATTTCGGATTTTTTTTATATTTCGGAAATATAGTTCTTATACATATGTTTTATTGCCACTTTACGAAATTATTTTTTTTTAGTTATATTTTCCAGTGATATCGTTCGTCCTCCGGGGATTGTTGAGATCGAGCTCATGCTTTAGAATTGAACTTCAATTATTTCGGAATTGGGTTTTTGCGTTCTTGAATACCGTTTGTGTTGTTCATGTGCTGGATGTGTGAAGTTCCAATGATCACATCAAAAATCGATACACTTGGAAGGTAGTGCATGGTGACTTTTTCTTTCACGAAATTCAAATTAGTATTGCCATTTCAAAAGAGGTTAAATGAAATTTCTGTAAGAGTAGCACGCCTATTAGAAGATAAGCATCAGTAGAGATGGATGGGTTTGTGATCGATTGCCAATTAGTAAATCTAAAAGCTTCACGGAGAATGGACTGTATAGAAGGATGGATATATTTGTCCAAAATTTCCTATAAATCACAGTATTAGAACGAAGCGAGAGAAAGAGAGAGAGAGAGAGAGAGGAAGAGGGAGATATAAGAATGAAAATTAGTTACATGTTCGGAGTCGACTTTTAATCTTTATAGTAACATCTGCCATACTCCTCCTCCTGCGGAACGTTTTTGCAAATTTAATTGATGCAAGCGAAGGGAATGATATTATCCGTCATTTATATGTCTTTTGTGGATATTTTCTTCTTATTCTCATTCACATAATGTGTCATACTGAGGAGAGCACTGAGCACTTGTAAATTGTAAATTTGTTATGCTTCGTTTTGTTTTTTTTTTCTTGGAATTTGAGTGAAATGAATATTATGAACAAAAAACGAACATATTCCTCTTTTTTTATCAGTTGTACGTATCATAATTTTCGAAAGTGTTTAGATGCTAGGTGATCACTTGTGCTGTTCATGTTTTTTCATAGAGAATGGATGATTTTCGTAGACATATTCATTCATCTTAGAAACTGGTTTATTTTTCTTTTTTTTTTTAATATTAGTTTTCTTTTTTTTTTGTAATATGACTGAACATAATCCGTACAATGGAAACAGATAACATATGCTATGTGTACTTCATGAGTAACGTTGTAATAAGTTAATTGAGATGTTTCGTTTAAATTCACCGCGTAGGTATCAAAACTGGCAATAGGATTTTTTAAAATTTTGCATAAATTGATTCATTTTTAAATTGCTATGAAATCTTGAGAAACATTTCCACTAATTAGTGGTATAATAAGTTAACCGAGATGCTTTGTTGAATTCACCACGTAAATTTCAAAAATTTGGGAAGTCTTTTGAAATTTTTGCATATATTTAATTTGTTATTTCTAAAACACTACGGAATTTTGGAAGTTATTTAAGAATATACAAGCATATAAATATAGGTATGTCGTAATCAGCTAGTTTTTGTGAAACTATACCTAATGCATTCCTCTTCCATCCACTGTTGGTGTGATTATTATTCGTTCAATAAAACATTATCATTGGAAATGTACGGATCATTACATGGTTGGTGGTGGTGGTGGTGGTGATTCACTGAAACAGACACCAAAGATTCATCATCATCTAGTGAGTTCGAGTTCGTTAGTCGAGCTGTTGTTGAATTGTTGATGTGTGTCGCTTGTTAAATGTTAAATGGGTATAGGTTTAGCATGACGAGAAGAGACATGCCGAATAATGAATATTTGTTGTCATTTATTTAATTGGCGATAATTTTTGCAACCTCATTTATTTAATCCACACATTCTATTTTATCTGTCGCATTTGATGCTGTGCCTACACAACTATGATAATTGTTTTCTTTTAAGCGATGACCGTTCATTGTTTTGCAAATGAATGGTTGAAATTTTTATGAGAGGCTGAATTTTTTTTTTCTTATTTTTATGTATAATTGATTATTGCTATTGTTGTTGTTGTTGTTGTTTGTGTGCAAAGTTATTGAAGTGTGTCGTTATCGTGAATTTGTAGTCTTATGTGTTGTTGCATACTTTTATCATCTTATTTCTTACATATATATGTTTACTATACGTATATTTATGTGTATGTATGGAGCATTTTAGGATGAAATTGTCTTGAACTGTTTTTATTTCCATTCACTCTCTCTCTCTCTCTCTCTCTCTCTCTCGTCAATTCTCTTACACAACAATGTATTTGTCATTTAATACTGATTGTTGTTGTGAAAATGAGGACAACACACAAATGTAATGAGAGCTATAAATATTTCAATTTCAGAAGATGTAGCTTTAGTCATTTCTATTATCGTGTCATCATCATTAGCTTTAGTGACAGCATCAGCTTTATTGTTTGCTTAGTTATTCAACCGTTGTGGAGTTGTGAATCATCGGTGTGAGAGGAAGAGATTAAATCGGGTTAATTATGCATTAATTGATCTGTTAAATTTCATTACATGGAGCAGTTTTTCTTTCTCTGTTCCTTTTTTTTTTCCTCATTTTTGGTGCCAAATAATAATGGCATGCAGTGGTTACCGTTGCTTGTATCATTTGAAAAGTCGATTGAAATGGCAGGTGACATTGATGGCCGGTTTAGGTATAGGTAGTGTGGGAGTTTTACGAGGTACTCAGCTTACGATCTCATGGCATTGACGATCGGCCGATTTTCGATACAGTCTCTGTTCATCGTAGTGGTGCGCACATTTTTTTTTTCTTGCTAAATTGCTTTTGTGATTTGTTATACTGTAAATCTATACTTCCCTAGTTTTTTTTTTTTTATTGGCTTTCTGCAGCAGCCATTATTACTCTTTGTTAATTCTAGTATGTTTGTAGGTGCTGTAGCGCTAAGACAGTAAGAATTGGTAGTAAATGAATAGTTATGTAATGAGAAAATTGAAAAAAAAAAAAGAAGCAAATGGTAAAAGGTTAATTTAATTGAATGCCAGGTACGACTAATGGATAAAGAAACATTTGTAATATTGATGTTTTTTGTTGTAAGTAAAGGAAAATTTGTTGTTTGGAATTTTTGAAATTTAAGAAATATTATTAAATGCATTTGTTTAAGTTAAGTAGTATTATTGCTTTTTTTTTAGCAGTAATCTTTTTTTGTTAATTTGTTGGATGATAAGTGAGGAAAAAGTTTTGTTCGTAGTGACCAGTTGTTTATTTATGAAATGGTTCGTTGATCAAAATGTCAGGTAGTATTGGTGTTGACAATATTATTGCGAAATGATCTTGATATTTTTGTTTGTTGAAATTTTAAGATGATTCATGGCTAATCACTAGTGCTGCTAGTGTGCATGAATGAATGAATGTGTGTGCGAGTAGAATGCTTGTTGTTTATACATAAATATGTGTTTTGAAGAATAAAAGTGTTAAGTTAGAAAGGAATTGATTTAATGTGAAGAGTCCAATGACTTCTGATATATGAAAGGTAAACAACGATTGCCGTGACACGTGGCTCACAGACGGATATATCCAAAATTTGTTCCCATAATAATAATGAAAATGATAATAACAATAATAATAATAATAATAATAATAATAATAATAATAATAATAATAATAATAATAGCAATAATAATAATAATAAATAATAATAATAATAATAATAATAATAATAATAATAATAATAATAATAATAATAATAATAATAATAATAATAATAATAATAATAATAATAATAATAATAATAATAATAATAATAATAATAATAATAATAATAATAATAATAATAATAATAATAATAATAATAATAATAATAATAATAATAATAATAATAATAATAATAATAATAATAATAATAATAATAATAGTGAATAATAAAGAATAATAAATTTTCACATAATAATAGCAAAAGAGTCGCCATTTGCAAAATTGATTAGAAATTGCTGTGATTCATGTAAGTAAGCTCGATTATCAACGAATGGATGAATGAAATAGTTGTTCGATGTGTTAGCAGCTACGCAATGTTGAGAAAGAGAGAGAGAGCTTGAGCTTATATGAATATTGAGTTAATTTTTTGGTTTTAATTTGAAATATTTAGTTGTGGTGTAAGAGGTTTCAAAATTTGATACATTTAATGTTGATGCTGATATATTTGATAATATTGTTGTTATAAGAAGTGGAGGGGTGAAGGATAACTTTAGATTTTCATAACTGTTTCATAGGTGACAATGAAGAGATTGAGTGATATTTGATCGATTGAGTGCAATATGCAAATTTTGACGAGAATATTTATGTCATTAATTTAGTGTACTGTTTTTCTCAAAAAGAAAATTGATAATCAATAGAATCGTTTGTGAAACAGTTTCTCGTACATCATTTAATGTTGTGAATTTAAACTTCATTGATGAAATGATCAATCTCTTAGTTAAACGTTGTTGAATTTGCTAATGTGTACAGCTTACGTGGTGAGTTCCAGTAATGTGGATATGGATTTTCGCGTTGTGTTTTTTAAGTTTTGTTCATCGGTGATTAACTAGTTATGGGAAATTATGATAGTTATATATTGTTGTGTAGTGTTGTCATGTGTCTATTTTTGGATGAAAAAGAGTGATTGGTGTCGAAATTTAACCAAATTTTCTCTTTTCCTCCTCATTCGCTCTCTCTCCCACTCCTCCCTCCCTCTAATGTGACATTGCATTTCATGTGCACTTCACGTTTCAAATAATTCGGTCTCTTAGACTAGACATTTATTTGATTCATTATCTCAGTCGTGTAGCATGCGCTTTTCTATCTCCATGGTAGCATGGATCGTAGGATGATATGATTTCACGTTTCCTAGCTAATTATGGTTTCCGCTTTTCTCTTGTAAAATTCATTTCTTCTTCTCTTCTAGTGTATTTGGGAGAGAGTGAGCGAAGCAGAGAGAACAATATAGTAGTAGGACTTGTAACGGGAAAATATCCAACTCATTTTCGTGAAAATCTTTTATAATTTGTCAGAATTATCTTCCTTTATTTCCCTTACTTCAGACTAATTTGTTGATGCATTTGAAATCGTTACTTCAGAAGCAATGCGCTGGTGACTTCAGGAGAGGGTTTTTTTTTTCCTGCCAATTCTGTCTTATTTCCCATCATTTTCTCTCTAATGCTCCATTCTTTCACCTAAATGTAGTTAAATTTTTGATGAAGTATATAGTTACAGTAATGTTGGAGATATTTTATAAGTGGTTAATGCATGTGTAGTAGAGGGATGTGGAAATATCTACCAGTATATTGAATTAATAAAATAGGGATTGAATTGATAGATTGGAATATGAATGGAATTTATGGATTCGATCGTTCAAGAAATTGGTGATGTTGGATTAAATTGACGCTTTTGCAAATTAATTTTTTTACATTTCATAACCTACAATTCCGTACAGTATCTAAAATGTCTTCCTAAATGTATTTCCGTCTTGATATGCCTTTCGCTTTCTCTTTTTGCTATACACAGACTTACTACTTGTCTGTACCTTGATTTGAATTGAATCTGTAACTCGATTTACGTTTATACCACGTGTTTTTTTTTTCAGCGACCGTGTTTTATTGAATTATAAGTCGAAGTGGTTGGACGTGAGCTGTGAATCTAAATGGTTGCAAGTTACGTATTTCCACATGATGCACCATCACCAACTGCTAAAGCTGCACTTATTTTATCTTCCTCTCCATCGTCTGTTGCTACAATTGAAAAAACCAAGCAGCGTCAACAGGTTAGTGTAACTTTAAATGAAGTTACTGTTACTGGATGTATAATGTAGTAATGTGTGGAATGCGGTCTCTCATTTTCACCATTCAAAGAATGGAATGAGTACTACTGTCTAATAGGGTAGGAAAACAAAAATAGAGAATCGAATTTCTAACAGAAAGTCCTGTTATTTAAAAAAAGGAAAAAAGAAACGGTTATTACTTCCTAAAATTACACTTAATTATATCTCCGGTAGCTGAATATAGATAGAGCGTTGTGCTGCTGCTGCTGCTGCTGTATGCTGACGACGATAAAGATGACGATGATGATGATGATGAAATAGTCGTCAATATTTATTATATACGTGTAAATATAGTGTATGCATCTGTGTTTATGCGTATAGGTAGGTAGGTATGCATGCTTCATATATCTATAGGGTAGTGCTGTGTGTGTGTGTGTGTGTGTGTATGTTCGGTGGTACTATTTCGAAATTTAGTTGTGAAGAAGCATCTCTGCTGTGAATTTAACGTTTTCTTTTTTTTATGATGAAATACGCTAGGATGAGTGTAGGTTGGATGAGTGAGTGAGTGAGTGAGTGAGTGAGTTTATTGTTGCTCAATGAAAAGATGCAAAAATGACTTTGTTCCGTTGTGATTTTCTTTGGGAACATTATGATGCGTGAGGGAGAGTAGTGAGACAGGTTTTTAATAATGTAGATAAAAATTGTTTAAGGATGAGGAGGAGGAGGAGGAGGAGGAGGAGGGGGAGGAGTGTGACCTAGGTGGGAGAACGGTGTAGTAGGAAGAGGAAAGGGGAAAAAATTACTAATTTCTTTTTTTTTCGACATGATTTATTGTTGTACGTTAAATCTAAATATTCATAGTTTGTACTTTTCTGGAGTGTTGCTTAGATTGCTGCTTTTTCCTCTTCCGCATTCAATTTTTTTTTTAATGATGGGTAAAAAATGAATGCTATCACTATTGTCTGCATGATACGTGGTGCAGTGTGTAAGTGTGTCGTTTAATTTATCACATTCAGTGATGTCATCTGCTAATTTCTGCACTAGCTAGAATATGAGTAAATTTTAATTTGATTATACGCAAACTTGCAATGACTGTATTTTTCCATTCCATTTAATTCATTACAGTTAGTGTGTTTATTGTTGCTTAATGCTTAATTCATATCATTAATCGATAGCATTTGCTTTTCTTTTTTTGCATTCTTTCCTTTTTGCTTTTTGAGTGAAATGTTGCAAAAATTTTTCATCTCTTATTTCGAATGTAGCCTGCTCCTTCCTCTTCTTCCTCTCTATTTCATTTGCTCCAACTTTCAACTCTACAATTTTGTATCGTTCGCTTCACAGATGATTGAAATATGGAACGGAATGTTTTTTTTTTTTCACTAAAATTGGAAGAGGGAGGATGCGCATGTGTTTCTTGTTGCAGCTGCTTATCACTAGGGAATAAAAAATAAAAAAAAAGTGAAAGAATTTTGTGGAAAATATTTGGTGATTTTGCTTGTGTGTGTGTATGTGTGTGTGTGTGTGTGTGTGTGTGTGTGTGTGTGTGTGTGTGTGTGTGTGTGTGTGTGTGTGTGTGTGTGTGTGTGTGTGTGTGTGTGTGTGTGTGTGTGTGTTACACACATATGTATATGATGATGTTGACATTTATCAATGAACCACTTGAACTTTAGTCTTGATGTCAGTCAAAACAGGAGGTGAAAAAGTGAGAACTGTGTGTTTTTTATGGAAAATAGAGATGTGTAACATTTTCAGGCAGCAATGCTTGATGCATGGTTAGCAATGCATGGTGATAATCTTTACCCTTGCCGAGAAGAGAAGGAACGTTTGGCAAAAGATATGTCGATGACTTACATACAGGTATTTCTTTCTGTCACTGTTTTTTTTTTCCGTTTTCATGAATTATTTTTTTCACTGTTGTGGTTTCCGTGTAGATGGAGAGATAGGCTTGTTGTTGTCGGACTGCATAAAGACCTATCAAATAATTAATGCTGATATTTGGGAAAAATTTTATTTGCTTTTTCTTTTCTTTTCTTTTCTTTTTTTCCATCATTCATGATAGTGTTAGAAATAGAGAAAGGTTGTAGATTGTAGTGAATAATATTTTTTTTGAAACAGTTTTTCTTTTTTTGCATGATAATTTCTAATATTTTTAATTTTTATTTTTTTAGTATGTTTATTTTTAGTATTTTTGTTTTTGGCATAATTTAATTTTTTGGTGTAGGACATTTTTTTCTCTCTTTTTTTAGCACTTGTTTTATATTCATGTGAAATGATGAAGACATCTTTTATAATTTGGATTTTAAATGTAGCTCAAATCATATGCTTTGCGTAGTGAACATTACATATGAATACTTTCCTAGCCAGCTAGCTCGTTGTAACGTTTAATACGTTGTGCATTATGTCATTTTCTTATAATATTAAATTTCCTAATGCACTTTTTGATTTTCAGACACAAGTTGAGTTTGACCTCACATTTTTTCCTATCTTGGCAATGTTTGAAGTAGAAACAAGTTTTTTTTAGCTTCACACTGTGCGTTATATACTATAAGTTGAGTAATGGTAGTTTTAGCAATAAACGATATCTATCTATCTGTACCTTTTCCTATTACATTACTATTGCTATATTTAATGCATCTGCCGTGTTTATCGTAAGAAGTAAAATTTTGATTTAAAATCAATTGATGTTTTCTTATACTTCGTTTTTCTCACACATATCGCCGCACCAGGATATTGATAGAATGCCGGTGTGTTTTGTTTACGTCTGCAGCGTGTGAAATAGCTTTTGCTTGAAGTTGTAAATGTCTCTATGCCTTTTGCGCCATGCTGCTACATCCTGTCCTTTTTCACCACCACCGTCATCACCACCAGGACTTCCAACATCAACCCTCGTTCTCATCTGTTCTGGCTCCTAGTGCAGTTTCAAATAGTCTTCAGCTTTGTTTTACATATTTGGGTATTTAAGATCTATGAAATTTAATATTTTATCTAGTTCTAAACCGGGCTATAGACGGTTATCTGTTCAAAAATTTGTATTTTCATCTTTTCATAGCTGTTTTGATATATATATATATATAATATAATGTTTGAACTGCATATAGTGAAATCTGTGAACGCCTTGATAGAACGTAGTTGAAAAAGACGAGATCATTTAAAACATGCTGTTTGAAATTGACGAATAACAAAAAAGCATATGAAAGCAAAAATATGTCCGTTTTTTTGCATAGCAAGTGCGAAATATCGCATTGATCGTCTAAAAGAGAAAAGAAGCTTGGAAAAAAAAAGAAAAACAAGGAATGAAATCACTGGACGTAATAAATTTCTGATGCTTTATGCGTATATGTTTTTTGATTTCTTTTTTTTTGTCGTTGATATTTGGGAAATTAATTGATATGTTTACATAGTTTTGCTAATGACAATAGGATGTATTTTATATTTAAATAGTATTTTTTGAATTCAAGCAGTTAACTGTGGTAGACATACAAGAATAATATGATTGAATTGGTGTATGTGGAAGGAGATTTCTCAATTGGTAAGACAAGTATACAAGATGAAAATGAACATTTGGACATGTAAGTAATAATTAAGATAGAATATAACTGCCCTTCTTTATTCGGATACAATACAATGCCTGTGATAGTTGGTAATGATGGTCGATGAAAGTATTAGTGTTGAGGGTGTGTGAATTAAATTTATTGAGATCGTTGCCGAGTGTGTGGTGTAGCTAATGTTATAATTGGTTGGAGGCTTCGAAATGTTTATTTAAAGTGCGAATGTAAACTGTGATGAATTAGTTTCATTTGGTTGTAGTATTAGATAAATAGTTACGTAAGTGATGCATTGCTTGATGAGTGATATGATGTGGAAGGGAAAGAGTTACTAATTTAGATAATGATGAACCTAGCGATAATCAATTCATGTAAGCATTCATTAGATTGTTTCCATTCATTATAAGGTTTAAGTCACTAAGTATAAACTTTTTCGGTTAGTGAAAATCACTTTTTAGAAGGGATGATTCATCTCTTTTGGCACTCAGCTATTTTTCAATGCTTCTATCATTAACCGGTGTTTGAGATTATTGCATTGCCATTAAATTAGTTGATAACTCCTTAATGGAGAATGTCAATCTTCGACGAGTGGAAAACCTTGATCTGGAATGGAAAAGGAAAAAGGATGATAAGCGTGCCTGCTAGACAGATGCGCATTTGTATTGTTTTTGCATTGATGAGTTCGACAAAATTTCAAGTTTCATGATAAATTTTGTAACCATCTTTGATTGACCCATTTATTTGCATTTTACTATTTTGTATCATAAAACGAATCACTTTTGTCATTAAAAAGAAATACCACCTGCATAGTAAAGTGATTTAAATAATGTTTATTGAGGTGTAACACGTAATTGTTCAGATCCTAATATCATGTCATGAAGAAGCAGTAAAAATCGTCCTATTTATCAGTTGCATGATGGATTGATCTCTTGACTGAATAGACGAAATATTTTTTGAAAGAAAATTTTTATCGCATTATCATTTCGTAATCTGATTCAATAATTGGATGCTTTTTTAGCTTTGTGTTAAAAAATTTTTTTGTTAATTTACAATTTCTAGGCTTGGGAACAGTAAATTTCTTCTTCGTGATTTTTTCGATCTTTTCTTGACTATCGCACATATAAGATATTGTAATATGAAATTTGATTTTGGTAAAGAGTAAGAGTTTATAACGTTGAATGATAGAGTGCTATTAGCTTTATATTCCTGTTTGCTTTTGTTTTAATTTTAATTTTCAGGTGAATCGTTGGTTTGCAAATCGACGTCGTAAGCAAACAAAACGTCGAAAGATAGAAACTGGATCACCCCGATCATTTACGCTATCATCATTGTCATCCTCGGTTCCTAGAACAAACAAACATAGTGCATTGAGTGGACTATTAGGACCAGAGCAGTGGCCATCGAAATCACCACCTGGTTAGTGTTTAAGGAGTTTCACATTTGTTCGTTATAGAAAAAAAAAATGCTCCACATCTGCTCTCATATGTGAAAGTAGGAAACTTGATCATTTTAAGGAAAGTTTTCTAGAAAAGAAAATAAGCTTTTACTTATATATTCTTTGTATTAGTAGTAATAACGTATTATGTGTTGGCACGTTTTGTAACAGCAATTTTCCTTATCGCTTCTTCCTTTATTTCTAATAATTAGTTTCGTCCTAGGAAAATATAAATTGAATTGTCATTATACAAGATACTAAATATATTCAATTGAAAAATGAAGCACAAGTACACACACACACATGTATATATATATATATATATATATATATATATATATATATATATATATATGTGCAGCGATTGAATGTGTTATTGCGGTGACTTACTTCCACTTCCTGGAAAGTGCTGCCGTACGAGTGGGACCCGTGTAGAGATGTTATTTCCCAGCAGTAGTTTTGAAATTTAACAGTACAAATTTTTGAAAGGAAAAGGGAAGGGAGAGGAGAAGCATTGCTGGAAGAAATCCTAATGGTTTCTTTCAAATTTGATTTTGTTACACTCATTGATACATTCAGGATAGATTTTTACATCACTAATAATAGTTATAAAAAGCTATTTGCAAATTGCGCTCTGATATTTTCATCCATACCGCTGTTGTGCCGATTAGGTCGTTACCATAGCAATTGTTACAGTGATTATCCAAAAATTTCTCTCATTCCTATCATTCAATGGTGAGTGCGTTTGCGACTATATATGACAATTCACGTTTATGACTTTCTAATCACCTACTGTTAGAAGCGAATTAAAATGCTATCATCGTGAATGTATCCAATTTAAAATGTTCTAACTTTTAAATACCTCAGGATTGATTTAATTCGAAGTTCCATTTGTATGAAAGTAGTATTAGAGCTATTTTATTTCTAAATTGATGAACATAACTCTTCTACTGCTGCTGCCCGATAACTTTTTAATTGTGCCTTATATTGTCGAATATGCAAATTACCAATGGAGTATTTAAGTTCTGATGTGTTTGGGGGTCAAGTATTGTCTTTGTCATGTGTGTGTGTGTGTGTGTATGTGACTGGAAACAATAAGCTCATTCGTGAAATACCTTGGATAGATGATAACTTTTTTTAGTTGTTGCCAGCAGTGGCCACTTCTTGGGTTCCTTAGCATAACGAATTTAACTGTTTTCTTTTGTGTTCTCTTTGCAAAATACATAAAAGCATATGAGCCATAGACTTTCTCTAATCTTTATCCATGTATCACAAACAAGTGAAAAAAGTTATGAACACATTTTTTTCGTATTTTAAATAATCAATTGACACTTCACAACACAAATCATTTTCTCACCCATCGCAAATTGTTTACATTCACCTACATCGTAGGCGTGGATTTTTTGCAGATTTGAAACTTATCCGTGCTCTTCGTATTGCTATTATCTTAACTTTTTGTTATTTCCACATTTTCAAAATTGATATCATTCGTAACGTTTGCGAAGAAAGGAAAATAGCACCCTCCACTGATTGAATTAGTGTAACAGACAGAAGAAAGAAAAAGAATAAAAAACAATGAGGGAAACCTTATAGATAAGATTATAAAAAAAATGCGATGATATAAAAATGTAAGTAAAGTTGTAGAGCGAGAGAGAGAGAGAGAGAGTATTTTACTTCCCAATTTTTGCTTGCCCAAAATCGTTGCTTTGTGCTCACACTGATTTCATTCTTGCACATTGTGGTAAAAACCAATTAAATCAGCAGGGAATAATGGAGGACAATCGCATATATACACATATAGAGAGAGAGAGAGAGAGGGAGAGAGAATACAATTTACGTGCACGAATAGTTGTTGGGAATGATGAAAGGAGAGAGTGAATGTGAAAGGGATGAGAATATTCAAAATGAATAATAAAGCGGAAGGATGAAGAAGTGTTTGGTGGAAGAAGAATAGTAAGATAAGGTTATCGTGAAATGTTGTAACGATTTCGTCTTCTTTCTCTTATATTTTTCTCCAATAATGATTATATATTTCAAAATCATTTTTTTTTTGGTATTATACATGGAAATAGAATACGTAAGGTTAGAATAATAAATAAGATTTCGCAAAAGACGATAATAGCGTCTGTTGTACAGTTTTTTTTGCTAAGGAAAAAAGTAGAAAAAGAAAGAGTTAAAAAAATATATGATTTGAAATTTTGTATGTAAGATGGATGAATGAATGAGACCATTAATGTAATATGAGTACATTTGATGGTATTATTTTAGCAAAAGTTGTGTAATGAAAGTATGTTGTTAAATTTTTGAAATATTTCAACTGAACAATGTCTGTCATTTTCAAAAAACTATGCAGCACAGAGTAACATAAAACTGTCATTTTTTTCTTTTTTTTTTTTAAATATAGCAAAAGGAATTCTTTTCAAACTATATTAAGCACAAACACATCTATATATCTATCCATCTGTCTATCTTTTCAATTTCTATAAATAGTAGAACAGTGAAGAATGGTTGAGTAAATTAGCTGAACGAAATAATTACGGCTTGTTCTTTCAATAGATCATTTTTTCCTTTTGTCAAATCAAGTAGTAATTTTAAAATATTAAAATAGTAATAATGATGAGAAAAAAAAACTAGAATTGTTACCAAAAAAAAGATAAATTAGAATTGAATCGTAGACAAAAAAATATAATATTTGTATGGAAAAATAATTAGTGTGTAATTCCCTCCTTACACGACCATATTTTGCAATTTTATCAAAAGTAGTGTACATTAAATAAATTTATAAACAAATACGAAGAGAGCGAAACAAAAAAAAAAACACGAAATGCTAAGACTAAGAAAGAACTGTAAAATCATTGAGAAGGAAAATTTGCTACTTAAAATTTTTTTCGATATTTCGTATAGCTAGCAACAATATTACAAAGCTAGAAGGACTACTACTTACACTTCAGGAAATGTATTCCTTCGCCTCTTTTTTTTTGAAACATTTTATGCCTTGGGATAATTGTATTTAGTCTTAAAATATATAGTAGGCATATTTGGCTTTAGTTTTGAAAAAATTTCTTAGAAATAATGCTTTATGTGATATGCAATAAACTTAGTGTAATAGAATGTTGAAATTTTGAATTTTTAAGATTAATGAGGTTTAATTGGTACTGGTCTAACGATACAGAGAGATAAATCAATGTTTTTATGGACATAATTTATTTCTTTTCCTTGTGAGAAATTGTTAATGAATGTTTATAAAATTCTGTATAAATTGTATGAATGAATATTTCTTGATGAGATAGATTCTTATGTAAAATTGATTTTAGCGTATTGTATAATTTATTTTTTTTGGAATTAGTCGAAACGTTCATCATCATTTATATGGTCTTTTTTTTTAAATGATTGGTTAGCTTTTATTTTTCTGATATAGTAGTGAAATATAAGCATTGGACTAATGAATATTATATGTAGAGAGAGAGAAACTTTAGACAGATACAGGTAGTCTATTTAGCAGCTGTCGTCGATAACGGTAGATTATCTCCGTAAAAAAGACCAGATGTTCAATTTTTCTTCCCCTTACTTTCCCCCCCCCCTCCTTTGTTCTTTCATCTTCCTTGTCATATTGAATGATTTGTTGGCAGAGGATTCGGGGCATTTTAAGATAGAATTTCACAAGATGGAAATGCACCAAATGCTTTTGTCCAGTCATTTTATGTGATTAATAGTTCCTTGTATTCATTATGTAATGGTTAGCTTCACAAATACATTAGTGAGCTTATGGCTGCGACATACGTTGACGATATTTGGTTAGAGAATTGGATGGAAATTAAAGAGTGTTTGTGGTAGTAGAGAGAATTGAAAAGCTGCAATAGGTTGGCTTCATCTAGACATATCTTCCTGATGAATTTTGAAAGAACCAATTATGGATTGGTATGACAACTCTCTCTCTCCCTCTCTCCCTGCCTTCGCTTGTCTGTCCCTCTCTCTCTTTCCTCTTAGTTCTATTGATTATTGAGATTATGAAGTGTTTCACTTACCTCACTTTTCGTTAAGAAGATGAAATTTGAAATTTCAGATGGAAGAAGAGGTGAGGAGAAGAGGATGAAAGAAGAGAAAATGGAAGTGAGTGAGAGGGAATGAGAAAGTGAAGAGATTGAATGAGAGTGATGGTAGAGAAGGAAAAAGGAGAAGCGCAGTGTGTGTATTGCGAGGAAACGAGGTTATAAGGTTAAAGGTCAGTAAATAGTTGAGGGAGAAAGAGAGAGAGAGAGGGATTGAAAGCGGATGGGTGTATGGGAAAGTAGAGGGGAAAGAGTGAAAACGTCGATTGCTTTGTTGGAAAGATGTTGTTGGCGGTGGTGGAGGTGATGGTAAATGGTGATAATAATAAAAGGTTATTTACAAGGTCCTCCTCCTCCTCGTTCTCCTTCTTCTTTGTTGTTTGCTTGCCACAGTGCTGATAATAATAATGATAGTGATAGTGATGGTGATTTTTTGATAAGTTTTGAATTTCAATTGACGAAATTGCATCTGTTTCTTCCGCAACAATGAAATTCTCCTCATTCAGTCAATTCAAACTCATATAATTTAGTTATTAGTTTGAAATTAGAAAAATTAAAAAAGGATAATTGAAATTTGACTATTTGTCTTTCCATACAATGAAACATGTATATACAATGCATAAATATATATATATATATATATATATATATATATATATTAACACAAATAACACAAATAAGTTGTCCTGTAAATGATAAATATTTGATAGTTTCAAACATGCATCTTGCATAGAATTGATTAATGAGTGTTGTTATTATTATTAGGAATGAGTTAGTTAACGTTCATTATTATGTCTAGGTGATTATTTTAGCTTGAAAAAAATGGATTTAGCTATTTGTGCTTTTTTTTGAAAAAAAAAGTGTATCTACCATTTATTTAGTAAATTAACGATTAAGGGATTTTTTGTTCAAATTGTTAATTATTTCATTTCACTTTTATGCCTGCATATTTTTGTTTATTGGGAAAAATTATAGTAATTTAGTTAGTTTCTCGTGTTAGTTCTTAACTTATTTAGTGTTGCTATGTGAGTGATTTCAAATATGGATTTTTCCATCTGTTCATTTGAGGGAATGAGGATGGGTGGTGAATGTGAATTAAAGTTAGCGGTGATCTTTCCTGCCATCTATCTTCACTATAGACAAAGCAAATAGGCATTTATTTATTTAATTTGGATTGAATGTGGTCGGAGGAGAAGGGAAGGAGGAGATGGTGGGGGATGGATGGCTTCCGTCTTCCTTTCGGACCATTTCGCTCTGTGCGCTTTTTTCCGCTCCTATATAGCTTGATAGCATGGAGCAGTGTTTTCTTTGATGATTGCCTTCATCCTCTTTCGTGTTGCTCGCTCTTTTTGCTTTCTTCATGTGGCGGTGGCGATGGCGATGGCGATGGCGGTGGTGATCGGAGCGTGATCGGTAGGAATGAGGGAGTGTGGGGATAGTGGCAACGACGCTGAGAGTGGTCATCGTATGTGCTCCAATTTTTTTTTCTGGAGGAGGAATAGATCGATTTAAACGAGCATGCTTTCACTTCATGTAATTCATCCATTCGTTTTCCTCTCTCTCTCTCTCTCTCATCATTTCTTCTTCTATGCAGTATTCATCTCTTTGTTTCTATGTGTATTTAATTATTGGACAGCCATGATAACTTAGATATGATGGTAAGGATGGGCTAAGTTAGTTTAAATTTTAATCATATTGTTTATTTTTCCTGTCTCTCTCTCTCCTATCTTGAGGTTAGGAAGGTATGTTTTTTGTCAGAACTGGTTGTTATGTTTCATTGTTTGTTTTTGTGCCAAATTTATCATTGGCTGTTTGTAGAACAGGTTGAAATGATGATGATAGCCATCGTTGTTTCATTAGATTTTTTTTTGGTCATCTTATCGGATATTTGTTGTATTTTAGAGAAGTGAAAGAAGGAATAAGGAAGGTGAAAGGATTTCACTGTGAAAACATACATGTAAATGTGGTAATGAAGGATGGTTAAAAAAAATTAAATTTTGTTACATAAAAGGATTGATGTGAAAACACACCGACGAATCTCTCAACACAGATAGATTGAGAGAAGTCGAATGTCCGTTCTTTATAGTGAATGATTTTAGGTTTAACATTTTACTGGAAAGAGCAAAATTCTTTTAAGGGTATGACGACATTTAACATGTAAGAATATATGCAAAAAAAGGACGGTTTTTTTGTGATAAAAAATTTGCATGTTTTTCATTTCAATTTTTTTACCGATGAACAGTTATTTAACTCGAAAAGTTTGTGGGTTTTGTGTAGCTAAACGCTTATGTAGTTCCTTAAAAAAGAAGTAATTTTCAAACGATTGGAGTTGAAGAACGAATTTGATAAATCATTGCATGGATTATTATTTTTGCTTTCTCTTGCTAGTATCAGGAACAGTGCCCATAAAGATGCTAATAAATGGACAATAGAAAAGGCGATTTTATAAGAATAATTTTGAGCATGAGCTTCTACACATGCATATATAGTAGTCAGTATGTGTCATAAATTAAATTTCATTTTGTAAATTGAATAGTTGTCCGTTGGTTTTTTTTTCCTCATAATTTCATCTCAAATTTTGCGTAATAGAGATGTACCGCATATTAATGCATGTTAATCTTTATTATGTATATTTATTGCTTTATACTTTTAAATTCGATTGGCTTCCTTTCCGATTCCATATTTGACAAACTGTAATTATTTTTTGCACTTATTCAGTTCCTTTAAAAAAAGTACTAATGCAAAAAATTGGTATGTATGTAGACCAGGACACATCGTCTTTATCGTGTGATTATTAAGTTGTTTTGTGAAATGTACTATTGTTTCTTTATGGTTGTTTTTAAAGTGAAATTTAATGTAGAATATGGAGAATTCTTTGTTGGAATTTTTGGTACTTTGAGGGAATAATGGTGTATGATTGTAAAAATGAATATGTAGATATTTTTTTTACGATGTAAGAGGTGTAATACGTGATGTCGTAATTTTATTAGCTAGAATCTAGTTTGTTGAACACATCAGCGTACAGGTAGGTTTTTTTTTTTCAATATACTTCATTGTTCTTGGGTAACAGCATATTAGGGTGCATTCGTTTTAACAGGAATTTTCATATGTTGACGTTGAATGAAGAAAGAAGAAGGAAGTTAAACGTTGTTTTTTGAACTCAGTTAATCTGATCATGGGTGTGTTATGTTAGTTAGTGAAGGATTTAACGAACATTTGATTTTTTCTTTTCATTTTTTGTCAACGTAAACACACTGTATATTTTTTGCTCAAACTCATTATTGCCTTTGTGATTAGAGAGAGAGAGAGAGAGAGAGAGAGAGGAATTAGAGAATTATCTAGTAGATGTTGAAAAGAGAACAATAAGCACGTCGTGTTACATTGTTTGTTAGATCATTAATGCTACCAATTATTGTGTTGGTTTTTCCTCCTAGCCGTTTTATTTTGGAAGGAATTTCACAGATGTTTCCTATTTACTGTGCAATGTCAATGTTATGTGAATTAATTTTTTTCCTGCAAATTTTCTTTACTAATTAGTGTTGATTGTTTGTTTTAAATTGTTGAAAAAGATTGCACAGTATATATGCATCTGTAGTATGTGTGTTGAGATAGATGGATGGATAGCTAGATAGGTAAATGGATGAATAGATGATGTTTGATGTGGTGGGATAGTAGGCAATATTAGTTGGTGTGTGTGTGTGTGTGTGTGTGTGTGTGTGTGTGTGTGTGTGTATATATATATATATATATATACAGTGTGTGCAATTGTTGTATTCATTCATGTTGGTTAAATTTCTTGAAAATTTATTTGGTAGTTGTAAGATGATTTGAGAATATTTCTGATAATGTAATTTTCATCCATTAATTAGCATGTGTTTTCATTGATTGCTCTTCGTTGAGCATTCTTTCTTTCCTTCTTTCTCTCTTTCTTATTGCTCAGGCTTGATGAATTTTTTATTTTGTTATTGAAAGGGCAATTTTGCAAGGATGCATTTCAGCGAGGGAGTGGATTTGTTGGAATGAAGGGTGATAGATTGATGTTTTGAAGTATTGATGAATACTTATGTTTCTTATTTGCATGTGAATATAAGTGCACCTATTTGATTACTTTCTTTTCTAGTGTGGTAGAGTAGAGAGTAGAGATTTGTTGAAGAGAGTGATAAATAGGAGGAAATGATTTATAAGGGAAATTGGAATTAAAATGGGTATCGTAAAGTTACCGTGGTGTAAAGATTGTAGTCGTCGTATCATTTTACTCTAGTGGAAACAAAGAACATTGTGTGGGAACGTGTGTGAAACTGTTGAAGTTAGATTGTATATGTCAATTATTTCTGTAAAAACTGGTTTATATGATAAATTTAATTTAAAATTGTTAAAGTATTATTTTTCCTCTGCTTGATTGTCATTTTATATTAGCACATTAATATGTTCTATTTTACACAGATAAGCTTGTGTTTATTAATTTTTTGAGGAGACGAGAGTGAAAGTTTTCTTTCAATGTTTTTTAATTTTTTTTAAAATACAGTTTGGGGTAAAAATTTTCGAAATAAGATAATGGAATGGAATGGGATGAAAATGAGGATGAAAGATTAAAAAAAAGGATAAAAAGGAGAATGAATTTGCCGTATGAATTGTTTACTTGTTCAATCTTTCACCGAACTATCAGCGTCAGCTGAGAAGGAGAAGGGATGAATAACGACTTGATGATATATTATAGTTTGTTTAGGAGCCGTGAAACATGAGTGAATTAATGTTAGATGTTTTTTTTTGCAATTCATATTTGTGAATTAGGTAGTGAGAAGGTGATTGATAATTTTTTACTTAATTATCGGAATTAGAATTATTGAATGATATCATGAATGATTAAAAATTTATTGTATTAACTATTTTAGCTGAGATAAGTGGGCAAGCACAGTTGATCTTTGGTTTTTGTGAATAATTTAGCTTTACGCTATAGTGAGTGCTAATGCAAGCATGTATGGGTAGATGTATAAAGAAGGAAAGCTTAGTTTTGGCAATGATAGAGAGAGAGGAAGAGGTAAACATTGGTTATTTGTTACTCTCGGATGCTCTCTCTCTCTCTCTCGTCTGTGGCAATGTGAATTTTTAATTTTTTTCTTTTTTTTTATAATATTAGAAAAAGTGTGAATGGTGTGAATGAAATAGTTTAGCGCTTACGTTTGTTGATTCTATTTTTTCTTTTCTTTAAGACATATACTAATATGTTCTAAAATGATGACATGCAAACAGTGCTACTGGAAATGTCATTTTACCACTTCGTACAATGCGCTCGTGTAACATTGTATGAAAATGTGCAATTTAAAAAGGTTGATTTTTTTTCTTCAGTGCTCTGAGAATGTTTAGTGAGGGAAAGGATGTGTGTGTGTGTGTGTGTGTGTGTGTGTGTGTGTGTGTGTGTGTGTGTGTGTGTGTGTGTGTGTGTTATTAAGAGAGGGAGACATGACATGTGATCATTCTGGATGGTTTCTTGGCAGTTGGCGTCGTCCATTTTATTGATACTAATTGTTGGTTACTTTGTGTGCATCTTTTTGCTTATCATTTTAACTTATAAAACGTGATGTATTTGATGATGGTGATGGGTGAGCTAAGATGGATGAATTGTAATGTTCATTAATTTAATGGCTTTGTTTTTGTTAAAGGTTAGTGATTAAGATAGTAGCTTTAATAGTTTTTTTTTTTCGAAAAGTGATGATTTAGGTAGTAGCTTACATAGAGGTAAGGTGATACGCTTGATGTATGTATGTGCATTGTTCAATAGGTGTAGAGAATGGTTAGGAAGAGTTTGGAATTATAGGAAATTGTCGAAGTTGTCTTTTTTTGAAAATGTGGCCTTGAAGCTCGTTGACATTTTTGAAGAATATAGCAAAGAAAGAAGAAAATGATCTTGAATTGTTATGAAATTTTAGATGCTGAATGAGGGGTTTATTGGTAGATGGATGGGGTTGAGTTGGTGCCGGTTGTTATGTTTGGAGTTGAGTAATTTTAGCAAGTTCTCACTTCAGTTTCTGGATTAGAAAGCTAATTTAGGAATGAATAAAGTTTTGTGATATGGATGGCGTAATTTAACTCGTTAAATGAGCAGTATGAAGGAGAGGAATGGATTTAAAAAAAGAAAACTGAAAGGAAAATAAAATAAAAAGGTAATGCTTGTAAGGAAGTGTGTAGCAGGAGTAGAAGAGGGTGAGTGATGCGATTCGAAAGCATTTCTGAATTCATCGATAATTCATTTAAATGTTTCGGTAATTGCCGTACCATAACTGCTGCGAAACGACGTATTGCGTATTGCGCATTCCCGCCTAAAATTGTTTCTGAGAACTGGTTTCGGCTTTCCATTATTACTCTTTTTTGTGCTTCTTTTCAGTTCGCTGGGAAAGATTAAAGGCGGTAGAACTTTGAACTTTGCTTGTTCTGCTCCACTTTCCCATTTCTCAGAATAATGCTACGCTGCGATGTAGTTGTAGTACATGTATACTGAAAAGACGTTTGAATAAATCATATATGTATCAATTATTCACTGACTGAAGCATAGCAATTTTAAGCAGTGAGCAGTGTGACATAGAAATTTTTGACCCTTCCCTCATTTCCTGCATATTTTAGGTTCTATTGAAATTGAACAAATGAAAAAACCGGAAATGGTAGTGCATACGGCACATTCTGATTTACATAAGACGGATATTGAAACGTTAAAAGATGAACTGCGTCGGAATGCACCGTCTGCACACATATCAAATGCTGCTTTTCAACAGGTACCAAATCTTTGTTCTATTTACTACAGTTTTCCGTACCGTTTCTGTTTTAGCTTTGCAAAGGATATGATATATTGTTTATGCAAGTAAGGTTATTTCGAATAGCTACTGTGCCAATAAATGCACCTCCAACCTACTGGTTCTGTTGAAGACGATCGACTTTGCACTTAATCGACTTACAGTTATAATAGCTCGCAATTTGTGCTCATCTTCAGCTTGCATATCTCTGATTGAATAAAACTTTGACAGTTTTGAGATGTTAGGGATTTCCTGAGCTTTCACTTCCTTGTTCAGGTTCCGGACGTTAACCGATCACTGGCCCCGTCATGTTCACCCCCCGATCAGCGCTCAATTCACTCAACACTTGATAACAAGCTGCTCCCAACTCCGCCCGCCTATGCACCCTCTCCATTAAGCGCTGCAGCGGTTGGAAATCTTCCGGCAGCCATTGTTGCCGTAGCCGCTGCACAAACTGCAAATCCCTTCCTGCTCGCTGCCGCATTAGGGTTGCAGCAACAGCCGCAAAGTGCATCTTCGGCGCTTCCATGGATCAATAATGCGCAGCAGTCATTCACCGCAATGTTGCCGTATTTTCAGCATTTGCAGGCTCAGGTGCAGCAGCAAGCACAAGCACAGGTAAAAATTGCTTTGACATCTGTGCAAGTAGCTACTTTGTTCGCTATTGTTTAGAGGCGTTTGTAATGTGGTTTTCATCACTTCAGTTGTGATTCAGGTTGCATTGGCGCAGCAAATAGCAGCTCAGCAAGCTGCAAATCTGCACCAACAATTCAAAACGGTCGCGGCAGCTGCAGCTGCTGCTCACACTTCACTGCTATCCCAACAACCACAGCCACAGTCACAATGGCTGTCTCCTCCACCATCCGTTCCTCCGCAAATTTCCGCCATAAGGCAGACAACTTCACCATCACCGCTACTTGCAACTGCAGCAGCAGGTGCGGCTGAATCGACGTCGTCACCCTTGGAGCTTACGGAATTGAGTCCACGATTTCATCCTGAACCTGAACCACAGCAGCCACCCTCACCACCAGCATCATCCACTTCATCGCTGTTCAACGATGAGAAGCAGCAACAGGTGCAACAACAACAACAGTTTCTCTTTGATGAAGATCTGATGATCGATTCGTTGATGGAGGAACGAAAAGATTTATCGGAGAAGGAAAGTATCGCTGTTGCTGTTTTAGCTGGGATGGCAGCATGTCAACGATAGACAACAATATATATATAAATATGTATGGAAGTGTATTTCCTGCTTCACTTTGTTTTTATCAATTGAGGCTACTGTACACGTCATTGTCACCTGATGTTAATGCACAACAATGGTCGCCAATTAATTTAGCACGTTAGGTATTTCAAAGACTATGGCATTTCATGTGTGATGAATGTTTTCTTCACTGTGAAACTATTGAGGAGAAATATTTTTTCATTCACAATTTCTGTTTTCATCGCAACTATTCAAATTTAAATTTTACATTATTGCATTTAGGTTATGTCAAACATTTTCCGATGTTATTAACTCGAACTGTTTGGCTCACAGTGGAAAAGTTTAGTTGTATGAGATGAGAGTGAGCATGGATATTTTACAGCTAATGTATGTATTATGGATTATAAAATATATAACACTTTTATTGTCTACCTTAGTTTTATTGTTTGATTGTTTTTACTGACTGATCTGTAACGTCGAGAAACGGTTTCATTATATTTTTGCATATGTTTTCTGTACTCTTTCTCTTCATATCTTTTTTTAAATGAATGAATGAATCCTTTAATTCCCTTAATTTTCGTAATTTTTTTTTTGTTCTCCTCCTTTTTGCTTTGTAGTAGCATTAAATGCTTATGAACGAAAAAAAAATGATGCACAGACCAGACGGTAGATGTTTCACTGTACATATAATTTTAGCCATTTCGTGTTTGGTTTCGGGTTTTTGCTCTCTTTTCGTTTTTCCCAATTTTTATTTGATTCATTCATGATGATGATGATGATGATGCATGCATGCATTTAAGATTTTTTGGCATAACGAAAAGGCTTAGAGGCTGAGATATGAAATTGAACAAAAATCTGACCATAAATTTCTGACCAAAAAATTATGTAACAACACACATTCATTGAATGGATCAGCAAATTTTAATGTGGAAATATGAATGAATGTCGCCTGCACACTGGTAACGAATGATTTGTTGTAAACAAAAAAAAAGGAGAGATTAGCAGAATAAAGCTTACATTGTTGTTACTTTTAGCAAAAAAAAGTGAAGGTGTGTGTTTTTTTGAGCATTTGAAAAATTTGATAATTCAATGAGAATAAAGTGGTATATGAAATACAATTATGAGATGTGTAGAAGAGGAAAGAAATGGAGAAAAACGTAAAAGATGAGGGAGTTTTCTTTTTTTTTTAAAAAAAAAAGCACAAAAGGATGGAATGCAAAAATTGTTTCATTCATTTTGTTCGACTCGTTTTTTTTTTTTTAATTTATGAATTCATATTTGGAATATGAAGAACACGAAATTGTGAAATTTGTTGTAGTAATGATTTTTTCCATGTGAATGCTTGATGTTTGTTGCGTTGAGTTCAATACGGTGTCTCCTATTTTTGGAAAATTTTTTTCCTCTCTTCCTTTTTTAGTTGTTACACTTTTTTCCACCTCTCTCGCTTCCCTCCCCCTCCCACCCTCTTCTAGAAATAAGTAATATGAAAGACAAAAATTTGAAAGTACTACTTATTTGTTGTCGTGCATAATACAACATACATAAATATGACCAAACAAAAAAGTATGACATCTGATATGATAATAAAGTATAATTGTTATTTCAACAATATATTTTTAAACGTTTTTAAGGTTTTAAATATTTTTGAGGAAGTGTTTTTAAGATTTAAATACTACACTTGTGTAACTGGTACCATAAGTATTACATACTTAATGAATTTCAGTGATAAATCGATAGATATCTCTTTTCTGATGAATTTCAACAAAAAGTGAGTGTCTTAATTTTACAACAGTACAATTCGTCGTCACATTTCATTTAACAAAGTTACTTTGTTTTTATCTGTACAATTATGATAAGCAGAGGTAATGTTTGTTAGGTAGTGGCAGCGATAAACATTTGTAGATTTGAAAAAAAACGGTTTGATAAGAAGTGATCATTATGATAAGGACAGTTTATAAGGTAAAGGAAAAGGTGGTGGAACAGTTCATAAAGTGTAGGTATATGCGTGTTTCAATGTATGCGTGCGTGTATGGGCGTGCGTGTGTGTGTGCGTACGTGTGTGTGATTAAAAAAGGTGTAAAAAAAAACTGAACGTTACCAACAATATGCTACGTAAATCTACGTGGTTTATAATCTCTTTCTTCTGGTTAATTCAATTGTTACGTTTAACGCAGTGCTATTGCACTTATTACGATGACCTATTATTTTCATAGAGGTATCATTCATTTATTACAATTTTACAACCTTTGAAGCTGGACGAAATTCATAATGAAAAGTAGTCTGAATTCGTTCAATGATTAATCGTCATCGATCGATATAAAATTCGTGTTAGAATTTAATTGAAAATATGAAAACTTTTGTAGTAGAAGTGAGAAAGGAAATTAGACTATTAATTTAATTAATTCGTAATGAGTAAAAATATCGTTAAATGTAATTAACAATTTTTGCATTATTCTATTATAGTTCAAGAGACTATCAAGCACAACAGCATTAAATCATCATATACGATGGCTACGGTAATACCAGGTGAAGCATCGGAAACTGATGATGATGGTGATAGTGGTGGTGGTGATGGGAATGATTTAAATGAAATTAGTATGAAACATGCTAATTCGATTATTGAGAAAAATAGCGAAATAAGGTTTGTCATGTTTTTTTTTTCCTTTGTAAATAACTCTCTACACTTGTTTTGCTTAAATTTATAAAAAAAAAATAAACTACAAAAATTATTTAAGCATTTATTTAGTAAAATATTATTATGAAAATAAATGAATTAGAAATGTTAATTATTGATACATTTAAAAGATTTTTTCTTTTTTGCATAAATTAAAAACTGAACATTTTAAATTTTGCATATTTAAATTGCATTTTGTAATAAATGTATCCATATTTTTCTATAGAAAAAATGTAAAATGCTTCAGTACTACTTGATAGAACTTGTAAAATTAGCAAAATTTTTCATGTTTTACATAATACACTAATTGATTGTTTTGAAAGTGTTAGAGAAAAAAACAATGCAATAGAAGTTAGTTTGAATGATTTTACCTCATTTTATTTTTAGTCAAATGAATAGTGTAAATTTGACTTTGGTTAAATTTAATTTTAAACTAAAATTTATTTTTTTGTTGTAGAAATCGGGATTTAAATGATGTGCAACAACAGCTATCATGGAGTGTACATGTTGATGAGAAATTGGAGAATCGTTGGCGATCACTTGGTCACAATACAATAAAGCTTGCTGAACGACAAGCCTTTCCGCAACGTAAACAATTTGGAAATTTAAAACAAAATTTGTCAAATACTCAACGTGCTCTACAGGTATTCCTTAATTGTACTCACAGAGAAGAAAATTTAATAAGATTTAATTGATAAGAAATGCAATGATAATTTATTTCCTATCAATCAATAAATTATTATTGTATATTTTGCATACTCATTGATTATATATATCACCTTAAGGCTCAAACAATAAATTTAATTAAATTTGAGGTCACAAATTCGATCTCTGTAATTGGCATTAAAAAGATGTACTCATCCATCTGTAATTAGCAATAACTTAGCTCTATTCATGATATAATCGAATTTTTGGATAACAGAACTATGGGAAGCAAAAATTAAATTTAAAAATTTTTATGAAATTTTTAAATAAACGTTAGCAGCGTAAACGTAACTGTTGTAGACTACAATTTCTATTTCTATCTATATTTGTTTCCATCCTAATTTAACTTTTGCCAGTTGTGATAATTTTTTTATTCCTTCGCTAATAATCATTTATTTTACAAATTTATTTCAAAATCTCCTTTTTCGATTACATCATTTTTTTGCTTAGCTCTTTTTAATAATTTTAGATAAAATTTTACATCTCCCATTAATATTTCAATTTCATATCGCATTATTATTTTATTTGCATTTTGTGAGGAAAATTTCTAATGAAAATGCTATATTTTGGATTTTAATAGGATAATTAAATACGAAATGAATATAACATATCTTTTAATTCATAGCAAATTTTATATTTTATTTTGTTTATCACTTCGAATGACAATGCATGTCTTTTTTCATCCTTTTTTTTGGATATCATTTTTATATGTTTCAGGGAATATAGCTTATGCAATTTATTTATCTATCAAAGAGGGGGAGGAGGACAGAAAAAGAGAGAAATTCTGCTAGCGCAAAATGAGTGCTGCTTGCTATTAGATAGTTTCTAATTATACATATATTTGTATGAGTGACATTTTATTATACTTAAAACGAACTATTTTAATTAATAATCACAATACGCTATATCTCTTTTATTAAGGTTATACTCTTTTGTTATTGTTGTTGTTGTTTGTTGTTGTTGTTGTTTGTTGTAGTTGTTGTTTGTTGTTGTTGTTGTTTGTTCTTGTTGTTGTGTGTTGTTGTTGTTTGTTGCTGTTGTTGTTTGTTGTTGTGTTGTTTGTTGTTGTTTGTTGTTGTTGTTTGTTGTTTTTTTGTTGTTGTTGTTTGTTGTTTTTGTTGTTTTTGTTGTTGTTGTGTTGTTTGTTGTTTGTTGTTGTTGTTGTTTGTTGTTGTTGTTTGTTGTTGTTGTTTGTTGTTGTTGTTTGTTGTTGTTGTTTGTTGTTGTTGTTTGTTGTTGTTGTTTGTTGTTGTTGTTTGTTGTTGTTGTTTGTTGTTGTTGTTTGTTGTTGTTGTTTGTTGTTGTTGTTTGTTGTTGTTGTTGTTGTTGTTGTTTGTTGTTGTTGTTGTTTGTTGTTGTTGTTTCCGTTCGTAACGTATCAGATCAATTCATCGTATCGTAGAATGTAATGTTCAAGGTTAAAAAGGATAAATTGAATAGCGGCTAAATTCATTTTATCATTATTATCAGCTAATTTTCTAAACGAATGCTTTAAAATCGTCTTAAGCGTTTTTTTTTTCATTTTTTCTTATTATTCTTCATCATACCCTTATTCTATTTTCCGTCTTCCTCTTTCCCACCTTCTCTCTCTTTTCAGTTTTTCATTCTTTTATTGATTCAGTAACTTTTTCACATCCTACTTATGCTTCAAATCTTTTCGTGGAATTTTTCTTCCTATCCTCAAGATCGAAACTCATTTCTCACCTCTATTCATTATTTCCTTTCATCTTTGTCTTTCTTTCTCTCTCTCTCTCTCTTCCTTTATCCCTTAAATTTTTTTTTGTTCTTTTTTTAAAAAATGTATAATTTTTTTTATCAATAATGCTAGAAGAGAAAAAAGACTAATGAGTTAAAAAAAGATATGAAAAAGCATTTTATGCATCATTCTTCTCTGTTCATCATTTCTCAATCAATGAGAAGAGTGTTAGATGACATAAGCCATTTTCTTCTCTCTCCCTCTCTCTCTCTCTCTCCTCCTTTCTCTCTCAATGCATATTGTTTAGTCTTCTTCTCCTCCTTTTCAAATTTTTCTCAAAAAAGTTGAATTTTAACTTCTTCCTTTAATAATTTTCAAAGTTTTATTATTATTATTATTATTATTATTATTATTATTATTATTATTATTATTATTATTATTATTATTATTATTATTATTATTATTATTATTATTATTATTATTATTATTATTATTATTATTATTATTATTATTATTATTATTATTATTATTATTATTATTATTATTATTATTATTATTATTATTATTATTATTATTATTATTATTATTATTATTATTATTATTATTATTATTATTATTATTATTATTATTATTATTATTATTATTATTATTATTATTATTATTATTATTATTATTATTATTATTATTATTATTATTATTATTATTATTATTATTATTATTATTATTATTATTATTATTATTATTATTATTATTATTATTATTATTATTATTATTATTATTATTATTATTATTATTATTATTATTATTATTATTATTATTATTATTATTATTATTATTATTATTATTATTATTATTATTATTATTATTATTATTATTATTATTATTATTATTATTATTTATAAGTGAGCTACAAGTATTACTTTCATTTTTACGAAAGTTAAAAATTTTTGTAAAGCACACATTTTCAGGCTATCTCTTCAACTTTTCGTCAGGCTGCCGAAAATTTACGACGTGTTGAGTGGAATTTATCGCTGTTGCAAGAGGGTGCCAAGCTAATACCCAACTTTTCATCCGTCTTATGATAAATGCAATAATTATGAAATAATTATTTCATAAAATCATGAAATATGAATAATTATGATAAATAATCATGATAAAGAAAAAAACTGATTGTATTCGTAAATTTTCACTTATTTCACCCATGTTCTCTATTACTTAAAAGCAAAAAAATTTAAACAATTTGAAAAAAGTTTGATTAGTGATAATTTTGATTAAATATTCATATGCGTTTTTGTTTGAGAAAAAGGAAGCTTTCCGATTTATTTTTAACTTTGTTTTCTTTCTCTCTCTCTCTCTCTAAATTTCTTCTTTTATATGATGATATTTCCATTTATGATTTTTTATTGATAAATTTAATTTTTACCTTTATTCATCCTACCGACCATATTTGCGCCAATACTGTTGGAAATTCTGTCCATTCTCAGACCGATTAATGTTTGATGCTAAACGATCAATACTAAGAGCTCTTCTTTTAATATAACTTTCAAAAATTTTAATATAATAATTAGTAAATTATGAATAATAATTATAATATTAATTTATAAAAGTATAATTAATAATATGAACTGATCAGTGACATAATTAATAATATAAAGTGGCAATTAAACTAATAATTCATAAGAATATTATGATTTAGAATGAATGAGTGATTGAGATAGTGCGATGATTTAAAAACTAATAATTTCAATTATTTCATAGTAAAATTACGATATCTTGCATTCTTTTTGACACGATAATCCATTATAATATTTTTATATCAAATTCATGCATAAATGAAGATTTCATTTTCCCAATTAAATTCGTCCATTTTTATAGAATGGAGTAAAAATTTAAATTTTATTAACATCTAAGTAATTGAAATAAAAAATAAATTTAATTGAGAATGAGACAGAGGCAAAAAATTATTCAAAATATCTTCCGATTCAAACAAGCTATTCTATTATTAGGGTGCTCAAATTAAATATATGCTAGTTGCGTTGTTCTTTTTGGCTAATTAATTGTCGGCGAAAATTAGTAATTAAAATTTTTTGAAAACGATAAATGAATCATTTATAATAAATAAATAAATTTTTCCTAGCTAATATTTAGGAATCAATGAAAAGCAAAAAGAAAACGAGGAATATACAGCTAATTTTTATTTTCCCTTCTAATGCAATAAAATTTAAAGTTGAAATGTGAAATTAGTAAATTTAACTTTCTTAAAATTTCATTCAAAACGAAGTGTTATTTTGTTTCAGATAGGTATATTAGTTCAGGCTCGTGAATATTTTACTTTTTTTTTTCGTTTGTAATTTTCTGGAATTCATAAACCTAAAGTAGTAATTGTAATCTTTTTCTCTTTTTCTCTGACTTAAATCTCGTGTTGAATGTACCTTCGCACTTCATCTCAACGTTCAAAAATGTTCCTTTGCTTAGATGTTAAATTAAATATGCAATTTAAACCGATATATTTGTTGATAATAAAAGTCAATTCACGCTAATACATTTGTTGCGTAGTAAAAAATAAGTTTCAGGCTGATTGATATATTTGTTGGTAGTAAAACATCTATTGATAGCAAAAATAAGTTCCATCAATTTAGGCTGCTTTACTTATTTTGTAGCAAGAGTACGGTATGTCAATTCAGGTCAACGCCAAAGTACTAAGTAGCAAAAGTACGATCTATTGGTTTAGGTCGATATTGTTGGTAGTAAAAGTAGGATTAGTTTGGGCTACTTTACTTCTTATTAGTAACAGTACAATTTGCAAATTTACATGATATATTTATTCAGGGCAGGTAAGATCTATTAGTGTACATAACAAGTAATAAGGTAAGTAATAACAAGGTGAGTAATAAGGTAAGCATTCTTGATAATAGTTCTTCAGCTTGTGTTTTCTTTATTTTAAACATCAATAATGTAAGTTTACAAAGCATAATTTTAATGAATTTAATGAATAATAATTTTAATGAAAAGTCGTCGAACGTCGTAAAGCGTTCGTTATTGATAGTGTAAGCTTGTCATAGAAATTGAAATTTATCATAGAGTTATTGAAAATGTCGGAAAATGATAAAGAGGGCAAAATTATCACAAATACTACCAATGATGACAGCAGTGGAGCTCCAGGCGATTTCATTGATATGCAACTTGGAAGTAAGTCTTTTCTTTTCCTTCTCTCTCTCTCTCTCTCCTCCCTCCCTCTCTTCCTCTCTTGGACGCTTTATGCAAAAGTGGTAAGTTTTTTTTTCCAATGAAACAGTTATATAAAAATAATGAAGTAAGTAATTTCAACTGTTGGTAAGTTATCAATTTCATTTAAATTTAAATATTTGAAAAAAATTCTTTTTCGAATGTGGACAAATTCGTTGTGGTGAAAATATAGCATACGTCACGGTTGGTGTAATTTTACGTGAACGTAACGATGGTAATTTGGAATTGCTGCTTACGCAAGAAGCAAAACGACGATGTTTGGGAAAGTTAGTGGGATTATGTTCAAAATACGCGTAGTTTGTAAAAATTGGCTCACAAAACTCTGATTGTATTTTCTGTTTTTTGCTTCTTTTTTTCCGTTTTTAAAGTTTTGAAATTGAAAGATTTAAATTTGTAATGAATGATAGAAAATTAAATTTAGAGAGTTATTTACGAGCTAATGCTTAACTATACAAAAGTTAAAAATTGGAACAAAAGAAGATAAGGAACTGAATATTAATTATGCATGAATCATTCATGTGATCAGTGTTACGTAGTGACTAATTACAAATGCGTATGTTAACAATAGGTTGATTAAATCTGGAATTAAATTTATGAACGTTAACAGTAAGTTAATAATTTCACTAATATTTGAAAGCTTTTAAATTTAGGTAATATTTTATGATTAAGATAAATTGCTTTTTTTTAAGAATTCAAATTTTTTAAATATTTCAGTTATTTTCAACGAAAAAAGCGAAACAAATAAGCATTTTAAGAATTTTTTAATTTTCTAGGTTAATATTTCGGCCATTCTTATTGATAGTTTGATAATTGAAAAATTTCAATTTCAGATGGTACATTCCAGCTGGACGTGTTAAACCGGGTGAAACAATAATGGTTATTGTTTTGATTAGCTCATTTCTCGCTTAAATTATCAAAATATGAAATTATTTTGGAAGCAAAAAATTTCCCAATTTAAAATCACTTTTCTGTGGCAGTAATAATTTGCAAGCTTTCGATAAGAATTATGAAATTAAAATTTTTAATTTTTGAAATATTTCAATTGTTATAAAACGGAATGGATTGAAAGCGCGAACGTATTTGCTTTTTTCTCCAATTTTCATAATAGCTGAAATTTTTTGACAAAATCATTTTGAATGATTAACAATGATTTTTTTTAATTATTTTATTAATAATTCTGTAGTAGTAACTGTTAGTTAATTGGGTGCAATTTGCATGAATTACTGTAGGAAGGTGTTATTCGAGAGGTGTTTGAGGAAACCGGTTATAAATGTGAACCGGAAGAATTACTAGGTGTAGAGATACAGGGTTCCGGATGGTATCGATTTTCATTTTATTGCAATATTATCGGTTAGTTATTCAAAAATAAATTTATCTCTCCCTTTTTTTTCACTTCTAATTTTATAAACGGAACTTTTGAAAATACAAAAAATCAAATGTAAATCAAAAAATTTCAACGGTTATGATGATGATCATTTTTTAATTTAGTGTCAAATTTCGAATTGTATTAACTGATAGAGGTAATTAGTCAGTTCAATTTCATAGAATTTTTATCACTTTCAAACCTAAATTGAAATTTTGCGACTAAATTTGGTTTTTTTTTGCAAAATTTTTTGACTGTTTATTTTTTTTAAAGGTTTATCGATAACGAAGGCATATTTTCACTTGTCATTTGATATTTTAGGTGGTGAGCGTAAAGTAACCGCTGATACTGAATCATTGGGCGCTGATTGGTTTCTGATAGATGAAGTTAAGGCAAAAGAGGTCGATTTAAGGTTTCTTATTCAAATCAGATGTTACTTATTAGCAATTTTAAATAAGCAAATTAATAAATAATAAATGTGTGTATGCATTGGAAATGAAATATGCATTAGTTTATTAAATAAATTAATTAAATTAGAATAATTCATTAGGGCATCGGATTTTTTAAAAATCGTCGAAGAAGCAGAGGAATACCGACAAAGACGAAAACAATTTGCTGACAATACGTTATCACGATTTCTACCAATTCCAATTTCAATAGATGGATTGTTTATTGAATTTGCAATTCTACGAACAATGAAGTAAGTTTTGCAGGAGAAAAATATTTTTGAATTTTGAATTTCCGATTTTGAACTTTTTGAGTTACAATACATCAATATATACATACATACATATATATATATATACGTGTGTGTGTGTGTGTGTGTGTGTGTGTGTGTGTGTGTGTGTGTGTGTGTGTAATTCAATTACCTACTTATAATTTGCATATTTTGCTGTATTAGTTTGTCAGTTCAAGACAAGTGAATTATATGTATTTTTTTAACAGAAAATAGTCATCGATGTAATTTTCTAGCTATCACTAGCTTCGATCAGGTTCTTGATTGTTTAATTAACTAATTAATTAATTATTATTGCTCCATTTTATCATATGCTAATTGCCTTTCACCACTCTCTCATTAGTTTACAGATTTTTACTATCTGCTTCTTTAATCCTTTATGTTAATTTCGAATTTGGATGAAAATTTTAAATGTATTTTCAGTGAGAATGTTGAAGTTTTGGTTCACAAAAATATTGCAAGTGATGAAGCACTCGTTGAACGAACGAGCAATGCTTTTCCATTGGTGGAATTTAATTTTCACTATTTCTTCCCAGTGGTTGTACTGAAATTTTTCCAGGTAATTTTCGCCTTTTTACTCTTCCACCTTCTTGCTACACACTAAGTGATTTCTAAAATGAAAATTAAAATTATTTGATGAATGGAAGCACCACGAATTGTTTGCACTGATATTTACTGTTTGAATTAATTATTGTTAATTTTAATTTAAATCAAGTGGAAAATCTCCGTGAAAGAAAATTTATCAGCGATAAAATCTTATCGGAGTAAATTTAAATGACTAGAAGATTTATTTAACAAAATTTAAAGTTGCGAAAGCGATTTTTTTTTTTGCTAATGTGCGAAACTTCCAACAATTATTTATTTTACTGGAATATATAATTGGAGTAAGTTAAGCTCGAGCATATTACATGAACCATTTTAAAATACAAAAAAAAATTATCCTTATTATTTAGTTTTTGACAGAATTATTTTGTTCAAAAAAGTAACTTTTTATAAATTGAGATGCTGGATGATACTAAAAATGTTTCATATTTTTAATTATTTCTTTTAATTTCATAAAAATTTCATATCAATATTCATCATTTTTAATTTCATATTCATATTTTCCAAATTTATTTGAATATTAAAAATGTATTGAATTAAAGCAAAATTACAGTGAAAATTATTTCACTTAACACTTTCTTTCACTTCCATTCCCTAAATTTGCTGTTATTGATATTTTGCATTCTCTAATTTTCCACCGTCTCCTTGTTTTTTTTTAGCATTCCCTTATTGCTAATCATATCGGTGAATTAATTTTTAAATTTGACGAAATTAACTTTCATTTAGATAACCTAATTTCATGCACATATCATCTCAATTATTAAATTGACTGGGAAAAAAAGCAACCTTTTTTTTTCTCATTTATTTCCCTTCAAAAGAAAAAAAAAACTGTCTTTTTTTGTCCATTTTCAACAGATAGAGGTGAATTTGTCGAGAATGATAGGAGAGGATGAAAGGAAGAGAGGGTGATGGCGTAGAGGAGAGAGAGGAGCGGAGGAGAGAGGAAGATGGTATGTTTGAGTAATTAATTATCAATCTGAGTGCGCATGCTATTGCCTGGTTGGAACATTTGTCATGAATTATTTCGGTTCACAGTTCTTATCTTTTTTTTTTAGTTCTTCCACAAAATCACATTTTTCATTTCTTTTGAAATTTTTGCGAAATTTTCAGAAACCAAAAAAAATTTTTTTTTCTCGCTTTTCTTGAAAATGCAAAAATTGTCTCTCTGTCTGTCCGTCTGTATGCGTGATATGTAAGATTGATATATATATATATATATATATATATATATATATATATATATATATATTTATATTTATATTTATATATGTGTGGATGTGTATATATATTACTGCTAAAAGTAAGTAATTACTAAAATTTATTGACTTTTTTAATGACAATTGAGGCTAATATTATGCATTCATTAGCATGTAATAAAGCTATGAAAGGATATTCATTCCTAATAACTTCCCAAATTAATTATTTGAATAGAAATTTAAACATTCTAAGAACACAACGACAGAATTAATTATGAAATTAGCTGAAATTACTTGAAATTTGGAATTTTACTTTAACATATGTGTGTGTATATATGTATGTGTGGGTGTGTGTGTGTGTGTATAAGCGTAAATGACGTGATCAAGTATTCTTCACATTGTCTGTTAAAACGTAATTTATGAGCGTAATTTGTGTATTCATAAATTGATGTAATAAATTATCAGGTGGTGTTGAATTGCGGATAGTTTTGGCGATGATTGTTCGGGTGGTTCTAGTGGAAAGCGGTATTGTCGTAGAGCAAGCGATTTCCTTCTACTTTTTTCAAACATACGTTTTTTGTACGATTTATTCTCTCTGTCTCTCTCTTCTATTTTTCTTTCACTTTGTTAACCCCTACTGTTTAGCATTTATTCATCTTCGCCAATTCCTCTGTGCTTTGTTTCGTGGTGAAAAAAAAGGTGATCAATGGAAATAAATTTTTTCTTATTACAAATATAATTTCATCTAAAAAGTAGCTATTTTTTTCCTTCTAATTTCCTTAATATTTAATTTACAATTAAAAAACATTTATTACTATCGTAGTCAATCAATAGCAGTGATTATTTTTGCTAATAAAAGTAGCTGAATTACAAAATGATAGGAAATGATATAGTGATAGGGGTTGTTAATTCCATTAGCTTGGTAGGCTACTTTTTTTTGAATGATTTATATGAATTTTATTTAGTTTTACTAATATTTACATACACTTTGTTTAAATGTATTAAATTTGAAATTAGCATTTAAATAGTTTTAATGAGTTCTAAACTATTATAAGTTGGTAAATTTGAAAAAATAGAATTGCTATAATTCGAATGAATGATAAATTCTGTGAGATTTATTTTAACGCATCCATCGCTGCTGTACGACAATCATTAGAATGAAATTACAATTTTATTAAGTTCAAAGTTAGTTGTCAATTTTTGCTAAATTTGATTTTTTTTAGCATAAAACATATCATACTATTACTTTTAGTGTGTGCAAGGAAATTTGAGATTGCTTATAAACTGTTATCACTAAAACGTATCGTTTTATCAAATGAACGGAATTACTATTTGTTTATACGTTTGTTTATACGTGAAAAATTAAACATTAAAAATTTCATCCCTTTTTGTGCTCGTTTTTTTATATTATTAATGGAAATTTGACAACATTTATTATTGCTATTATTATTTATTACTAATTACTATTATTATTATTTTATTATTAATTACTATTATTATTTTTTCTTATTATTATTTACATTTTGTACGGGAAATTTATCGATTTCCAAAAATCCAAAAAAGAAAGCGAAACAGAAATAAATTAAAAGCAAAAATTTTTATATATAAAATATGTATTCATAAAATACTATTGATTTATAATGCACTAATAGGTTCTTTCTTTCTTTCTCTCTCTCTCTCTCTCTCTCTTTCTATCCTTGTTATTATTACTTTAAACAGCTATAAATGAATTAAATTTGCTATTGAAATTTAACAAAAATGAAGCATGATAATGATAGGGACAGAGAGGGGTGGAAGGAAGACTAAGAAGATTAATTTAATTAGCATTTATGCAATGAGTTCAAAACGATAAGATGAAAAAGAAAAGGGATAAAGCTGCTTCGTTACCCATTCAAATCTATCCATTCCCGATCATTTCACCTGTTTTCTCTCTCGCTCTCTCTCTCCCTCTCTCTCCCTTTTTGCTCAGACATATGCATTTTTTGTGTCATTTATATTCCATCAATAAATTATATCTAAAATGAGTGAGAAAAGGTGAGAAAAAAAAACGATTGTGGTAGAGATGTGAATGAGTGAGAAACGGTAGGAAAGCAACTTGAAATTTCTTTCTTTCTTTTTTCTCTTTCCTTTTATTTTCCACTTTTTATTTTAAAAAAAAAATAAAAAATAGACTTTTTAGTGTTTATATGCAAATTAAGGTAGCAATAGTCGATAATAAATGACATATACAAATATATGAATATATTATATATCTGTGTGTGTGTGTGTGTGTGTGTGTGTGTGTGTGTGTGTGTGTCCTATATGGTTCTAATGATAGTTTTGTAAATTTACTGCTACTGTAATATTTTCCATTTCCTCCTTTTTTCTTTTATTTAATTAGCTAATTAATTAATTAATATTTCTCTATTGTTTTCTTTTCTACATCAAATTCATTCCTATATGTAATCTTTCTATTTGATAATGAGACTAATAGGAAGTAACTTTTGAAAAAAAAAAGACGAAGATATATTTGTAGAAATAGAACGAAAACAATTATTTACAATTTTTTTGGTTCTTCATTGTTTTATCTATCAATTAATTGATAAACTAGCAATTGTCTATTGCCTTTAGATTGATTTTTTTTTAATTTGTCATTTAATAATAAAATTAATAACAATAGTAATGATATTTTTGAAAATCTAAAAAAAAGTGTTTTTTCCTAAATTTCAACATTTTCCTCAGAGGCTATTCTTTCTTTCACTTCTATCTATTTATTCATTGATCTCTTTTTTTATGGTTACAGTATTAACTTCATGTCCTATGATGGATTTTCACTTTTTTTTTCTTGCAAAAATTTGTTAAAAAAATAATGATTATCCGCTTTTCTTGTGAATATTTTTTTTATCTGTTTGTGTAACTCTATTCCTTTGAGAGTTCGGGCGAGGGAGAGAGAGAGAGAGAGAGAGAGAGGAAAGAAAACAAGAGAGAAAAAGCTGGTGAAATTTTTTCAAAATTGAATGAGAGTAAAGTTAGGCATATTTCTTTTTATGTTTGAAAATTTCATAGATGGAAATTTTCTACTTCCTCATTTGTGTTTGCTCAGTGGTACAGCACATCGGTTGGACTCTCACTGAATGACTCAGTAATGCATTTGAAATTTTTGAAATTTAATTAGAATCGTGGGTGTTTGAAAAATTTTAGCATGTATGAATTTGTGAAGCATCCACACAGTTGCTTCGTTCCATCTTCTCTCTCACTTAATCGTTCAATTTTCGACTAATCAAATTTGATTTCATTTAAATTTGTTTATGTATATTTCCCAACTACTAGTTAGCATGTGTAATTTAGTTGCTTCATTCATTCACAAATGTATGATTGAAATGATGATAGCTTATTTATTTACTACATCTGATAATTTTATCATTTCAATTCATATTTGCTATTTATTTTCACTCATTCAATTGTGCTAAATTTTTGAATTTAATTATTTGAAATAAAAAACAACTGAAAAAAAAGTTTATTTTGTCTTTTTCTGTTTTTCTTTTTTGGAAGGGAGGGAGGAAGAGGAGAGGAATTAAAAACAAAAACCGTAAGTATCATTTGCTTAACGGAAAGCAATGATGTTTACTGATGGTGATAACGATGATAGTGGAAAAGTAGAGAGTGATATTGATAAGTAGTGATATTGTACGGTTAAAGGTAGTTTTTCTTTTTTAAAATTCAGCAAAATAAAAATTTGCCAGGAAGGAAAAATGATGATTGACCGTTTCTTCACGTTGCAAAATTACAAACAAATACGTTAATTGTTTAAAGAAAAAAAAGAAGTCAGTTCTTTTTGGATTTAAATTTTATACTATAATTGCAACTTTAAAAGTTTAAGCTCTTCTTTTTTGTCCAATGCATGAGATATCGTTTCTTTCTTTAAAAAAAAAAGAAGAAAAAATATTTTTGCTGCAGCAAATTTTGGTGAATGGTCAAAATGTGATTGAAATGCCGACAGAATTAATTGAAATTCAATGCCTACCGATACCAAAGAATGGTGGCAAACATGGCATTAGAATAAGAATTTTATGTAATTTAAAATTACCGCATGCATTATCATGTAATATAAGATATCCTGATAGATATCATTGGCTTACCGTACGAACTGTAATTCTTGAACAGTTGAATATGGCACCAGGCAATTATAGGCCAACAATCAGTATGCTATGATTGGAAAGATTAATACTGTATTATCTTCTTTTTGCAGTAATAAAGTACTGTATTGATTGATGTTGTAAAAAAAATAATCATTGTAAATGATAAGGATTATACTGTTCAATTTAACATTTTCTTTTTTTGTTGTGAATTTGGTATAATTAAAATTTTGCTTTATGTTATTACCATGCTTAGTTTAGCTTTGTTAAGCCTAAATTTCATTTGCTCTATTTATTAAATTTTCAAGTAAAAATATAATTCTTTCAATTTGTGCAACATTTTGTGTTTTCAAATAATTTCCTTATAATGTAATGTAATCATTGTGAAAAAAAAAGTTATTTATCGTGTAAAATGTAAATGATTAAATGATTTAAACGATTAATAAATGAATCGAAAAATTATTTTGATAAAATTAGGAAAAATTATTTTGATAAGATAAAAAAAAATTTCATGAATGTTTCATTTATGCATAGCGATGACATTTTGTTGTTAGAGGGGTTAAAGGTCAAGAAGGGATAATTATTTAAGCGGAAACCACTTATGGAACACTTATGCAAATGCACAGTTATATTTATTTTGTTTTCAGTTTTTCATCGATGAATCAATCGTATATGATTGATCAAATTATATCTCTATGCATGTAGGGATAGTAATGATATTTCGTATTGTATTGCATTAGAAGCGAGAAATTTGAAATAATTTAAATTTATGTTAGCTATCGCGGACTCTCTCTCTCTCCGTCTCTCAGTCCTTATTTATTTTTCGTTTTTTAGACTGATTAAAAAAATTGGTATTATCAAGTTACCTTACTGTTGTTGTTGTTGTTGCTGTTGCTGCTGTTGTTGTTGTAATATTAGCGTGAAAAATTGATATTAAAAATTTTTTTCAATTGAATTGTTGCATTTCTTAATTTAAATTTATGTGTTTTTTCCTTTTTTTCTCAATTTGTTAATTGAAAAAAAAACAGCAAAAAAGATAGTCAACTACTAAATGGGTTTTTTTCGTTTCTTTTTTCTGAATTAATGTGTATTTTATTGATGGCGAAAAAATTTTAGCGCTTTAGTTTTTTTTTTCACTTTCTTCAGAAATGAATTTTTTAGCCAAATATTTAAAGAAGCATAGTGAATTTATTATCAGCAAAGAATGTTTAAGTGATAATTATATTTTATAATTTTAACATCCCTATGATTATCTGCTGATAAGGAGAAATATTATGTAGTACGAGGATACGCACATACGTAATCCTATCAATGCTACTATAACTTATGATAAAAGTATCCCTACGACTATCTCTGGTAGTAAGGACGAATGAAAATATCATGCAATATAAAGGTAAGTAGGTAATCTTATCAATGATATGATATTTCGTGATTAAAATATCCATATGACTGATTATTCGCTGATATGAAATAACATCATTCAATGTAACGGTATGTGTATATCATCATCTTATCAGTATGATAGCTTAACATTGCAATATCCTTATGATCCGCCGCTAATGGGAAGAAATATCCCAGTAATCGAATATTAACTTAAATATACATAATCTTGCCAGTGATACTGATAGCTTATGATTAAAATATCCTTATTGGTGATAAGAAATAATATCATTCCATATAACTGATCTATGCGTATTATCTTATCAACGTGATAGCTTACAGTTACAGTTACAGCTACAGTTACAGTTACAGTTCTCATAGCTCCAATGATTGCTTGCTGATAAAAAGAGATATCATCCACTCTTAAGCTCTATATGCATAATTTTATCAGTGATAATAGCAGCATATGATTGTTAGCTGATGAGAGAGAATGAAAATATCATGCAATATGAGGAGGATATGTATGGAGTGATGCGTACACGTACTGTTACATTCATTCAGACCTTTTGGTTATTTGCTAAAAAGGCATGGAACAATCCAATATGAATATTCAATTATGAGGGAGACAGAAATAAGAGGAAAAAAGAGGAACCGTTAGCTTTCTTCTTCTTTTTTTTTGTAATCGAAAATATATCGCTTCCTTCAATTTAGCTACTCTTTTCTTTCCTTCTTTTTCTATCGCCCTCTCTCTTTCTCTCTCTCTCTCTCTCTCTTTACCTGTTTATTCATAGGCATTTTAGTAAAATGGTGAAAAAGAAGGTAAGAAAGTAGAGTAAATAAAATATTTGATTCAAAATAAACGTGAAAAAAATGAATGAAATGGATAATCAGTAGGTGGATATAGTAGTTACTATTAATAACTAATAATAATAATAACAATAATAACAATAATAACGATAATAATAATAATAATAATAATAATAATAATAATAATAATAATAATAATAATAATAATAATAATAATAATAATAATAATAATAATAATAATAATAATAATAATAATAATAATAATAATAATAATAATAATAATAATAATAATAATAATAATAATAATAATAATAATAATAATAATAATAATAATAATAATAATAATAATAATAATAATAATAATAATAATAATAATAATAATAATAATAATAATAATAATAATAATAATAACAATAACAATAACAATAACAATAACAATAACAATAACAATAACAATAACAATAACAATAACAATAACAATAACAATAACAATAACAATAACAATAACAATAACAATAACAATAACAATAACAATAACAATAACAATAACAATAACAATAACAATAACAATAACAATAACAATAACAATAACAATAACAATAACAATAACAATAACAATAACAATAACAATAACAATAACAATAACAATAACAATAACAATAACAATAACAATAACAATAACAATAACAATAACAATAACAATAACAATAACAATAACAATAACAATAACAATAACAATAACAATAACAATAACAATAACAATAACAATAACAATAACAATAACAATAACAATAACAATAACAATAACAATAACAATAACAATAACAATAACAATAACAATAACAATAACAATAACAATAACAATAACAATAACAATAACAATAACAATAACAATAACAATAACAATAACAATAACAATAACAATAACAATAACAATAACAATAACAATAACAATAACAATAACAATAACAATAACAATAACAATAACAATAACAATAACAATAACAATAACAATAACAATAACAATAACAATAACAATAATAATAATAATAATAATAATAATAATAATAATAATAATAATAATAATAATAATAATAATAATAATAATAATAATAATAATAATAATAATAATAATAATAATAATAATAATAATAATAATAATAATAATAATAATAATAATAATAATAATAATAATAATAATAATAATAATAATAATAATAATAATAATAATAATAATAATAATAATAATAATAATAATAATAATAATAATAATAATAATAATAATAATAATAATAATAATAATAATAATAATAATAATAATAATAATAATAATAATAATAATAATAATAATAATAATAATAATAATAATAATCAAACATAATGATAATAGTAAAATAATAATAATAATGAGACATAATGATAATGATGAAATGGTAATACATAGCTGATAATAATAACGACTAAAAATTTTCAATTGAAATTTTTGTGCTAAAAAAAAGTTAAGATTGAAATTCGTTAAAATGTTGAATGAAGTATACGAAGAATTAAATTTGTAAAATTTTCAATTTCTTTTTTCAATTACAGTTATTTTCTTTTCAACATTTTTCCCTCCATTTTTTCTCTTTTTCTTTATGTTTTCACTTTTTTTTTGCTATCACAAATAAAACGGAAAAGACAAATTCATTTTGCTAAATATTTGGATGAAAAATGATGATTGCTAATCAATTTCGACAAGCTCAACTTACATCATTAATTAATTTATTCTAATCGATCATTAATTTAAGTAAATCCTAATATCGTCTAAATGAGTGAGAAGGAGCGAAATAATGTGAGGGAGAGGGCGAGGGACAGAGAGAGAGAGAAAAGGATGGAGAGAAATTTAAATTCTTATTATTTTATTTAGTTGAACAAAAGTCGGAAGGAATGGGTGATAATTTAATGTTAGGAAGACATATGCATAGGTAATAAATTGAAATATCTACTAAAAGATAGTTTTCAATAAATTATAAATCAATTATCAGTGTTGGAATGAATTTGCTTCTGATAACCATATAATACTTTTCAGCAAAGAAAGTTTGTTCCACTGATAAGATAAGAATTATTTTGTTGATAATATTTCATTCATCCTATTAAGTTTTTGAAATTATTTCGTTATCATTTCTACCTTCCCATATTTATGCAGTTAATATTATTAGTGTTATTATTATCTTCTTTATTATCATTTATTATTATTAAACTATTATCATTATTAATTATTATTATATTATTGTTAATTCCCTTACACCACGCATTAAATCATTTTAATTTTTTCAATTTGCGAAAAAAATGGGCAGTTAATGGGTGTAGTTCAACTGAAAATATAAGTAATAGTAATAATTATTGTTGTCATTATCACTATTAATAAATAATAATAACGATACTGATTAATAGTAATAAGGAAAAATAAAATAGCTATACAGTATAATTAAAATTATACGAAAAGTTTTTTGAATTTAGTATTTATTTGATTTTCCCTGCTTCTTTTTTCAAATGAATTAATTTAATGAGAAGTCGGGATGCTAACGGATAATGCAATAATCATACTGTGACTTATAATATCAAAGGTAAAGAATGTTATAGTTCGATGGAACTGTAAATTATCCATTAAGGTGATGCGTGGAATAAGTGATGATAATAACAATGAATGTTGATAATGATTAATAATAATTATAAATGACGATAATTAATCGTAAACCATTTTACCGACGAAACCTTGCTTTTTTCCTTTTCTCTCTCCCTCTCCTTTTCTGTACCACCCTTTTGTTTTATTTTTTTCAATTACTATCACCTAATTTGATAATTAAAATTAATTACAAATAAGTGATTATTAAGTGAAAATTGAGAGAAAGATGGGAAAAAATATGTGAAATAGGAGAAAAGGAAGAGGAAATTAATTTTACTTATGCAGAAATCCTTAGATTACGAAAAAGGTCACTTATGTGTAATTGCAATTTTAATGCAAAGAAACCTGAAATTTATGAAAACATTAAATTATAAACGAAAACTAAAATTTGTAAAATTTATTTATGGAAATTTCAAATTTTTAGGAAGGATGGAAAAACAAATGAATTTATTTTTATTAAAAATGTTAAAATAGAATTCTTTAAATCATCAATGATAATAATAATGTAATTTTTAAGGCATAGTGAGGAAGTAATATGTTTAAAAATATGTTTAAATGTGTAAAGTATATTTATATTTAAGTGATTATACTATGAACTGTCATATTGGTGCAATAGTTTCCGCACAGAACGATTTTTTTTAAAAAAGAATAAAATGTTTTTTGTGTCACATTAGTTGTTGCAGTTCCAGTTATGTACTTGAGAATGTAATTTAAATTATGAAGTATCTTGCTTGGTTTTTTCTTCGTTTTTCATTTTATATTTTCCTGAAAAGGAAGAGGGGGAAAAGGATGCAATAAATTGGATAATATTCAAATTATAAACATTTTAGGTTACGTGTTCTTTCTTTGGTCATTACATTTATTTTGATTTAAATTTTAATTACCAAATGAATGATATTTGACAAGACAAGGCAGAGATAGAGAGGAGGAGAAGGAAAGAGAGACATTCATGTAGTCCCATCCGATAAACCATTCAGTTACGGGATCGGCCGGATATTTTGCGGTAAATTGTGCGTGGTAGCGTGTGGTAGCGTGCGATAGTGTGTGGTAGCGTGTGGTGAACAGGCGAGTAAATGAATGATTGCTGCAATGAAACATTTTAAATGTACAAGCAAATGAGCTGCTCTCCATCATTTCATCTCAAATAATTTACTTTTTTTTCCTCTTCCGCTCCTTGTTCCGATAAGCATTCTCCCTGAATGCTCCCGAGAGGAAACGGGAAACGGTGAATGAAATTTTCAGGCAGTACTACTGGCTAAAAATACATGTATGTATATGTATATATACGAAGATTTTAACAGTGATAGATGCTATGATATTGAAAGAGAATTTGAATGTAACGAACAAAGAGGAAGAGAAAGTGAAAGAAGGAGAGAGAGGGAGAGGGAGAGGGAGGGGATGAAAAAAAAACATTATGGAAAAAGTTTAAATTTGAAAAGAAATTTCAATTCATTGCAACATTACTTACTTATCTTCTTCTTCTTCCTCCTCTTCTTCCTCCTTCTCTTCATCCTCCTCCTCCTCCTCCTCCTCCTTTTTCTCTTTCATTCTTCCCACCCCTTTTCCTCTCCATCAATGGAGAAAGGAAGGGAGGAGTCGAAAAGGATTCCCTACCTTCTCCTCCCTCCTCTCCTGACGTCCATCTCCTATTTATCCTTTATATACAATTTGGATGATTTTCTTGCTCAATGTTTGCTGCTTTTTAGCTAAATAAAAAGCTAACTGCAATTTTTTATTATTTATCGCATTTATTACTTCCCTCCCCTTCCCCTCCCTCTCCCTCTCCCTCCCTCTCTCTCTCTCTCCTTTACACGTAAAAAATCTCGTAATTTCATATACATAAGTAATTTGTTATGATATCATCGGAGTAATAATTGAATTTTTCACTTTCATTAATAATTTCATTGTGGTTCATTCATTCAGCATCGTTGAACGAGATAGACAAGAAGAAGCAGGTGAAGGTGATGAGTGGTGGTGGTGGTGATGGTGGTAATAGTGGTGGTGGTGGTGGTGTGGTGGTGTGGTGGTGGTGGTGGTGTGGTGGTGGTGTGGTGGTGGTGTGGTGGTGGTGTGGTGGTGGTGTGGTGGTATGGTGTGGTGGTGGTGTGGTGGTGGTGGTGTGGTGGTGTGGTGGTGTGGTGGTGTGGTGGTGTGGTGGTGATAGTAATGGTGGTGATAGCATAGAAAGGTTGATCGAGTGGAGGAGGATGAATGAAGGAAAAGAAGGGAGTGCTGGAAGGTGAACAGTTAAGGTGACAAGAAATAATAGTGAAAATTGGTTAGTGTTATTTGCTTGTTAACGGCTTCTAATAAATCTTGTTAAGAGATATAAAATTTTATGAGTGAATGAATATTTGTTGTGATGGTAGCACTGGTAGTAGTAGTAGTAGTAGTGGTACTACTGGTAGTAGTAGTGGTTCCTACCATATCAATCAAATTTTCCGTCTGTTTTTAATTTGTTTTCTTTTATTTATATTATCTCATACTATAATGCCCTAAAATGAACAAGTAAATAAGTAAACAGGTAAACAAAAGCGAGAATTGCTTTCCATTTGTAGCATTTTTTTTCTCAAACAGTTGGATATGGTAGTAATAATTAACATGGATTAGATTAGTAATTACATACTTCAGCTTAATATTTATTTATAATTTATATTTGTAATTGTATATTTGTTGCATTATTATTATTATTATTATTATTATTATTATTATTATTATTATTATTATTATTATTATTATTATTATTATTATTATTATTATTATTATTATTATTATTATTATTATTATTATTATTATTATTATTATTATTATTATTATTATTATTATTATTATTATTATTATTATTATTATTATTATTATTATTATTATTATTATTATTATTATTATTATTATTATTATTATTATTATTATTATTATTATTATTATTATTATTATTATTATTATTATTATTATTATTATTATTATTATTATTATTATTATTATTATTATTATTATTATTATTATTATTATTATTATTATTATTATTATTATTATTATTATTATTATTATTATTATTATTATTATTATTATTATTATTATTATTATTATTATTATTATTATTATTATTATTATTATTATTATTATTATTATTATTATTATTATTATTATTATTATTATTATTATTATTATTATTATTATTATTATTATTATTATTATTATTATTATTATTATTATTATTATTATTATTATTATTATTATTATTATTATTATTATTATTATTATTATTATTATTATTATTATTATTATTATTATTATTATTATTATTATTATTATTATTATTATTATTATTATTATTATTATTATTATTATTATTATTATTATTATTATTATTATTATTATTATTATTATTATTATTATTATTATTATTATTATTATTATTATTATTATTATTATTATTATTATTATTATTATTATTATTATTATTATTATTATTATTATTATTATTATTATTATTATTATTATTATTATTATTATTATTATTATTATTATTATTATTATTATTATTATTATTATTATTATTATTATTATTATTATTATTATTATTATTATTATTATTATTATTATTATTATTATTATTATTATTATTATTATTAATTATTATTAATTATTATTAATTATTATTAATTATTATTAATTATTATTATTATTAATTATTATTAATTATTATTAATTATTATTAATTATTATTAATTATTATTATCATTACTATTTATTATTACTCATTATTATCAATTAATAATAATATTGCTATTGTTATCACTATGATTGTTGTTTAAAGTAATTATTGTTTTTCGTATTGGTACTAATATATCACTTCCCTTTGCTACTGTTTCATACAAATTCAATAATTGCTTTTTTCCTCGAACACTACAATAGTAATCAAATATATTCATGCAATAAATCTTATTCCGAACGCTACTATAAATTCTTTTCCTTACTACACTTCATGCGTAATTATTATCAATGCATTTTACTTGTTAACTTTACTGATCGCGTGCATGCGTATGTTATGCCTGGAAGAATATTGTTGAAAAAGTCATTTAAACAAATATTTTAATTTTTCTAAATTATTAAAAGATAACTTCTAATAAGTGAAAAACAAAGTTGCACGTTTATTTCATTCATTTGTAATCGACAACACTTAATCATTAACAGTCAATTAATAATTATTAATCATTAACTTTCATTAGTGGAAAAAACCAGGATAAAATTGTTTTCATTAACCAAATTTTGCATAACTCAAAGAAAGATAGAAGGAAAAACAGCAAACAGCTAATTTAGCTCTTAGAAGAAAGCTAGCAAATATGCTTTCATATGTAAAAAATTAAAATGAAATTGTTTTTTCATTCAGGCAAAATTATAACATCCTTTCATTTAATGTGTTTTTTTTGTGGTAGTAGTAGTAGTAGTAGTAGAAGTAGAAGTAATTTCAATTTTTCCATTTTTTTTTGAAATTTTTTAAATCCATTTTAATAATTAAACAAATGTGTTTGCATATCTTCAGTAATGAATGTGCAATTAATAGCAAAAATTGCCATTGTTAGTGCATTTATTAGAAACGATGGTCATTTATCGATCGTGAACTTTTTGAATTTTTTTTTTCATGTGAAGATTATATGTGCATACACATATTTTTTTTTAAATAATTTTATTTGTGCGATTTCATAGTTTAATGCCTCCTCGTTAGTGCCCTAATTGACAAAAGTTTTTTTTTGCACAAAATTTTTGTGCTAAAAAAAATTACAAACCTAGTAGTCATCATTGCTTGTGAATTATCTTTACTTAATTAACACTTCGAGCAATGTTAATTAGGTAAATCATATATGCTACAGTACTATTCATAGAATAACAATGTATAACAAATAAATGCATACATTTTTGTTTTCGCCTATTAATTTCAATTCAATTAGTTGCAACATATCATTGTTATTTTATCATTGTGTTAATATGCATAAAGCATACTAATTAATAAATTAATTAATTATTTACAATTATTTTTAATCGTACTTTCATATAGTGGAAATGTGTTGCGAAATATTTTAAGAAATAAATCGATGCATTCCTCCTATTATGCTTAAAATGATAATGACACAATGAAATGAACATAATGGAATGTTTATTGTTGTGAATTAATCATTCGCATAAATTATGCAATAGAAATTTCAAATGAATATTTATTATTTCTAAACATTTGTTGCTATTTAAACAATTTTTGCACACACAAAAAAAGGGCATTTTTCCATTTCACATGAATTTTTGCTTCTTTTTTTTTTTTGTAAAAATGTATGCGAAATATATGCATACATATGTATATTCTTTTGTATTTTTCGAAGAAATAAAAGGAAATTTTTTTTTGCTTTTTTTTTTGTTTTACAGGTTGTACCAGTCAGTGTAATCATCACAATCAAATAACAATCACATATCACATTCACCATCATTATCATTATCATTATCTTTATCATCACCATTATCGACATCATCGTCATATGTGTATGCCTCACTATTTATTTGAATTATTTGTTGTACGATTTTAGCTGCTACTGACCCCATTTGTCATTTATTAAGCTGCTTTTTCAATGTTTGTTTTTTGAACAAACAAACAATTTAATTTTTATTAACTAACAAATTTGAGTAATTTTATTTGTGTTCTTTTGCTTATTTTGAACTTCCTTTCCCTTTCGGTGGAGTAATATGGAAATATTTGATAGCATCGATATTTGGGTGCTTTAATCGAATGCAAATTACCCTCCTCTACTGGCTGATAATAATGCATAGAATTGGAATTTGTAAAACACATCGTTTTCCATCATCACCACCGAAATGTCAACCGATTACCGAAGATTTACCGTACAATGAAACTCGGTTAAGTGCTTACCTCTTTTATTTCTTCATTCCTCTTTTTTCTTAATTAGTCAATTAATTAATTAATTAATTAGTTGTCCTCTGAAAATTAAAGAAATTATTGTGATGATAGACACTACAATATATATCATATATATAATATATATGTATAATTCTTTTATATAAATTTTTGACTAGTTAATTACTAGAAGTAAATAATTTTATATTATTGCTAATTTGTTACTAATTCACATGCAACAACTGTTCACCATTCTTTATCTACAAATATCAAGGCGCTACTTTTTTATTTTTATTTAAGATTTCCAAAAATAGCTCTTAAAACAATGTTCAGTTAAGTGAATGTAAATGAGATTTAAAAAATAAACCGGATGTTACGGTAGTATGAATTATCATCCGTGACATTATTTGCACCAATTCAACGTCGTAATTGCTTCTATAAAACGCTGCAATTATATGTGATATGTGCAATTGAAAGTTATATATCCCTTTTTTTTCTCATAAAAAGTATTTTTTATTTAAAAAAAAAAAATAAGTGCCGTACATTCTAAATTTTTAACTGTTTGATTTCGTTTTTTCTCTTTCTCTAAAATTTTTGCACTTATTATTATTTTATTTATAGTAATATTAGAGGAGAAAATAGGACAATAAATTTCCTCAAAATTTTTTTACCAAAAAATAATTTTTTTTTCTTTTTTGTACTCAAACGTTTTTTTTGCTCACTCCTTTTATTCATTTTTCATCTTATCAAATATGGCGATAGATTGATTTTTCGTACTTCCTGCTACTGACAAAGTGTAGTAGCATCTGATTGAATATTTTACGATAGACGAAACACATCTCTGATCTTTGCATATTTCCTGTATCAGTGAAATTTAAACAGATAGTATAGTATGTGTGTGTGTGTGTGTGTGTGTGTGTGTGTGTGTGTGTGTGTGTGTGTGTGTGTGTGTGTGTGTGTGTGTGTATGACACATTGATCTAAACAAATATCTACACAACTGAATTGTTTGATAACAAATTGGAATTACCGTTTAAGCCATGGCAACAACATCTGCGAACCGGATGTGTTTACGCTCGAATGCTTCATCCCATCTGTAGTACTACTGCTATCACCACCATCTTTTGCTAATCTATTTCAACAATCGATTCCTGTCTTTCATTATCATTTTTAATAATTTCCCAAACAATGATGCATAAACTATTGAATGCATACACTGTAACATACCGTATCACTCGCATACGATATAGTTTATAGTTTAGTACTGTCTGCAATATTAAATTCTCAATGAAACGATTTCTCAAACTATCCAAATCAATAATTACTTGTGCAAAAAACATATATACAGTATCGGGTACCATGATATACGAATTCAATGTACTGAACGTTTGCATTAGATATAAATACGTACAGTTTTACCTGTTATGGTACACGTCGGTACAACATGATGCTTTTAGTATGCCATTTTGTACTGTAAAATATGGTGCATTGCTAATGCCAATTGCTAACGTGTCTTCTAATTTTCTAAAAAATTCTTACTCTCACTAAAGATTTTGATTATCGTTCCAAATGCGAATCATACGCTTAATGTCCTGCATTCCTTTAATGATAATTAACATTCAATAACTCCAAAAGACTTTAAAATGAAACAAAATTCAAACAAATTAAATATTCGGAACAAATGTTTTTTAATAAGTAATAAAATGAGTCGTATTTTATTGGAATTTCTGTATATATATATATATTTAATTGATTAATTAATTAATTAATTAATTAATTAATTAATTTATTTATTTATTTATTTATTTATTTATTTATTTATTTATTTATTTATTTATTTATTTATTTATTTATTTATTTATTTATTTATTTATTTATTTATTTATTTATTTATTTATTTATTTATTTATTTATTTATTTATTTATTTATTTAATTTAATTTAATTTAATTTAATTTAATTTAATTTAATTTAATTTAATTTAATTTAATTTAATTTAATTTATTTATTTTTACATCTCCTAAAATGAAATTAAACTTTCATCATTTATGTATATGTATGACATATCCTTCTGGAATTGTTGAATTACGTATACATACGTACGTATATGTGTATATATTAGAATTTAAAGGATAACATTTATTGGTTAGGCTGTTTTGTCGAATTTGGATAAATGAGTTCCATATGGTCACTACGAGTAGATTATACATCATTTTATATCAAAAAGATCTAATTTACGCAATTTTTATGGGTTCTAATATGAACACACACACACACACACACACACACAAACACACACACACACACACACGCACACACACACATATTGCTTTAAATGACTGATTGTAATTTGGAAATTTTAATAAATATAGCGATTTTTTCTCTCTCTCTCTCTCCGTTTCTTTGTCTTTCTGTCCTTCTATCTCTCTCTCTCTCTCTTTCCGCACAGGAAGTAAGAAAAAGATGAATGATAGTTCCGGAGATGGAAAAATTTTTTGGAATTGAATTATTGAATGAAAAAAATGGAAGAAAGAAACGAAATGAGAGGAAGGAAGGGACTTATTAGTATTCAAAATGAATAACACAGTAAAATGTTTTAGATGATAAATGAAATAAATAGAAATGACAAGTAATTGATTTTTTTTCTCCGAAAAAAATTTTCAAATAAACTGAATTATTTGATTTCACTTTTTTTTTCTTTTGGAAATTAATTTAGGTTTTTTTAGAAAAAAAAATTTCTGCAATGTTTAATTAAAAAGTAATAAAACTTTTTTCTTACAATCTTCAAATCCTATCAACTTCTTTCTATTTTAAATTACTATTATTAAACATGGCAAAAGAAGAAATTCATTTTTTCTTTGTTTTTTTTTCAAATTTCTCATTCGTTTTTTATTCTTTCATCATCTAAAACACTTCATGATTCCCAATATTTTGCTTGATGATAAAGTTAATATTTCAATTCTTTATTTCTTTAAGGATTAATAATAACCATGAAAGGATTGTTTTTATTTTTGTAACTCAAAAATTTCAAAGAATCATTTTACTGTTTCATCTTTTATTTACAAATAAAAAACAAACAAGAAATTTAAAAATTTTTCAATTAAATTTTTAACAAGTTTATGCATTTCACTACCCCTGTTAGCCGTTCTCCCTGAACACATTTATCACTGGGATGAAACCTGTTTTAAACGTTAGGCCTCATTAATTAATCGCTCCTCTCTTTTACCTTCACATTTTGCCGTTGGAATGAATAAGTTGGCTTACTTTTGGTTGCAAAAATAAAACGAAAAAAAAAAACATCGAAGCTTCTTTTTTTTCCTTCCTTTCAAATATTTCAATATATCAAACAGGGATACACACGCATAGAGAGAGAGAGAGAGAGAGAGAAGAAGAAGAAGAAGAAGGAAAACGAGAAAAATATATGGCTTCAATTTAATCATATTTTTTTATTTTTACTCTTTTACATCTCACAATTTTTTTTATTTTTTTTAAATTTCAAAATGCTTGATTTATTTTAGTTTAAAATTTCTTCAAATATGTTTTTCAACGAAAACTTTCAAAGACTAATTTATTGGATCATGCTGTGTTAAAATCTTCATCAAAAAAGATCAAATAGAAAGAGGGAGAGGGAGAGGGAGAGAGAGAGAGAGAAAGAGAAGGAGGGATAGGGTTCTGTTTTTGTTTCTTTGTTTTTTTTCTTGTTTCCACGAATTGATAAATGTTTACCGCATTTGAAGCAATTTTTTTCAGATTTTACAAAGAAAAGTTTTTCAAGGAAAAAAATAAAAAAATAGAAACTTTTTTCCGCTAAGCTAAAATCTAAAATTTATAGTCTTCGTTGTTCATTTTAAAATGAGCGAAATTTGCATCAATCATAAGAGACTTATCTAAATGAGCCTTAAAAAGAATGCGAAAGAGATTGCAAGTTTTTCAAATGTGGGAATATCATAAAAGGAAAGCAAATTTTTATTTCCTTTAAATTGAAATTAAATGAATGGAAAAAGGATTTTTTCGTTGACGTTTTTATGAAAAAAGGCGTAATTTGTGAAATTACTTATAAAATTTCCAATTTTTTTCCACATATTTTGTTTTTTTTTCCTTTTTGCTTTGTTCGCTATTTCTATTTCGTTCTTATTTTTGTATTTTTGTTCATTTCATTTCGCTCAGCTTCTTTTTCTCCTCGCTTTCTTTCTCTCTCTCTCCTTTTTTTGCTTGTTCTTTTGCATTTGCAAAAAATAAACGAACATAACTCCTTTAGAATTAAAATACATGCGCATATATGTGTTTCTAAGAGAAAATAAAATTTTAGTTGAAGGAAAAAAACCGTTTTTTTTTCTACATTTTGCTAATTTTCATTCCTTTTCATCTTCTCTCTCACCGCATTAACTATCTAACTATCAGTTACATTAGTCTCTTTTTCCCCTCTTTTTTCTCTTCCTTTCGGTATTTCTCCTCTGTTTTTTTTCGCCTTCTCTCACTTCTTTGCATTTCAAATCAATCTTTTCCAAAACAATCTTCCTTATCTTTTGATTAATGATAATTTCGTGAAATTTCCGAGGACACCTGAAAACACATGTCAGTAAAATGATTGTACAAAGTAAGACGAAAAAAAATGAAAAGAAAAGCAGAATTTATCGAAATTTGTTATTAGTGCAACGCAAATGGGTAAATTACATTTTCGTTTTTTTTTCATTTTTTGTTTTTTTTCATCTTTTGTTTTTGGGAAAAAATTAACAAAATTATTGCTTTTTCACTTTTCATTATCATTAAGTAATTGAGAAAGAAAAATTCACAAATTAAATTTGCACTTTTCTAACAATTAAAATTCTTTTTTTTGCAAATGTAATCTTGAAATTTAATTCTTTGTTTTTTTAAAAAAGAAATTATTTTTGAAGTTAATATTATTTCATACTTCCCCTACAATGCGCATTGTATTTTAATCATTAGAGCAATTGAAATGACAATCGTTGCAAGGAGAGCGTGCTGTTTGGTTCGATAAAAGCTTTTAGCCGATAGCTAAATATTACGCTTAAAAGTTCAAAGTTATCTTTCCTCGTTTTTTCCCTCACCTCTCCTTTTTTGTTTGTTTTTTAAATTAAAATGAAAAGAGAAAATGATCGTAGTGAAACTTTTTTGCAAATTTCCTACACAAATTTCACTTTCATTTCGTGTAATTTTTTAAGTCTCCAAAATTGCCAGTAAATGGAAATTTTTAAAGTAACGTTCACCGAGTGTTTTAAATTTAGCTAATCCGCTAGTGTTCGACAATGAATTCAAACATTATCGGTTTTTATCAGATATTTTTAAGAATTCAATTCATTACTCATTGATTTCATTTCCTCCTACTGCTTTATTTCACATTTTCCGACTTATTTGCTATGCTTTTATTTTACAAGTTATGCCGCCATCTAATCCATTTTTAAAATCCTAAAATCTCCACCGATATAAATCACACTCTAAGTGCTTATTCATTCAGTCACTAGATTAATTTAATTAATTCACAATTCGTCTTCATTTTATGCTAAAGCTTCTTCTCATCAATAGAATTGAAAGTGGCAAATTTTACGAAAATTTATTCAATAAAATTATGAATAATTTTTCCAAAATTTTAATAACACTCTTAACAATTCTCACAAACAAAAACAAAACCAAAAATTACCATTTTCTCTTCGGTAGTAATTCTCCAAAAAAAAAAGAGCGAATTTCAAAACGAGCAAATTGCAACATAGATTGAAACGAAAACTTTAGGCGAAAGTAAGTTTTATTTTTAGGAATGCGAAAGAGTTGATAAAATGTTGAGTGAGGGAGGAAGAGTGGAAATGATAAGAAAGTTAGTTAAGTTTTTGAGAATGACGAATTGCCTATTTTAGAAGATTTCGCGCAAGACATGAAGAAATGAATGAAATGAGTGGGTCGGCTCGCTTTCCTTTTCCAAATCATATTAATGAGTGCTTCGATTCCTATCGTTTGACCAAGCAAACACCATCGCTTTCATTTTTTTTTTTTGCTTCCTTAAAAGAAAAACGAAACGAAGTTGCTATCAATCAAATTCATGCTTTTTTGTTTCTTTAGCATAGAAATTTACCTTCCATTATTTCATATTTATATTTGAACAGAGAGACAACGCCCACACACACACACACACACACACACACACACACACACACACACACACACACACACACACACATGACAGATTTGAAATGGCAGAAACTGACATATCCATTCAAATCTCCTGATTTGTTGCATCGATGATGAACCATAGTGAGTGATATATATGCATGTATGTGTGTGTGTGTGTGTGTGTGTGTGTGTGTGTGTGTGTGCACGCGTGTCCATGCGTGGTCATATCCGTTCGATAAGAGTAGTAGTGGTCATCAAACGGACTAAGCCATTTATTATTTAGGATTCATCATTTCATGTCAAGCTATGGTTTACATCCAGCGATACTTTATGAACTTTTTCGCTCCTCAGTGACAGACGTTATAATTTAATTAAACCATACCATTGAACTAAATTGACAATCGAATTAAGCTAAACTAATAAATGGCACTCATTTAGGCTAACATTAGAATGTGTGATAATTCCTTGAAAGAATTAGTGAAATTAAATGTGTATTTGTTAGATCAGAAAAAGTCAATGTGTATCTTCTTCGATTGATTTAATTTTATTAAATAAATTTTGAGATTAAAAAATTAAAAAATGATAATAACAACGGGAAGTGAGAATCGGTCACTTCCATTTGATTTCATGTCTCTCTCTCTTTCTCCCTCTCTTCTTCTTCTTCTATTGTATGCTATAATAAATCAAAATGCATACGTCGCAGTAGCGGCATCTTAAATCCTTTGAATGAAATTAATGATTGTGAAATGGAGTCTCTTCAAACCTAAACCAAATATCCCACGTCATACCCTATAACCTTTCAAACACTTTCTTTTCCATCTTTTATTTTCTTTTTTTCTCTCCCTCCCTCCCTTTCTTTTTCTTTTTGATTGATAAATTGTTAGGGATGAAAGCGAAGCAAACGAAATGCTTCAACTAAAAAATGTGGAAATTGAGAAATTGAGCAATGTAATAAAGCATATCGAATTGGAAATGATTAATTAATGAACAAAGAAAATAAGAGAGATGTTTGATAGCAAAACAAAAAAGAGCAAAACGATGTGTAATATATGTAAAATATAATCTACTCATGAACTCACGAATGGATAATTATCAGTGCAGACAGTGAAATTAAATATAAGCATTAAATGAATAATAAAAATACGCTAATAATAGCAATAAAAATAATTTTAAAAAAATATAATAATTAAGACAATAATTAAACATTAGCATAATTAGCAGCGATAATAGCACTAATAATAATGATAATGGCAACAACATTGGAAATTATTACTGTATTATATTTATTGATAAATAGTAGTAGATGAGGAAGGATGAGTGGGAAGATGGACGAAGGCTACTTTACTTCAAAACGATTGTCACAATCGATCATCCATCTTGTCGATGGATCGACCAGAGAGAAAGACCTCTAAACATATGCATTTGCCCTACCAATTCGAAAATGACCAAAATCTGTTCGAAATATTATCCCTGTTATAGAGAGGGAGGAGGGTGGAGGGGGAGGAGGGGGGGAGTAATGAATTATCACTTGTAATTTTTGCATCTAATTTATCTTATCTTTAAATTTTGATGAATAAGTAAGGAAATCATCAAAAATTTTTAATTAATTAAAAATATCAGAAATGAGGAAGGAAAGACGGAAAATAATTACAACGATACTCAGTTATTGTTTGCACAAAATTTATCTTATCTTTAAATTTTGATGAATAAGTAAGGAAATCATCAAAAATTTTTAATTAATTATAAATATCAGAAATGAGGAAGGAAAGAAGGAAAATAATTACAGCGATACTCAGTTATTGTTTGCACAAAATTTATCTTATCTTTAAATTTTGATGAATAAGTAAGGAAATCATCAAAAATTTTTAATTAATTATAAATATCAGAAATGAGAAAGGAAAGACGGAAAATAATTACAGCGATACTCAGTTATTGTTTGCACAAAATTTATCTTATCTTTAAATTTTGATGAATAAGTAAGGAAATCATCAAAAATTTTTAATTAATTATAAATATCAGAAATGAGGAAGGAAAGAAGGAAAATAATTGCAAAGATACTCAGTTACTGTTTGCACAAATGAAGACGAGTGATAGCAGCAATAATAACAATAAACAATAGTAGTATTAATTGAATTTTAATTTCAACGACTGAACAAAAAAAAAAATAATAAATGAGCAAAATACGAGTGAAATGTTAATGGAATTATTTGATGAATTAATCATTGTGTTGTAGATTTCCAAATTTGGTTGGTGACGAAGGTGAAAATGATGCAGCGAACGGTTTTAGCACGTTCGATCCGTTAATCAAAATTCGATGTTCATCGCGGCTGAAATTTTTCCTCTGCTCTATCTACTTCCCAATGTGTACCGATAAGGTTTAGCTTATAAATTGAAAATTTTTATACAATTGTTAATCGTCACGCTTCTCTCACTCTCTCTCTCTCTCTCTCTCTCTCTTTGCATTAACTTTCAGTTTTCCATCTCATTTTCATTCTTTTTTCCTTTTTAATAAGTATTTGAAAAGGAAGCATCAACTTGTTAATTAATATTAAAGGTTAAATGGTGAACCCTTTAATAATAATTTAGTGGTACTAAATTATAGCGCAAAAATGCCATGCAGCATCCGCTCGTACGCTAAAACTGCCCCGTCACCGTTGGTTGACCTTTTGACAAGTTGTGAATTTTAATACTAATGTGATATGATATATATTCATATATGTACATAAAAGCATCTTGAGAATTGATGACTGTTACCATTTCTGATCAAGAAGATTTACTATCATTTACAATTCCACTAATCAATATTAGTTGAATGTCACGTACGTACGCATAATGTATTGCATTAAGTGAGCCGGATGAAATCATTTCTTGATTTATACAAGCAACATTTGACGCTGACCTTTTGACCTTGACGATAGGAACCGTATTTTTTGAAGATTGATTGACTCATCGGTACCTCTCTTTCACTCCTCTACACCACTGACCAACAACAACAACAACAGCAACAGCAACAACGACAATGAAAAAAATTGGCTAAAATTAGAATGCTAATTTTAATCGATTTAAAATTGAAATCAGTCTAACTCATCGAACATTGTGTATGGTCTAGCAGGTCAAATGTTTCATCGATTATTGGTAAATTTCAGGTACCAATTGCAATTGGACCATGTCGACCGCTCTGTGAACGAGTGCAAATGAAATGTGAACCATTATTAAAGGAATTTGGTTTCCCATGGCCGGTTTCCATGAATTGCTCAAAATTCCCACTTGGTTAATTTTTAAAAAAAATTTTCAATTTTTTAATGCTTTACTGTAAATTTTAAAAAATAAAATTTACTTCTTAAACATGAAACATTAAGCAAAACAACAAATTTCAAGGGAATAATTTGTGCGATAAGCATAAAATTGCGAAGTAGCAGTGTTGTTAATTGTTAACATTGTAAATAGCTACTGTAAAATTATAGTTCCTCGAAAAACGCAAACTTCATGATGATAACTGTTAGAAACTAATTGTAATTTATATTTGCATTATTATAATCCAATGATAGCTAACTTTTAAATAATTTTCAAACATTTTTGTTGCAATTAAATTGTGACAGCTGATTTTAAGATAATTATCGAATTTTGTTTGATGTTTGATTTTCAGAAAATAATCATGATGCGATGTGCATGAAAGGTCCAGCATCAGATGAGGATGGTCCATCGATAGCCGAAGAATTGGAATCAGAAATGGTCGCTAATAACGTGATTACGTCAAATCGTTGTGTGCAACAGCCAAGTACAATTTACATGAATCGAACCGGTCATTGTGTCCCGCTATGTCACTCAAATAATGGCTACACAAAGGTTTGAAATATTTTTGAAATCTTTTTATTGCAATAAGTTAAACTTAGTTAATAATAGTTTATTATTATAAAGCAAAAAATTGTAATTATTCGTTCATATTTAATTGATTAATTAATTAATTAATTGATTAATTATAGGACGATCGCGAAGCAGCCAATACAGCATTGTTTATCATGTCATTACTTTGTACCGCTTTAACATCCGTTTGCTTGCTTACATTTTGCACCCGGAAGCACTGTTTAGTTGGTTTACCGGAATTATCACTCCTCTTTTGCTCCATCTCATTTTCCGTCTCCGCTATTGTTTATCTCTTTTCGCTACTCTACCGTGATCAGGTACAAAATAGATACTGTTTAATTTTTAAATAATTAAAATTTTTTCACACATCAGCGAGAGCGAGAGAGGAAGAGATATGGGAAAGGATGGTAGAAATGAAGAGGTAAAAAACACAAGGCAGTTTATCATGAAAAAAAAAAAAGATATCAATTGATAAATTGAAGAGGTTAAATGAATGAATTTTTTTCTGAAATTTTAATTTTGACCTATAATTAATGAGTGAAATTTTCAATTTGAACTGCAATTCTACTTTGTTACCATTGAACATTTAGCAATTTGCTTCTCGATAAATTATAGGTGTAAATTACTTTCAGATTTCATGTATCGAATATAATTCAAAGCTTATTTTTGTGGTTAGCGGTGTGCAACATATTCCATGCACAATTGTCGCCATTGTTTTGTACTACCTTGGAACAACCGGACGACTGTGGTGGTTCGTCCTATGTTGCACATGGAATAAGTACACACAAAGGCATCAACAAAATTCGGTACTCAATTTCTCTATGCATGATTACTGTAGAGAATGTTTAATCGATTATTTAAAATTGATTGTTATTAAAGTGGGTTAACGTGTTATTGATTTCTCATTTAAATTGATAATTGACTATCCGACATTATGCTACGTTGCTTACAATGTTTTGGTGGAATAAAAATTAGATTGAATTTTTAGCAAACCGTTTCGCTGTTTCTTTTAAAATTCAAGCCATTAAAATTAAAATGATCCTTCTTCCCTATCATTTTCATTTTCATCATACGGACAAAGCAATTAGCAATACATGATATTCTAATTTTCAAATATTACCAAAAAAAGAAAAGCAAAATTATTGATTTTAACTTTGGGCAAATAAAGTAAATTTTCTTTGCGAATTATCAGCTTCTAGTTTCATCAGCTCAAGTGGAAAAAAAAAGTGAAAACGAAGAAATCGATTAATTTAAAAGGCAACAGATAATAAAGCTTTTTCATTTTTCCACTTATATTTTTTGAAAAAAAAATTCTTTTTTTCATGTTATAAACCCATTTTGTATTTGCTTTTCTAACGCAAAATTCCACAACGAGTCAAAAATTTGATTGATTTAATGTACTTTCTTTATCTTTTTTTCCCTTGTACTTTGTTTATTTAAACAATTAAAATTCGTCTTTTTATTGTTCCTTGCCCTCTGTCTCCCTCTCTCTCTCTCTCTATCTCTTTTCATTTACAAAATGACATATTCCTTTAAGTTAGAGTGCAGAAAAAAAAATAAGCAAGTGGATGAATTGAAATGAGCGATTATTTATGGATTTTAAAAATTCCAAAAAAAAACGCCAATTGTTGAAACTTGTTAAATTGAAAATTTTCAACATAAAAGCTCCTATTTTCATTAAATATCATAAATGCAAAAAAGTGATGGAATTATTAGTGGAGAAGTTGAAATGTATGAGGAAGAAAATGGTGTGAAAATTGAATTTTGAAGGATTCGCTGCTACTTCGAACTCATATGTTAGCTTGGGGAATACCACTGGGTGCTGTAATTTTGGCGCTTATGGCACAAAGCATTCGAGCTGATCCATTGTCGCGCATTTGTTTGGTTGGTGGCGGAAATCGTATTATCGAAGCGGTATTCGTTTCACTACGTGAATTAATCCTCCTGCTATGTTCATTAGTACCATTATTTTTTGGATGCTTAGCACTAATTGGTATGTTTGATTTTCCATATGTGTTAAATTTTGTATAAATTTTTATCTCTTCCGATAGTGTAATTTCTTTCTTTCTTACCTTTATCATATTTATATCACTTTCATTTATTCTACTAATTAAGAAAGATAGAATAATAAGCTACTAATTAGTTAAGGTAGATAACAAGCTTGTTTGTTATATGTTTGCAAAAATTAAAAATTGAAAATTCAATTTATTAAAATAACTGTTAAAGTTAAAAATAGGAAAAATCGATTAAATTTTTGATAGAATTTACATTCTAAATTGCAATTGTCGTTTTTCAGGTTCAGCACCGACCACCGATCATTCTGTCGCATCGGCCGGTTTGCTTGGTAGCTTATATCCGATGGCGGCTGCATTTTTGTTGCTTAGTTCTCTACAGTATCTTCTGACACCTACAGCAACTGGATGGAATACTGTAACAGCAATAAAACTTTTAGCCGATCCATTACTTGGTATACTAGCATCAACGGGATGTTTCATTCAAATTCTTTTCAATATTTTTAAAGCAAATCGTTTGCAACTCCTCGATAAGAATGGTTATCAACCAGCTGCACCACAAATACCTCAACCAGCAATTCCATCGCGTACTGCAACAGCAAGTAATGCTTATTCCTTATCCAGGTATCCAGAGCAACGACCACTTTGTTAATTATAGGATAATTTTGTTTGCGTGTAATAATCAAAAAATTTTTACCTATGAAATTTATCGCTCGTAATATTTGAAGTGAATCACTTTTTATTGATAAATAAGAGTAAAGTTCCTCTCAGATGCGCTTACCTGTGTTGCACTTCCAATAAACAAATAATTAATTTATTATTTGCAGCAATAAATCTCCAGTACAATGTTCTTATTACTGTGACTTTTTTCTCCCTTTTCATAATTACAGTTAAATGTGTTTTTGTATATAAAACGTGAATTTAAAAGCGAAATATTTTTGAATATTTTTGTATATCCGTAAAATACAAATTTGTTTTATTTGTGGAAACAATACAAAGAAAGAGTTAAGAATGAAAACACAAAAACTAAAAAGAAGATGGAAGAGAACAGCAAATAACATATTTCAAATTGATTGGTTAAAATTTTTCAATTTAAACTTTGCTTTATTTACAAATGCTTATGTAATTAAGGATCAATTGCAAATGAAATTGTCTGTTTTTTTATTAATGCAGTAACATTAATGATAGTAATAATGGCCTTTGTTACTAAAATTTTTTTACCCATTCATTGTTTCCTTTTTCTCAATTAGAAAATGGTTTGAAATTAAGAAATTGGAAAAATAGAACAGCTTAAAACTTTCAATTTTTTTTAGATAGTAAAAACTTTTGCAAAAATTTTCTAGTATTTTGTTCGCATTAATTCATAGTGAGTGGATTAATTTATTTGTTTTAGTCATGTATATAAAAGTTTTTTTAATAAAATATTTCTTCAACTTATTGTATTTTCTTGTTTCTTTTAGTAATTGCCGTTGTGAAAAAAATGGAGCGGTTTTGAATCCTTTGAAATAATAACTAATTTGATCAACATTTGATTGCATTTATTCTGTACAGAATTGTTTGCGATTTTGAAAAAAAGTACAATTTTTGTTAAATGGCCTAAAAATTGCATATTTTCATATTATTATTATTTATTATTAATGAGGGAATATTTGGTCCGTTACAGTATGCGAAAAATTAGTATTCGGGCCTACGGTATGCGAGTGGGTACTGCACCTTTTAATTAATCGATTTCTGTAACTACACATAATGTTTTTCTTTTATTCTGTATGTCTATTGTTCACAAATGCGCGGTGAAAGTGTTTTTTTTTCATTTAATTTTCCTTTGCATACCGTAATTTTCGGATAAAGTGGAATAACAGAGAGAGCACACAGGCATACGCACAGCCCAATCAAGTTTTAATTACGTTAAATTTAATTAATATGAAATTTTAAGTTGTTAAAATACGAATTTTTTTTGTTTCTATCTTTATGTAAAATATTTGTTTCATTTAATTTTCCTTTTCTCATTCTTTTCGTCTGTCCTTTCTCTCTCACTCTTTGTGTGCTTTTTTTTATAAAATGCTTCGTTACGCTTTCTCCTTTTTCTCTATTTTTGTTTGTTTTACTTTTAACTCGTCAAGCTTGCTTACATATTATCACCACTTCTATTACTAATATTATTATAATTATCACAATTATTAATTTTCATTACTACCATTATTATTGCTGTTGTTATGATAAAACGTGATATCATTGTTTCCATGTAACTTTTCACTAAATAAAATATTTTGCAAACAATTGAAAAAAAAAAGAAATTTTTTTCAGGAGTTTATAACTTGAATTTTTCAGATAAAAAAATTGGATAATCAATAAAGTACAAGTAATCAATCCATATCGTTATATCACAAATAACACAAATACTTTTTTAATCGAATCAAAAGTTGGATGATAAATATATGTTGCTCTCGAAATATTACTTGATTTCATAGACTAAACTGTGAAACGAAAACGAAAAATAAACAATGAATATAATACAGTGATGAATTACTATACACGTTAATAATCTTAAGTACAAGAAATTTTTGATACATATTCAGTGATGTGAACAATACTTTTTCTAGGAAAAGAACTCACAACCCTTAATTAATGTAAATTTGCAGCAAGAATATTTATCATATAAGTTAAAACTACAAATTAATTACCAAATGTTACATAAATAATGTTATAAAACAAAGAAACCATGAAACAAGTATCCAACATGGAAATATATTTCAAAATGCAACTATAAGGTATTATGGCACTTACGTAAAATATCTTTGATAGTACAAAGTAAATTTTCACTACGAGTCATACTTTCGTTATGCAAATTTTGTTGTCACAAATATTTTTTGGGATCCAATCAAAGTTTTCTGGTAGAGGTGGTATTTCGATTGAATTTGGAATGTGATCTAGTTCAAGCAATCGCATTTTCAGCTCAATATTTAAAAATCGATCCACTTGTCGCTGAGCTTGAATCGAAAGCTTATCGACACCTATAAATAGACTTTTCCAGTTAAGCTGATTGAAAATTCAAACTTCAGCACTCAGGAGCAGCCATGCTGTCAACAAAAACACGACGTTTATATCTTAACAAAAGTAACACTACTTTGATCCAATGAAAAACGTCGAATGCAAAAAGTAACAATAAACGAATTACCAATCAGAGCATTGATACCATCACACCACGCATTTATCGTTTGTTCATCGAAAGTCACCAAATGATAAAGATCCGGCTTATTACCAACTTCTAGCGTTATACCACGTACATTTGAATTTTTCTTTCCCTTTGAACTACTCATTGGAAAATCGCCTTCACCTCCACCTACGACGCGTTGTATATCAGCAACATCTACTGCAAACAAATGTCATTTAATTATGCAGAATTATGCACAAGTAATTGGACATAAAACTTCACATAAAACTGATAGCAGATTCATAGTTAACCTCACTTTTTATATTTCCGGTAGAATTCGCATCTGACGATGATGATTCCGTGTTTGAGCAATCTGTGCAAATCAGTGTCTTTTCATTGGCATCTAATTTCCAAAACCAAAATTGTTGTCCTCAAAAAATATTTATTAGTAGCCAGCTTTTTGTTTTTCTTCAAAAAATGTTTTTTTTAATTCGATCTGAGGTAATTCAACAAATTTCATACGTAAAAATATAACACTACATCAATTTATAAGAATTAGCATATATATCCATTCGCAACTAAAGACTTAGATAAAAAACATACGCTACAAACACTAAAAATGAAATCACATTTGATTTAGCATAACAAATTACTGTCACTTTCAAATTCTTGCATTTATCCTTTAACACATTCATAGATTTTTATATTTCTCTTTTTTGAAGTGTCACAATTTTCAAATCCATCTGCACTGGAAAAGTTCGAGTGAAGTGTTGCCGCAAATGAAGTTACAGCACAAATTAATAAACAAAATAAAACCTTTCTGCATAGGCTTGCTCTTTACTAACTTCCCAAATTTATAGCCATTCTTTAATACATTTTTACGATTCTTCAAGACCAGTTCAACAATATTTGGTCGAAGGTACTCCCGTAGTTCTCTGAAAGGCAAGCAGATTTCACCACATTTGAAACATTTCCGAATTTCTATGCTAAGTCCATAGCAATAGAACCTCATTTTATCGAAAAAAAATGAAATCTTCTAGAAATGATTAAAATTAACTCAGTTAATCATTTCTGAATGTAGCAGACCCAAAAAAGTAAAGCATTTTGGGCTTTAAAAATTTACTTGACAGCATCACTTTGTAATTCTTCTGCTTCTTTAGCACTCCTTTCTTTTTCCCAAATTTTTTTCATGTGTGGATATGAATGAGCTGCCAGCAACTCTTCCAACCTTTCAATTGTATCTGGTTTCTCTAGCAAGCACACATCAATTTGCTTCCGAACAACTGCCAAAACCTAAAATAAATTTCTTTCTTGCATTTCTCGAGTACTTCAATTCAAGAAAGCTTCAATACAACAAAAAAGCTATTAAACGTAGTCTAAGCTTTCCGTTTACCTTTTTGATGTCTTCCTCACTTGCGTGCATTTCATGCCATGTACGATGAAAAAGTTTTACAAGCACCGCAAAAAGATCCAAAAACGGTCGATCACTTTTGAACAATAAAATCATCATTCGATCGCCCTCTTCTATAAATAGCTTAGTCATCTATCGCTTACACACCAATAATTTAAGCAGTACAAAAAAATGATTTGCAAAATATTACCAGGTTCATTAGCAACATGAAGAATATCAATGAGCATTTGTACCAAATGAACCGATACTGGCAAAAAAGACCATATGCTGCTATCAGACCTCATTGAATTTTCCATGGATATCTGATAAAAACATGTAATGCATTAAGTATCAATTAGATCGTCTTATAACAACATTCGAAGAAATTGCATCCAACAAGACGGTTTGCCTCAAAATGAATTTTCTTTTAAAAGGTTATTAACTTACTTTTGCAATTGAATCGGCGTAATGAGTAACAAATAAGAGAATCGTTTCCAAAGCTAACGATCCTGGCGGAGTTTGTATGACCGCTTCCGTGAAATTTAGAAACTCTGTACGCCTTTCCTCTGATGCATGCATTGCTCTACTCCCTTCACCGTTCAGAAGTTTGAGTTGCTGAAAATTTGACAATTATGAAGCACAAGTTTTGTCAGGCTTTCTTTAAATTCTGTAGAGCTAATTTAAATTTAAAGAGAACAAAATTCTACAAAAATCACTTCCACATGATCAATAATATTTATTAATAGAATTTGAATGCAAAAAAACGGAGTTTTCGTTTCCTGAAATATAAATTCGAAAGGTTTGATTTTTCCAATTTCAACCTACAAAAACTCGTTCAATTTCTGCTTCTGTAGGAATGCGCATGGCTTTTTGGGACAGTTTATTCAGCTGAATTCGCTGTATTGTAATGAGTTGCTGCTCAATTCCAACATCCAACTGCTTTCCTTTCCTTAGCACTGATTTTTCAATTGCGCAACGAAAAGGTGTTACATGAAGATGCTTAAAACTTAACATTAAGCAGAGTATGAGCTGAAACGGCACTATTTATGGAGATTCTTTCAAATGTTTCAGTGAATGAAGTGAGTGAACAAACGCGATGTCTTTTCACGAAACGTACGTTTTTACATGGGGACCATGAGCTTTCTTACAAAACCTGCAGACCAATGGCGTATTTTTCAATAAAAGACACAAACACTGAAACATACGAAAGCAGAGAAATAAAAAATAAGAGAAAAACAAGAGAATAAAATTACTAATCTCTTAAGCGCAAATTTTCAGCAAAATTAAAAACATAACTCTAAAAACCTAAACCATGTTTAAAGAATAAATAATACGACCAATCCATGAGCATGTGACTGTTACAACCTTTGAAGATAACTAACTGCTAATGGAACAAATTCTAGTATTAACATTATTTTTCAAGACATTACAAGTAATAAAAGCAAAATTTTCTTTATCCTTACCTCTACGATATCATTTTTCACATGATCTCTCGCCTTGCCATATAAAGAATTCATTAATGTCAAAACATTCAAGATAACTCGTTCGTCTGATTTCTCAAGATGACGTATAAGAGATTCGAATGGTACTTCCCTCAGTACGAGGTTCATTTTGTCCTCACTGAAATTCGAAATCATTGGCACCACCAAAAGAATGAAGTCTTCTCACAGGAAATTTCCAGAAATACGTCCATGTACACAAAATTAAGCAGGGATCAAAATAATATAATTTTGAAAATTTAAGGAAAGCAATCAGTTGGCAACAACAAAAGTCTGCTACGGATAACCCAGATATATCAATTATAGCAAATAGCAATTAAACTGCTACAGTGGTGAGTAAAACCAAAAAGATCGCTTGCAAAAATTACAAAGCGTATATGTGTTAATAACACACAAAGTTCACAAACACTTAAATATGTGTTATAAAAATTTCATACTTTTTCGAGTTCAAAATGAGGTCGATAATATTAAGTGACGAAACTAGTAAGGTATTGTCCTCTTGTTTGGCTCTGCCCGTAATATTTTCTGCTATTTTTGAAACAAATGCATCCGATACTTGTGACCAATACATTAAACCAGAATGATCCATTAACATCAGTAATGCTTGCAGCAATCGAGATAGACAAGAGACGCTACTAAAGGCGAATTGCATGAAGTATCGTCAATTATTTGGCTAGGTTTATTTAAATTTGAACAATTTCACTAATTTCTGGATAAATGCATAATTTTATCTATAAGGATCTAACAGAAATTTCCCATTATTTTGAAACATACACCTTATCCTATTGTAATACAAAATTATTGGCTTAACACTTTTAATTTTTCCTTCCTAGTAAATAGTAAATCAAGATGTCAGGAATTAAAGCAATTGTAGAAGCTTATTAAATCAAAAAAATTTTGGAAATATTCTGAAAACATGACAAAAAGAACCAGTGAATTAGTCTAAGAAATGAGGCTAAATGCATACTCTGTACATAACCCCTTTTCGATAACTTCAAATATATAATCATATCCACCTATACGCATAAATTGTGTTGCAAACGAAATATCGCCGCATAAACCAATCAGTTCAGCAAGTGTTGCCTGTAGATCCCCTGAAGGATTACGCAAGCGTCCCAAAATGTTATGAGCGTAACTTTCCTGTGAAGAAAACAAATGTGATAAGTCGGTCAAATTGTCAATTTTACTATTCAAAACAAAGTTCGAACTACACTGATTTACAATGAAAAATGGCAACTTTAATTCAATTATTGCAAAAAACGATAAAAATTAGATAATACCGGAGATGCTGTTAAAATGAGAATGAATCCTTGTGGTACCAAGCCACGATTTTCCTTGGTCAGAAAAACACCATCACTACCACGATCCTCAAATTTTAATGCATATGTATTTCTCTCCGACTGTGGTAACTTCAACTCAATACTCAAACGTGTAATTAAATCCGTCAGAACTTCATTCTGCAAAGGATGGTTGTAATAGATCACTTTCCAAAGGAATTAAAATTTGTGAATATATAAAAGCTAAATCTATTTCGCATCGAAATTTAATCTAAAAACATTCAAAATCCAAGGATATGGACTATGTTGACACTCGCAACAAACAGTAACAAGAAGTTGTCTGTATGACTTTTAAAAGCCAAAAAACTCGCCTGCTTGTCAAAAGTTACATATGCCCAAGTGACATTTGTATTGGATTCTGCAGGAAAATCATCGCCTAAATACTTTTTTAAATGCGGATCCAATTTCACAGCTCCCTAAAATACGACAATGATAAATGGACAGGTGGGAGTAAAAAATTCACTTGAAAATTGGCAAATGTCAGCTTACAGCTTAAGGGCTTAACGGTCTGATTTAAGATGAAAAATTCCACTTTATTTTCTATGTTCATCACCTCTTCCGACATCAAAGATTTGTTTCCTTTTTATCCACCAGGAGTGGCAATTGGTAATTAAACTGTAACTTGAAAATCTTCAATACATCAGATTAATAGCTGTAAGAAAAATTTTAATTCTATGAATGAATATTTCATTTTTTATTAAAATTTCTCCCTATTAAAATTGCAAGTTTTTTGAAAATTAATCGAAAACGAACAGGTATGAAAGATGACCTTAAGCTATTCGAATAGCCATTTGAAAATTACTCTTTGTCTTACACTGATGCTTGGAACATAAATGTGGAGTAGTTTTTTCCTCTACGACAATGTCTGTTCGTAACTTTCTACTTTTCCAGAAATACGGTATAACACATTCATTTCAAAAGCGAATGTTATTTGATTAAGCAGACAGTAACACGAATAGGAGAGATTTTTTTCTCAAAAATAATTACAACTGTGAATAGTTCTTACTTTAACAAGATTTTCCGGAAGCCGTATGTCAATTTCCTTTAGCGGTTTTGAAGCAGTATGAAAATGCGCAGCACCAAGTTGATCCGGTCCCATTCAATTTTCCACTTTTCTTTTATCCTAATCTATAAACTTCATACATTCAGTAGCAGTAATCCATATGTGACAGTAAAATAGAAAGAAAAAGAAGCACGAAACAAGTATCGTAATGAATTTTAGCGAATATAATGAAGAAGTAAATATCTCATTCTCCATATTTTAACTTCCAAATAAATATATCCCGTTTTCGATAGTACCAATTTCAATTTTTACCAATTTTAATCGTGTATCTTCACTAACTTAAATAATAACACTTTATTAATTTTAATAATAATAGCAAAAAAAAAAATGACAACATAATAAGCTCATACGAACGTATGAGCTGTTAATCAAAACAGTTGGGGAAATTTCCTGTCGCAATTCAACTTCGAGCCCACCAACAGACATCCATTATTCGGGTGCTTTTTTGGAATTGATCAAAATTTTGGGAATGATTTAAAAATTGAGGGTTTAGTTTGAAGTCAGTGAAGCCTGTTACTTCACTCTTAATTATTACTTGTATTCTTAGTAAATTATATTGTTACGAACTATTTTGAAATTGTTACTGTTATATGTTATGTGGTAAAAGCACATTCCTAATATCATATAGAAGCGTACACGTCGTTGGAAACATACGTACCACGTATTATACACGTATACAGATGAATGTAACATATTCCTGTACGCATATAGATAAATGTATTCAATGTGCGTGTGCGTGTGTGTGTGTGTGTGCGTCTTCAAGATAGTGTATATGCGTTTGTATGCATATTAGGAATCAAATCCGATTGAATTGATCGATCGATTGATTCGATTGATTGATGACATATATTAATGTAATAACAACAACCTTCTTTTTAATAATTTCATTTATTCAATTTTTTTCTTGAAAAATTTTCCAAAAGTGAAAAAAAAAAGATGAAACAGGTCATGAGGTATGATGAAGGCATCTGTTTAACTGAAAACAAAACATTAGTTAAGATATGTGGAAGGAGTTTTTTTTTCTACTTTTTCGGAATTGTTAATATCCTATATAAATGGAATAAATTCGTCTCCATTTCAGGATGAATTCAACTGCATGTTATGATAATTGATTGCTTGTTTTCAGGAAATTCATTGTAAAATTAAATGGATGGATAATTTTTCAAATTATTAAAATTTAAATACTTGCTGATTGTTTTTTTTCAAAAAAAAATAGTTTTGTTTGTTTTTCATTTCTTTTGCAAAAGGAGGAAAATAAGAGAGAATGAGACATGTGAAAGGGATATTTATGGCACTAATATGAGATGAATACAATTTTCAAATACAAGTCAGTGTAAATTTAAAATTGCAAAACAATGAATGATAGAATTTATATCAAACAAGATAAAGACGAAAACAATATGAAGGAAAAGAAAAAAACGCATGAAAACTTAAACCAAAAGGAGAGAAAAGGACTGTGTGTATAACTAAAACAAAAATTATGAAATATTATAGGATCAAGTATTGACAAAATATATTAACTTGATAAGAAAGAAGCATTGTTAATTAATTCGCTCCAAAATCATTTTAGTAAGTTCTAAATTAAATTTTAGTTTTTATTAAAATTAAATTTTAGTAAGTTCTAAATTAAAATATTTTACGTATTTCATTTCACAAAATACACGATAATGAGCAATTCGAGGAATTTTTGTTAAAAGGAAATAAAAATTATTGCAGCTTTAAGGATGTAAATTTTTTTGTAAGACCAAAAACAACTGGAACTTTTAGGTTAAATTAATTAAAAAGGAATAAAAAAAACTTTCGTTTTTTCTTAAAAAATCTTCCACAATAACGAAAAGATGAGAATTGGAAAGGAGAAAAAGCTAAGCAATTGTTGATGAATTATTGAGCTTGACAAGAGCGCGAAAGAAATATATCAATTCGGCTTGAAAACGCGCCTCCATCACTATCAACAATACGTGCACCTAAAATTTAATTTAAATGCTAATTAATTATCTAGGGAAGTAAACGCCAATAAATAATGCCGCACTCCACTGTGTCAAAATTAGAAAAGATCAAAAAATAATCATTGCTCTCGCAAAAAAACCTTTCACTAATTAAATTATAACTTTCTAATCAAAGCTACCTGCAATTAATTCAATATAGCAATAATAAAACGATCAAAGATTATGCCATTTTTCATTTTGCTTACTCAATTTTTAACGAAAATGAAGAAAACATATGACAAAGGCACATGTAAATACATATGTAATTTAGCAATCATAATTTTTTTTTAACGCTAAAACTAACTAGAAAAATAGCTTAAAAAAAATTTGCTACTAGAAATATCCACTTTGTTATCAAACCTTTTCAAAAGATTTAAAATCAACCATAACCGATTGTCGCAGTGCATCTGTCATTTGATGTGGATGACAACAGCTCGTTTTAATAAACGTTTTAGTTTTACGATCTAACATCACATTTACTTCAGCATAGTTATAGTCATCATGACGTATACCTGTAATATATCTAAATGACAGTTTTTTTTTTCCTTTAATTAACCTCAACTTCAATTTCACTTAACCAGTCGTTACATATCGGAAAGAAATTTGCTTTCATTTTTCTTTTCTTTCGTTTTTCATAAGCTAACTGATAACTGATGCAACTACAACCATTCCCTTACAACGCGTTTATCGCTCATTTATTTATTCCCTCAGTTATTTGCACTCACTTATCTGAGTGAGTAGAAAATAAATTAATAATACTAATAATTAATAGTAGTAATTAACAATAATTAATAACTAATAATAATAATTTTAATAATAACAATAATAATTTTAATAATAACAATAATTAATAATAATAATAATAATAATAATAATAATAATAATAATAATAATAATAATAATAATAATAATAATAATAATAATAATAATAATAATAATAATAATAATAATAATAATAATAATAATAATAATAATAATAATAATAATAATAATAATAATAATAATAATAATAATAATAATAATAATAATAATAATAATAATAATAATAATAATAATAATAATAATAATAATAATAATAATAATAATAATAATAATAATAATAATAATAATAATAATAATAATAATAATAATAATAATAATAATAATAATAATAATAATAATAATAATAATAATAATAATAATAATAATAATAATAATAATAATAATAATAATAATAATAATAATAATAATAATAATAATAATAATAATAATAATAATAATAATAATAATAATAATAATAATAATAATAATAATAATAATAATAATAATAATAAACAATAACAATAACAATAACAATAATAATAATAATAAAAAATAGTTAGCAGTATAGTATGCTCACTGTAATGATCAAATGACAGCTCTAGGTTGAGTTATTAAGAGACAACGACATACCGTATAAAGATTGAATGTACATCCAAATTGCATTGCGATATTTACTTGTGTCCACATCACTATAAGCACCCATCCTACAACAACAACAAAAAAAATCATTTAATGCTTCTTAATCTAAAATTTGCAAAAATTTACAAAAAAAAAACTTCACTAAAATTTACAAAATAAATTATGAAATTGAAAAAATTTTTTTCTTTAGAAACAATTCAATGATTGTGAAAGAACACATATGCAAAGAAAAAGAATGATACGCTCTGATTCTCACAATCAGATCAGTAATTAATATAATTGATTTGATTATGAATTAATTGACAAAGCGATCACGCGGATAACATAATGATGAAAATGTTAATTACGTGGAATAAGTAAGATTTTGAACAAGCGTCATTTTTTTATCCAAAATATCAGCCATCTCATTGTACAGTTCATCAACACAGCTGTAGCCTTGATCATCCCATGAAAATTCCTGAAACAAATTTTCAATACTCACACAGAAGTATTTATTCAAATGAAAAAAAAAACAACAACGACAATTCAAATACATCAAAAGGACCTTTGAATTAAATTGAAAACTGAAATTTGCTTAGAAACTTCTAGAAAACCGTTTTTCACGCATAAATTCAACTTTTTGTAATTACAAAAACTCAAAAGCAAAGATCGGTTAAGCAAAAAAACATGCATTCTCATCAAATATCACATATTATTATGGTATTGCAAAAAAAAAGAAAATTTAGAATTTAAGAAAAATTTAAAAATTTAAAAAAATTTTAAATTTAAGAAAAAAAGCTCAGGAAAAGTAAAGAGAATTTTCACATTTCAATTTAAAAAAATCATACAATATCGAAGTACTAACGTGAATTTTATGCGTCCGAGCAAAACCATCATGAGAACATTGTACAAAATCAACGTAACCGAAACAATTATTAAACGTGTATAACGCCGAGGTAGCACAACAATTTCGTACCAAATTTTTTCCCACGCAATTATTCCTCATTCCATTTTCAGACAATGAAGTTTTCGCTGTTTCTGTTAAGTAAAATTATTTTCTTTAAAAAAAAAAAAAACATTAAATTATAAAGAAAATTGTAAATGTTTTTTTTTTTAGAGAAAACATTTCATTCAATAAATGATATGCTTACGGCATTTTTTTTTCATTGAAAAATTATTAATTATAATTTTATAAAAATTTATATTTTACAAAGATTTTACATAATTTCATACAAAATTCGTAGATGTAAATGATACCATCATAATCGTTATGTACTTCCAAGAAATCCTTTTGCATTTCATGCTCATTCGCTTGCTTCACATCAATGTTTAATTTCGTTTCTTTTAACTTATCCATACATTTCAGTAATAACTCAATCTCATCACTACTACCTTTCTCTTCTTCATCATTCATCACTTCATTTGAACTAAAATTTTCCATTTAGTCTATTTCATCTAATACAATATAGGTAGATAAAACAATTAATTGCATAAACAGTTAGAAAAGTTAATGCCTACTTTATATGTTGCTAACAACGATTAGACAATAATGACAGCAAACAGATCATAATGATAATGAATAGATAATAATGATAGTAAATAGATAATAATGATTGTAATTGGATAATAATAATAATTAATAAGAATTAATAATAACAATAATTAATAATAATTAATAAGAATTAATAATAACAATAATTAATAATAATTAATAAGAATTGATAATAGCAATAATTAATAATAATTAATAATAATAATAATAATAATAATAATAATAATAATAATAATAATAATAATAATAATAATAATAATAATAATAATAATAATAATAATAATAATAATAATAATAATAATAATAATAATAATAATAATAATAATAATAATAATAATAATAATAATAATAATAATAATAATAATAATAATAATAATAATAATAATAATAATAATAATAATAATAATAATAATAATAATAATAATAATAATAATAATAATAATAATAATAATAATAATAATAATAATAATAATAATAATAATAATAATAATAATAATAATTAATAATTAATAATTATTAATAATTAATAATAATTAATAATAATAATAATAATAATAATAATAATAATAATAATAATAATAGTAATAATAATAATAAATGATAGTAACTTAATTATCACTCTCACGCTAAAGTCTATAGATGCATAAATATGAAAAGTAGTAATTAGGATTTGTTTAAAAAAAAAAGGAGCAGTAACCTTGTTTGTCCATTTTGACTAGCACTATCATTTCCTAAAACAAATGAGCACAACACATGAGTTTGTGCTAGCACCACTGATGCTTGAACCAACTCTGATAAGCACCAATTTGTTGTTGACGAACAACACTTTGTAAGCGTCTGGAAAAATTAATTTTACATAACAAAATTTAAAAAGTGTTAAAAGCGTGCAGCAAATTTTCTCGCAGGCTTTTTTTTCGTTGCTCACATGTGTTTCAAATATTTCATTTATAATATTTTGAATAATTTCTTGATTACTCACTCTAACAATATATTACTTAAATTTTTGAAAGTATGCATATAAAATGCAAAAGAATTTTACTCAACTCTAACCAATAATTTTTATATTTAAGTTCATATTGCTTAATTTAAGTTTTCCTTTTATATCATTTAAAAATTTAATTTGATTAAATTATTTAAGTTTATATCTGAGTATGATGTGTATGAGTATGGGTGGATGGGTGGGTGTGTGTGTGTGTGTGTGTGTGTGTGTGTGTGTGTGTCTGTGTATGGTTATTACGATCGCTGTTGAATGATGTAAAAAAAACGTACGGTCAGATGGTCAATATTAACAGACCACGGTTGATGAGCTAAGACGGCATTGAGCATATCAATATTTTGAATCTTTACTGAAGCATACGACAATCCCTTCAACCAATCACGCTTACCACCCGTACGTTGAAATTCTCTTGTGTGTAAATCCATCAAAAAATGACAACTATGTCTACTTGCAGCCTAAAATTAAAGTTACTGAAAGACACCCTTTTTTTTAAATTATTTAAAATAATTTTTAAACAGAAAAGTTTATTTTTAAATATTTATTTCGCAAAAAAAAGAGAAATACCCCTAATAAAATTTCTTCTATAAAATGTAAAAAGATAATTAATTGAAAAAGTATGTAAAATATTAATCAATATACTTCGGTTAATTAATTAAACAGTTGAAATTAAAAATTCAGCTTTGTTTTTCAAATTCAAAAACGAAATTACCATTAATGCAATATAATGTCGTTCGCATACGGCCATTGGACCGCTACCATAAAAGAGTTGTTCAATTGTTTGATAAAAAACTGTCCGATATTTCGGATGTGAACAAAGCCATCTGCAAAAATTAAATCAATTAAATGAGATAGAAATATTTTCAAAAAAAAAATCTGCTTTTTTCTTAATTCTAAATAATTGCCTTTTTTTCTCCTCAATTTTTTTCCCTCCAATTTAGTAAAAATACTAAGTACATGAAAATATTAGTAATACTTATACTAGTACTAACAATAATAAATAACAATAATAAAAAATAATAAATAAATAATATAATTAATAAAAATAAAAAAAGTAATAATAAATAACAATATTTAAGGTTACTTTTATGTTCCCCTCCATATTTTTTCACTTCAAATTTCAGCTTTATTTACATTAAAGTTTGACGAAGCGAAATTTTTCAAGCCTTTAATACAATGTGTATAGCTATATGAATTGTAAAAATGTTCGTTTTCTATTTTGATAAAATATTTTTTTAGCCAAAATTGCTACACAAATCTCCAATAACAGTTGTAAAATATTCCTTTTACAACAGAAATAATCATAGCTAATGGATTTTATGTTAATCGTAGATTTGAATTTATCCTTTAAATAAATAATTTCAATCATTTCAGCATATTTTACTGCTTTTTTTACAATAAAAGTGCATTGCTGTACGATTTTTTTCTAGCATTTTGTAATTTCAAAATGGGTAAAAATTTTTCCAAAAATAAAATAATAATAATAATTAACTAACTGTAAGGAAAATAGACAAACTGTTCTCTTATTTAAACAAAATTATTACAATCAATAGGATTTAGAGTAAACAATAATGAATTGGTTAAAAGACGAATTTAATGGATCCAAAAATATTACTCAGTTTTTTTTTCCTCCCGTTATTGGTAAAATTAGTTTAAATCAATTATCAACTATTAACTATTTACAAATAATCTGAAATTACTTACCACTAACTTATTGACTGATAGTTGGTGAAAAAGTAAGCTCTAAGCTAAGTGTTTCATTGATTGGTGGAAAACTAGTGGCATTTTAGGTAAGCATAATTCTAATTTTGTGCAGCATAGGTTTAATTTAAACGATTCATATAATGCGAATAATTTTTGTTGACCTTCTGCACATTTTAAAATTCATCTCTGATCGACCATTTATAAACAATCTATTTTTAACATTCATTATGTAAACAAATTGGTTTGTTATTTAATATATAAATAAATAACAACGAGAAAAAAAAAGGAGAGAGAGAGAGTGAGTGAGTGAGAAAGTCAAACTTCCTGTGAAGGGGGAACTTATCGTTGGTCGATAAAATCACAGCAAAATCACTACGTTATTACCATTAAATTCAAATTATAATAAATGATAGACAAACATTTTATTGAATGGAAAGTATGAAATGAAAAATAATTAAATACATTTCGAATTCGAAGTAGAAAATCTGAAATGATTGTAATAATGATAACAACGATAATACTAATATTATAATAATTTATAATTGTGATAAGAGAGGTAGATAGGTAATGGTAGCGGGGAGGGATGAGGAAGAGTAGGTAATATCATTTTAATTGAATATGTAACAAACAAATTATTAATAACAGCAACAGTACAGTAATAGGCATTAGCAATTACTAATTGTGCAGAAACATCCACATTTCACACTTTAGCAACTTATTTAACCAATTTTTTCAAATCGATTTTCAATTTTATATTCTTTGAATTAAATTTAACTTATCATTGGAAAATTTCACAAAAAAATACTGAGATCATAAGTAGTAGTTTCGACAGTCACTGATTGATTTTCTCAGCGATTGTAAATTTCCACTATAATTTTCTTCTATCAGGGAAAAAAAGCAAAAAATAAGAAATCACCAATGCAAAAATTTACATTTCTCATTTCACTTACTAATCAAAAAGGAAAAGAAAAAATTTTTTTCATTAATTTTAAACACTTAAATTTTAGCTATTTCAGCAATTAATAAATATTGTAAATGAATTTTTAATGAAATGAATTCTGTGAATAAATATTAATGGGTGAATTTGGTACATAAATTAATTCCTAAATTACGGAAGAATGGAGAAGAAAATAGTGTAAGCGTATGTAACAGCTTAAGAGAAAGCAAAATAAAACAAAACAATGGCAATAAATTTTACATCAAATAAAAAATGCCAACGCATAGAATTTTGCGATGAAAAAAAAATGCTACTTCTCTAATGGAACGAAATAGCAAGAAATTTATTCCCTAATTTTCCGACTTATTGAACTTCCAGAACAGTTCTTTTAGCAAGAACGATAATTATCTTGAACCATCTTAAATTTCACTTATTCACGTAAAGATTTGAGTATGAAAAAAAACAGCAAAAAAAAAAGAAAGCGAAAGAGCTGAAGAGATGTCCTTCCAGCTCTTGCTAATTTTTGATAATGCTCTCTATGATTTTTGCTATTTTTTCTTTTGAAAAAAAGAGTGCTTTTGAAATTTATCGAAAAATAAATTTATCAAATTTTCACATAAAGTTATCATATAAATTTAAACACTTTTGCTTGATTGAAAACAAAAATTAAAGAGAAAATGGCAATCAAAGTGTGTTTTCTTTAATCATTGATGTACTTTTCAAATCAGAAGAATCAATTTTTTATTTGTTTTGTACAAACAGCCGCATAATTAGTTTTATAAATTATTATTAAAATTGCTGATTGAGCGAATTGATAGATGGTAAATTAGTATTTGATAATTTCATAATTGGAAATGAATTTGAGAGCAGTATGAATTAAATGAACTAAATATATTAAATAATGAATTAAGTATAAATTCGTACATGTTTGCATAGGTTGCTTATTGAAAGGTTTACGAAAAAATAAGTTATAATTTTTAAAAAATGAGATTTTCGTTAAAATCTTCAAATCTTTTCTACAAGATCAAAAAACATTCTCTATGTTTTTATTTCGCGAGATTGAATTACTCAATGAGAGAGTATGGAGGACAGAAGAAACGAATCCATATGTATTATTTTTTTTCTCCTTTTTCATTAAACAATTTAAAATATTCATTTCCCATTTAATAATTAAAATATTCACTTCCTATTTCCATTCGGTTTATCCGGAAAAAAAGAGCTAAACTGTTAAGTCAAATATAAATGTATATGTGCTATTTAGCTTTTCATCTTTCTTCCATCTCCCAACTGCTTTTTATGAATTAAACAACGAAAAGTAGTGGATAAAACTGAGTAAATTATTAATTAATTAATCAAATTAAAAAAAGATTAAAATGTCATACTTATCAAATGGAAGCCATACGTCAGGTAGATAGATGAAGCATGTGTGCTTGCAATCACTGTCATCTTCTGAGGTCATAATAATCTATGCAAATAGCTGAAAATAAAAATTTGTAAAATTTCGTGTCATTATTTACTCAGTAAATTATTTATTATTATTATTATTATTATTATTATTATTATTATTATTATTATTATTATTATTATTATTATTATTATTATTATTATTATTATTATTATTATTATTATTATTATTATTATTATTATTATTATTATTATTATTATTATTATTATTATTATTATTATTATTATTATTATTATTATTATTATTATTATTATTATTATTATTATTATTATTATTATTATTATTATTATTATTATTATTATTATTATTATTATTATTATTATTATTATTATTATTATTATTATTATTATTATTATTATTATTATTATTATTATTATTATTATTATTATTATTATTATTATTATTATTATTATTATTATTATTATTATTAATATTATTATTATTATTATTATTATTATTATTATTATTATTATTATTATTATTATTATTATTATTATTATTATTATTATTATTATTATTATTATTATATTATTATTATTATTATATTATATTATTATTATTATTATTATTATTATTATTATTATTATTATTATTATTATTATTATTATTATTATTATTATTATTATTATTATTATTATTATTATTATTATTATTATTATTATTATTATTATTATTATTATTATTATTATTATTATTATTATTATTATTATTATTATTATTATTATTATTATTATTATTATTATTATTATTATTATTATTATTATTATTATTATTATTATTATTATTATTATTATTATTATTATTATTATTATTATTATTATTATTATTATTATTATTATTATTATTATTATTATTATTATTATTATTATTATTATTATTATTATTATTATTATTATTATTATTATTATTATTATTATTATTATTATTATTATTATTATTATTATTATTATTATTATTATTATTATTATTATTATTATTATTATTATTAATTATTATTATTATTATTTTGTTAATCATTATTATTAATTATTATTATTGTTATTTCTACAACAATTATTTACATAGCAATTTTCTTTTTTTTAAAAAACTTTTTAAATTTTACTGACTTTTATCTGAAAGAACAAGAAAACAATGATGACGCAATTCCTTTTCCTCTCTGTCTCTTCGTGAAACCATTGAGAAATTTAAAAATTACTTCCCAGTAGTAACATGTAACTTTAGAGTTTAATTCAACATATAAAGGGAGCACAATGAGAGAGAGAGAGAGAAAGAGAATGAAAAGATGAGGATGATTAACTGAGGATGTTGACGATAGAACGAACAATCACATCCACTGGAATTAATTATTTTAGAAGAGGTAGAAAAAATTCTTTCAATAAATTTTACAACTGACAGTTTATTGCGAGTTTCGTAAAGCACACTTTTCTTGCTACTAGCAATTCGTCTTCCGTGAATTTTATTTTTGTTCGTCGTTTTTTTTCCCTTTTTTCAACAATTCTTCCACCTTAAACATTTAAATTATAAAAAAGAAAAATTAAAACATAATTTAATTGCAACGCAACGCAACGAACGCACTTCATTGATATCACCGATTCACGTGGATAATGAACACAAGATGAACACAACAAACTGGTCAAAAACAATGTCCTATCGATAAAATGTGAAATTTTTAAACTTTTAAAATGGCTAATTTTAGGTCTCATTAGCATTTCGCACGACAGTTCCAACTCATTTAACTCATCCTGAGTTTCCGCACGCATCGCTGAACTGTCTTCTACTGCAAAACGTGTAATGGATGGAGTGTGAGGCGCGGTGTGGAAAGAACCTTTTTTTTCACAATCTCATCAACAACTCCTTCATTAGCCTCAACAATGTTGTAGAGGCGCACAGTGAGTTTTAGCTATTAAAGCATTCCCGTAGCACACGTCTGCCTTCCTAGCTAATTGCAAATTTTGGAAAATTTCTTCCTTTTTGTGCTATATGATCGATCGCTGAAAACTTTCAATCAATTAATTAATGTGTTGCCATAAATTGTTCAATGTTAATTGAAATGAGCGGAATTTGCGCATCACGTAACGTAACGTAACAGTAAACATCCCTCATTCCCTATCCTCGTCTTCTAAACAAACGTGAAGGAGAAAAAAAAAAGAAACGGTAAACATCAATTAACTGACATAAAGCATCATCGCAGGTAATTAC